>JAPMUY010004296.1:177500-190000 GCA_026901105.3 Galaxias olidus
TGTGTGTGTGTGTGTGTGTGTGTGTGTGTGTGCGTGCGCTCACAAGCACACAACCTCATGTGTCACTAGAGATAAAATCTCCCCAACCCCCCTACAGGTATGTCTTTTGCCGTTGTGATGGCTGAGCCGATGTGAATGGAGCTCCACACGCACACACACACACACACACACACGCGCACACGCACGCGCGCACACGCACGCGCACACATGCACACACACGCAGGCACACAGGCCGTCTGTCGGAGGTAGGGCAGCGCATCGCTCCAGGCGTCCTTCCCCTCACCCACTTGGCGCGGCCGGGCTCTCCAGTCAGACGCCCTGACAAGGCGCATCACAATTACTGTCGCTCCCTCCTCTTCCTCTCTGACCTCCTTACACGGCACAGGGGTCTACCTGAGCAGCGTGGTGGTGGCACGGGAAATACAGGGATAGGGTGGGTTTACATGGTTGTCCATGTTAAAGTGATGGTGACCAGATCCACCAAGGCTTCCCCATGTCATCGGGAACGAACCTAATCACAGGAAGGACAAATGTCAGATGCCACGAATCGTTTAATGCACGTTTGTGCTTATTAATTATGTTTTAAGTGAAGTTTAGTCTAAGTGGATCAGTTTAAGTCCTCATATTTCAGTAATGTTCAAATATGTATTGATTGCAACCGACAGACTTGGGGTAGATTTGAAAGCAGGAGTCGCTCTCGTCCCTGGGCCAGCACGTTGTGCAAACATTCACACCCAGGTGGGGATTTTTCTTACCCCGGCTTTCTTCTCCTCGTTCCCTGCAGGAGCACATTCTGGGCCCATCCTTCGCTGGGAGTGATGGAGAACATGCGGGGCGCCTCCCATCACCTGACGGGCGGGATTAGGAGAACCAAAGAGAACCAAAGAGAGTGAGCCTCACACTTTGAAGTGTCTGCAGCCTTTGCTACTTCCAAGCTAGGCCCAGCCTCTCTTTTTTTTTCCTCATTGATGTCGGGCGAGCGAGGGTTGGCTTTCAACCCCTGAGACCAGCCAAGGATGGATTACGTGGTCTTAAAAAGACAGTTCTATAGACAAAGATTTAAGAATAAAAAAGACAGTTCTATAGACAAAGATTTAAGAATAAAAAGACAGTTCTATAGACAAAGATTTAAGAAAAAAAAAGACAGTTCTATAGACAAAGATTTAAGAAAAAAAAAGTTTGACAACAATGCAAGGCTGAAAGAAAGAATGAAAGCAAGATATAATCAAAACAAAGAAAAGGCCTCTTATTGACATGAGAGCAGTCCTTTCAATAATGCCCTTTACGTGCGTGTGTGTGAGTGTGTTGTGCTACCACACACGTGTCGGAGTGGTGTGTTACCTGAGCGGCGTGTGGGAGCAGGCCTGATGAGCCGACCTGTTAGATAATACACTGCGGGGCCTCTTTACATCCCAATAGTCCACCAGGGCTTTTCTTTAACTGGTTATAGACGGTCTGCTGGCACGCCTGCTGCTGAAACACACACACACACACACACACACACGCACACGCACACGCACACGCACACGCAAACGCACACGCACACGCACACGCACACACACACACACACACACACACACACACACACACACACACACACACACACAAACACAGGCACACACACACACACACACACACACACACACACACCTGTGCTTGGAATGGTTGTGGAGAGCTCGACTTGGAAAAAAAAAAGTCCTACATGAGGCCATTTATCAAGAGTGGCTGATTAGATATTGGGCAGGGGGAATTTAAAAGTCAACAAGCGGGCAGGTGTGGAGCGCTTTTTTACTGCCTGTGAGTGTCTGCACTCCTGGGCCTTTATGGGCAATAAAGGAGGGAGCGCGCCTCCATGGCTGTGCCCCTTTCCCCTCACCCTCTCATCCCCTTCCCCTGGGCAGAGTCCACACCTCAGCTCTGGCTAGTGGAGTGGCAGGAATGACAGTGCGCAACCCGCCTGTACGTACCCAGCCGGTGAACCAAGCCACCCGGACTCCAGTCCAGACACATCCATGACTGCCGCTCCAAATCTCAGCCACAGCAGCACAGGAATCCGACCGGGTGAACGCGCGTGCGTGTGTTACGCAAACTCTCCCCGCCCACCGACATTGTAGGAGAGGTAATTAAGAGGCAAATGTCATCCTGCATAGCTCTGCGGTAGAGTTAAGGGAGTTGATCGCCTCGCTCCAGCTCCAAAACAAGATATATCAAAGAATCCGTGCGAAATTCTCCAAATGGCTGCCGAGTGTGTGTTGGTGCCCCTTGGGCCAGGCTGACTCGTAAAACGTGTGGAGGCGCGGCGCAGCGCGAAGTGTTCAGCGCATCCAACACCGCCTGGGCACACATCTCCCTTTTCACTCCTGGAACCGGGCCCTGTGCCCGGGCTACGGATCGCTGTTCTAGCATGGCACGGGATGGAGGGGTGGGGGTGGGGGGGGGGGGGGGGGGGGGGGTGGGGGTGGGGGGTATATCCCCACCCGTCCTGCCTTCAGTTTGATCAGGAGGGAACGTGTTGAAACGGTGTGTTGTCGCGCTGATTGTGAGTGTGGCTGTGGACATGAATCCTGATGTGACATTATGGGTATTAGCGAACACAAATGACCTGGAATAGCTTTCGTGTGTGAGAAAGAGAGATGTTGTGTGTGTGTGTGTGTGTGTGTGTGTCAGTGTGTGTCTGTGTGTGTGTGTGTCTGTGTGTGTGTGTGTGTGTGTGTGTGTGTGTGTGTGCGCGCGTGTGTCAGAGGTTGACCCCGGCGTCCGCGGTGTCACAGCGGCGATAGCTAATCTCGTTGCGGCCGACGGAATGTGTGACGTGCTGTCAGCCAGGCTGGGGGGTCTGCGTTCAGTTGACCCGGAGCCCAGGAGGAGGACCCTGCTCCCCGGTTTAGAAAAACAGACACAAACCCCCTGCTGGACCACCAGCGAACCCAAGCCTCGGCCAGCCACTCCATCAGCTTCTGCCTGTTGCTCGAGCCAAGAGCCGTTCGGGAGCAAATTGAGTTAGCCCTGATTGTGTGGTTGTGTGCAGGGGACCGAGGGGTGGGGGTGGGGCAGGGGGGGGGATGTAGCTCACTCGTTCCCAGGTCAATCACAGACAGTGTGGCCTCAGCAGCTTGGCTTACAGGGCTCTCTCCATTGATCCGCTGCAGTGACAGCTCCATTCCAACGGGAGACAGATCTGGTGTCCGACCAGGGAATCACCCGAAGGCATCTGGTGGTCAAAGTACAACAAATACGACTGCAGCTTCAGTGTGGTCTTCTTTAGTTTGTGGTCGTTGCGTAATATCTGAGCGGTTTCATTAAATGCGCGTTTTCAACAAGAGAGATGCACGTGTGCAGGAGTGAACAGGATCATTTGTGAGGCCGACGAGGCCAGAGCAGGGGGAGCCATTGAAACGAATGGAAAGTTCCCACACGTGAGAGAGCGATGCGTCTTCGTGACCCTTTGTAAAAGTAGCAGGTATTTACCCCCAGATCCTAACCCCCTCTGTTCTTCCTGACCTCATTTGACTAAGAGCCCACACACACACACACACACACACACACACACACACACACACACACACACACACACACACACACACACACACACACACACACACACACACACACACACACACACACACACACACACACACACACACACACACACTCTCTCTCTCTCTGCCTCGGTACATGTGTAAATAAGACAGATGCCCCTTTAATAGGGCTCCCCCCAGATAGCAAAGGCAGAGTAAATAGGAATATGATAAAGCAAAGCGGAACTGGTTGGCTGGTGTGCCGCCGCGGTTTGCTCATTGTTGAGACAATAAGATAGCGCCGGGCCAATAGTGTCTGGATGGGCTCCACACACCCAGAGGGTTGGGCTTGGGCACACTAGGGCGTGTGGCCCCCGGCCTCTGTATCAGCAGCTCTGATTTTCAGTTAGATAGTGGGGTCCGCACGCGCGGGTTTGTGTGAGTGTGTGTGTGTATGTGTGTGTGTGTGTGTGTGTGTGTGTGTGTGTGTGTGTGTGTGTGTGTGTGTGTGTGTGTGTGTGTGTGTGTGTGAGGTTACGACAATGATGTTTACCGCACCCAGTCATCGGCAGGTGTGCGTTAAACCAGAGGGCGGTCTTTGAACTTTGCTCCACAGGTTGCGTTTGTGTTTGTATGGGTACGTAATGTGCATGCATGTGTCTGTGTGTGTATGTGTGTGTGTGTGTGTGTGTGGCTACGTGTGTAAGCACGCAGGCCCCCTGTGTGTGCATGAGTGTGTGTTTACTTGATTGGCGACAACTGATAAGGCAAGCCTTCCCGCCTTTTCTCTCGCTGTGTGGCTGGGAGACGTTGAAGTATCTGGGGGATGGGTAGGAGCGGAGCGTGTGCCTGTGAAGGTGGGGCACGGGAGAGGAGAGGAAGCGGGGAGGAGAGATGGGTGAGACACTGCGGAGCAAGAAAAATTTGTTTTTCTCGGGGAAAAATCAAATAAGCGGATGGCTGTGGGAAAACTGAGAAAGTTCAAAAGTGAAAGTGGTGCAGGTGAATTCTATGCGAGGTCAGGCAAGATAAGGCAAAGGGGCCTAATCCATTAAGCAGCAGTTAATTGTATATCATGATATTAAAATGACACTTAAAATATATGTTAACAGTATAGTTGCAGCCATTGCCTACACACACACACACACACACACACACACACACACACACACACAGACACACACACACACACGCACGCACGCACGCACGCACGCACGCTCGCACGCACGCACGCACACACACACACACACACACACTGCAGTCTTTTCTTACCCCGGTCACTTCTCATTGACTGTGTGCGTTGCTATGCGCTTCAGGGAGCCCCAGTGCGGCTGAGCGAGAGGGAATGAGGTGATTTGTGATCCGTGCATCTAGGAGCACGAGTGGGTGGGGTGCAGAAATGAAGCCCCAGGCTGCAGGGGAGCAGTCAGGGCTGCCGGCGGAGGCCACAGAGTTAGAAGGGGCACTGGGCCTGCACTAATATGACATACGCCCCAAGGCCAAGGACGACCAGGTCCCTACCAGAAAAGGGTCGGCGCACGAAAAAAAACTATAAAAAACTCACTCTCCGTTTTGGTTCATCAGGTTCAACTCCTTTGCGTCTGATAGATTTGTGATTTATTAATAAGAGGAATGTGGTCACGGACGTATTTCATGTTGAGGATTTTGATTGGTTGGTTAATAATGGAAAATAGGGCCCTCTCAAACTTTGCACACGTCTGTGTCTATTTGTCATGGATTGAATACCTATTGAAGTACATAATGAAGAAGACGGTGCGATGCCAGCCATCTCCCCAGGGCATCTGAATACACACACACACACACACACACACACACACACACACACACACACACACATGCATCCCCTAACCATTTTCCAGCGAGTGTCACGAGATTGTGTGTGTTTTGCTGCAGTGGCACGGGTGGTTCCCAGATGCCAAAACACATTTCTGGTTGGGAGATGGAACACGAGTCTTTGTTTATTCCTTGATTCGTTCAATTACCCCCTCCTTGGTTTGTTAAACACTTCATACTCTTCATCTACATTTTTTTGTTTGGTTGCGTTTCAGATCTGGAAATTAGTGCCTTGGCTGAGTGGCGAGGGCACTTGTGAGGTAGAATTCATTAAGCCTGCATCTCTGCCAGTGTTTGAGTGTGTGTTGGGTGGTGTTGTGTGTGTAGGTGTGCGTATCACAGAGCAAAAGTATCTTCCAGAGACAGATAGATATTGAAGTCAGTGTGTGTGTGTGTGTGTGTGAGTGTGTATGTATTTGTGTGTGTGTGTGTGTGTGTATGTGTGTGTGTGTGTGTGTGTGTGTGTGTGTGTGTGTGTGTGTGTGTGTGTGTGTGTGTGTGTGTGTGTGTGTGTGTGTGTGTGTGTGTGTGTGCGCGTGAGAGAGATGGCTACGATAGTGAAAGGCACCATCTGTTCCGTGTGACAGTAATGAAGTGAGGGGCATTGTGGGACAAAGACTTAGCCCCATTCATCACAGCAGTGGGCGGGCCAAGCATATTCTTCCTGTCTTCTAGGGATACCTCCACACACACTCACACACACACACACACACACACACACACACACACACACACACACACACACACACACTCTCTCTCTTTCTCTCTCTCTCACACACACACAACCACCTACGATCAATCTAAGTGGACCGGTGCCTTAAACGATTATATTCTCACTCCTAGATGATGCACCCACCTGTAGCTCATCCTGCAACTCCACATTCGGCATGCAAACTCCCCACCGCGCCAACTGTTTTTCTGTTTTGCACACAAAACCCCCTTTCCCTCTGGGACCGCGGCATTCCAGTCATAAAAATTCCCGAGCCCACCGCTCCATGCCATGATGGATGGATAATGGCTCCATTTTCTAAGAACCGGTCGTGGTTTATTTCAAAGAACCTGCGATACGATAAATGCAACTGATGTGCTGCCAATCTAACGTCTACGGTGGCTTTATTTGCATGCCTATCAGAGCGGATGACGAGGCTCATGTGCTCTGCGGCTCGGCCTATTTGACTAAGTGGGAGCTGAAATCCCAGGTAGGACAACTCGGTGGGGGTTTTGCGTTGCCGGTTACGACCTTGGGCTGCCACAGCACCTCGCAGGCTCGTAAATCGTCAGGTTGTCACCGACTACTGAACCTTGAGATGCAAAACTCCCCTGGTAAAAGGGGGAGGGTGGGAGGGAAAGGGGGAGGGACCGAAACAAGGAAAAGAGGGGTAGACCGAAGTAGGTAGAGAAGAAAGGAGGTAGGAAAGGAGGATAGAAGGGAGGAAAGGAGGAAAGAAGGGAGGAAAGGAGGAAAGAAGGGAGGAAAGGAGGAAAGAAGGGAGGAAAGGAGGAAATGAGGAAAGAAGGGAGGAAAGGGGGAAAGGAGGGAGGAAAGGAGGAAAGGAGGGAGAAAAGGAGGAAAGGAGGAAAGAAGGGAGGAAAGGGGGAAAGGAGGGAGGAAAGGAGGAAAGGAGGGAGGAAAGGAGGAAATGAGGAAAGAAAGGAGGAAAGGGGGAAAGAAGGGAGGAAAGGAGGAAAGAAGGGAGGAAAGGGGGAAAGGAGGGGGGAAAGGGGGAAAGGAGGAAAGGAGGAAAGAAGGGAGGAAAGGGGGAAAGGAGGGGGGAAAGGAGGAAAGGAGGAAAGGAGGCAGGAAAGGAGGAAAGGAGGGAGGAAAGGAGGAAAGGAGGCAGGAAAGGAGGAAAGTGGGAGGGAGCGCCCTCGGCCTCACACCAGGGTAAAGAATGACTCACTATTCTTCCATCACCTTTTGCGTAGTAGACAGCCATTAGTTATTGCAGGTGGTTTGATGCGGTGGCAGGGCCGGCCTGATGTGTGTTCCTAAGTGTTCCCGTTGTGTTATCCTCTGTGGCTCCACCACCACCTTGTCACGTCTGTCTGCCTCCAGATTCCCCGGGGCTGATCTGTTGGATAAACCAAGCGGACCTTATCTCTGCATAAGGGATTAGCCCCCCTGTTCAAACACGGACATCAGCTGGAAATGTTTTTGGGACCAGACAGGGCTTTCCCCGACGGCACCAATATTGACGCCTCCGTCTTCCCGCTAATCTCTCGCTCTCTTCTGGCCTCGTCTTCCGAAAGCAAATGTTGACACTTTAGTGGGCCGTTTATCATATTTTCGGGGTGCTGTCACCCCCCCCCCCCCCTCCAGGTCCTAACGCCTGTTAATGGCCGTGCTCGCGTACTGTTCAATTTGTGCTCTGTCATTTTGCACCTATCTGTCCGTTGATCAAGCGAAAGGGACAATGGCCCTTTTTGTGCCTCCCTGTCTTCAGCCATCAGTAATGTTTGTCTGTACCCCCTGCTGGTCTCAGCACCCCCCCCCACCACCCCCTAACTGAGGATACAATGGAGTCCCTTCTATTCACTAGTTGCCCTGTGTGTGTGTGTGTGTGTGTGTGTGTGTGTGTGTGTGTTGTTTGTGTATTTCGCCTGTCTTCTTTACACGTCCCTAAGACACACACACACACACACACACACACACACACACACACACACACACACACACACACACACACACACACACACTTTTGACGAAACAGTCCCCCATCCCCCTAGCATACACTAACCCATGGTGCTGATGCCATAAGGTAAACGAAGCTTACACGCTTTGAAAGTACGGTGGTCTACATGAATCACTGTGTGCTACTTTACTTTATCAATTTGCAACATCATTCAGTACATTTCATGGTTTTGACTGTTTTTGCACTCACTCGTAGAATGGGCACCTGCCTCACCCTTCTATATCGTTAATTAAACATTAATGGTTGTGTCCAGAGTGTTACCTGACAAGGAACGCTAGTCGTAGATGAGAGAAAAGAGCAGGAACACACAACATACTCTGGCAGAACAAAATTAACGATGGAAACTTCGTAACATCCCGCAATGTTAATGTGGTCAGGAACAGCTTTTGAATGTAAACACCATTTTGTAGTTACTAGCTACCGGTAATCAGACTGGATTCATGTCTTTGTGAGTCCTTAGTGAGACCAATACAACTACTTTGTTACGTTCTGTTAGCGTGCTAGGTGGTTAGCTAACATGGCCCGAACTTTCTGGAAAAATGACGGGGTGGTAATGATGACAATGGCATGAGACTATGAAATGAAGAAGCACCCATGCTAATTCCCTAAGTCTTCCCATTTACTTACCCATTCCACCGTAGCACAATAAGCTACACTTAAAATACCCCCCACCCCCCCCCCCCCCCGACACACACACAAACACACAAACACAAACTAAGTCAAGTTAGTTAGCTAGATCCAGTGTGTATTCCAGCGCATTGTTGACCACAGACCTCAGTACGTATGCGTTGGTGTGTGTAAACTGTGTAAGGGTCGGACGGGTAGCGTTGGTTTGGCTCCTCTTTCTCTCCAAACTCAGCGTGAAGTGTTGGTCAAGTTGTTCTACACAACCTACCCCTCCCTTCCGTTTGAACTCCCCTCTCCTCCGTACGCTGAACCCCAACCCCCCCCCCCCCCCCCCCCCCACCCCACCCCATTCTCTCTCCTTTTCTTCCCCCCTCCCCCTCTCTCTTCTTCTATCCACTGCTCCCATCCGTATGGGGGGTGGGGAAGAGGAGGGGGTTACAGGGTAAAGGAACCTCGATGGATCAATTGGGATGTTTACAGGAGGTGAGCAGAACAGTGAAGTAGCTTTGGGTCGTTTTGTACTTATGGCAACGTCAAAGAGGACAGAAGAACAAAAAAGCGAAACAAAGTGACTTTTTTTCTGGTGAGACCTTTGATGGCGGTATAAACATTAGTAACACAGTAAACTTGACTAACTTTGATCAAATGGTCTTTCCAGGCGCGCGCATGCTTGTCTTTACAGCTCACTGGGATGGCATGTCTCAATGCCTCCATTGATTTGAATCTTTGGGCTTGTATTTTGGTATCTCTTCCTCCTGTGCCTCTTCGTCTCCCTCCCCCTTTGCCTGTCTCCCCCTTTTCCCCTTCCCTCCTCCTCCCTCTTATTTACCGGGTCACTGGCGTGCCTCATGCTCAGTACAGGGCCTCACTTTGCATTTCCCTGCCTATCAGAGAGCTGGTCTGTGTGATGTATGTATGCACGCCTGTGTGTGTGTGTGTGTGTGTGTGTGTGTGTGTGTGTGTGTGTGTGTGTGTGTGTGTGTGTGTGTGTGTGTGTGTGTTTGTGTGTGTGTGTGTGTGTGTGTGTGTAGAGGAGCCCCCTTGTCCGCTAGCTGAAAGCCCAGAGAAAGCGTCCCTCTCCTTCAGCCCGGAGGATAAGTCTACTATGATGCTAATGGCCATGTCCTGAGACTAATAGGTCTTTTTACACTGGAGGTTTTCATTCCCCCCCCCCGCCTCACTAAAGGGTTTAGTGCCAAGGCCCTTTCTCTCCTGGCCAAACTTCTAGACAGGATAAATATTTCTGTGATTTCTCCGCCGGGACGAAGCCTTCTGAGACGGTGGTGGTTACAATGGCTTAGAATGGCCTTGTTATGCTCTGGAAATACAGCAGCCGGAACGCAGGGGCACACAATTAAAAATAAAAAAAAAGGCTGATGGAAGAAAAGAAGAAAAAAAAACACACGGGGGGAGGAGTGGTGTGTGTGTGTGTGTGTGTGTGTGTGTGTGTGTGTTTGCACGCACGAGTGAGCGTTGGAGTTTGAGTGTGCGTCTCACACTCTTGAATGTAAGCCTGTACGTTGAAATGATTTCGCTGCCTTTTCCCACTTACTACGGCGCTCAGAAACATCGGGCTCTCTAGGGAAACGTAGGAGAAGTGGATCGACCACTCCGGCTTAAGGTGCCCGGAGCTGTCTCAAGAACTACATTCCCACAGTTCACCTGTCATCCAGTCAAACCACACAGGCAATGAATTCAAACCATGTAAAAAAGCAAAAACCAAAAAAACTCGCTTTCTCGTTGAAATCAAAGTGAGCCTCCTCGATTCTTTTCTGGATCGGAACATGTCAGAGCGCGACGGCATGGGAGTGAGCGAAGCGAAGGTCTCCTGTGTGAAATATCATTACAGTGTTTCTTCTGTTATGGTATTTCCCTTTCACTGTAAACAAGGCGACCAGACAGTGCCATGAGTCATCTGGCAGGGCCACACAGGCAAAGGCAGGCCCAACCGTCCTCTCCCCCTCCCTCCGTCGCGGTCTGACGAGGCGAGAAAATACCAGACGACAAAAAAGCCCCGGCGTTCTAAGGACACTTGCCAATGTTTGTATTGACGTGGAGGGGTAGTCGGATGGGACGGAGCGGTGCTCCAGCTACGGGTGATTTCCAGGGGAGCAGGTAAACAGCGCGTCCTGTAACGACTGCCTGTGTTGTCCCATAACAGTTTGCCGGGGCGCGATGTGGGCGAGCCTCCCCCGGAGCCAGGCTCAGGATAAACCGCCTTGGCACAAACCTCAGGCCTCCTCGTTTGAATTACAGGATTCACCCCCCCCCCCCCCCCCCCCTCCTCCCCTCCTCCATTTCATAAGGGATTCCTGTGATATGTCGTTCTGTCGTTCTTTTATGACAGTTATGCGTTACGATTAGACATCAAAGGAAGGCAGCCTGTCGTCATGGCACCTGTAGGGCACCGTTTCTAACGCAGACCCTGTGGCCACGTGGAGGTGAGCGCTACAAACGTCAGCGGATTAGAGGGAGCAAAGTTTTCAAAGACGCCATGTATAAAAGCGAACTCGCCCCTCGTTGTTTACTTGTTGTTTAGCCTTGTTGTTTATGGTTTCAATGTAAAGCCCCCCCCCACACACACACACACACTCTCATTCACCACCCTTTACTTTCTCTCTCTCTCGTAAACTCGCCTTGTGGAAAGTCAGTCGGCGGTGCGTGTCCTTTCCCCAGTGTCGGACGACGTGGGGCTGTGGCAGACAGGTCTGCTCATGCAAGGCAGAGAGACAGCCGTGAGCATCGCTGGAGATGTGTGAGCGAGCGAGAGAGTGTGTGACAGATATGAACACAGATACATTAGTAGTAGTTAACATACGGGAGAGTGAGAGAGAGAGTTCTCATTAATAGTGGCTAATGTTTAACCTTGAATGGCTGTACTTGTGTCGAGGAGCGTGGATAACAGTCCATTCTTCTCAAAGCAGTCCTGATCCACTGACACTGTGTGTGTGAGTGTGTGCGTGTCCCTCAAAGTCTCTTATCCCACTCTACCAGTCTGTCTCCCTGTCTGTCTGACCATGTGTCTTCACAGCTGTCTGTCCGTCCCTTTGTGTGAAGACACCTTCCAGGTCTCAGCCCTGGACCGTGGGACAGGGGAATGCACGCCCTGATCTCCCTCCTCAAACCCAGGGGACAAGGTGATGAATTCTGACAGCTCCATCAAGCACATGAGAGGCCTGTGGGCTGTGCTCGCTGCCTACCTCAAGCTGGGTACCAGCCCTCTGCACACGAACACACACACACACACACACACACACACACACACACACACACACACACACACATACACACATATACATAGACACACACATGGTTCAGATGTGACAGTTCAACACACACACACACACAGACACACACTCACACGCACACACACACACACACACACACACACACACACACAGACACACATATGCGGAAGTGAACTCTACAATGTTTCCTGCTCCACTGAAGTCAATCTACTGTTTCCACCTCATTTTCAGTTGCGTTTCAGTCAGTTCAGGTTAAAGTTAAGTTTATTGCTAAGGATTTGTTTTGTCTTAGTATGAGTATATGTGCTGTGTGACTTTACTTTCAGCATGACATACAGCCTATTGAATAATGGGTGTCATGTGTACTTTGCTGTGATGAAGTAATAAGTTGTTATGGTACATTTTAAAATGTAGGCCTACTGACTGGACCAAATCAGAAAACTCTTTAAGATTTTAGATGAAGGATTGATGCACTTTCCCCCCCTAAATTGATAAACTTATTTATATAAATACCATATATTATGTTTGCATGTGTTTGAGTATGCATACTTGTCTGTGCA
>JAPMUY010004296.1:195000-220000 GCA_026901105.3 Galaxias olidus
AATAACAACAATATCTTTATTTTATATAGCACCTTTCAAAACAGGGTTACAAGGTGCTTTACAAAAATAAATGACAGTCAAATAACAGCATGATGTATGAAGAGGTGGAATCAAATATAGCCTGTCAGGTCACGACGCTGATCAGTGTGCCGGCTACCCTCCCCTCCGCCCGTCCTGCCTCTCCCGTCCTGCCTCTCCCTCTCTCCTTCCCTCTCTCCCTCCCTCCCTCCTCTTCCTCTCCCTCCCTCTCTCCCTTCCCTCTCTCCCTCCCTCCCTCCGCGTGTCCCTGTGCAGTGAGGTGCTGATGTGAACCAGGGACAGATGGGGTGGGCTGTCGGGCGACAGGCTGTCCGTCCCCGCTAGCGTCTGCTACTCATCCCTCCATCACTCCGCCCTTCTCGTCTCATTTCTTTTTTTAGGACTCCCTCCACCTCTTCTTCTCCTCCTCCTGCTTGTCTTCCTTAATCTCCTTTTGGATTTCCCCTCTCACCTAAGTGTCCTCCTTTCACACCTCTCCCTCCCCCTTTATCTGCTCTCTCTCTCTCTCTCTCCCCCCTTCTATCTCTCCTTATCAGCGTCCCTCCCCCCAAACTTCCGCCCACGTGGTCCCTCTTTCCCCCAGTCCCCTTATGGCCTTGTGCAAAGGCAGCCCTCCATTAAATGTCAATTATACGCCAGAGACCACACAGAACAGGGGAGGTGACACAATAATTCCTTGACCCCAAAAGGTCAACATGCTTATGGCCTTTCAGCGCTCTCTCACGGCGTGGCAGGACGTCCACTGATAGGTCAACACTGAGCCGTAAAAAAAAAATAATAATTTTATTTAGGAGGTTATTAGAGGTTAGGAGGTTATTTTTTATGGTTATATTTAGGAGGTTATTATTAGCTAAAGGTTATTTAGCGGCAAGGGCAATACAAATGCCAATATCACAAGAGCACATTGTTAGATGTTTGCTTCATTAAAAAAACTGGCATGTCTCCTCCCAAATATATCTCTCTCTCTCTCTCTCTGTGTGTGTGTGTGTGTGTGTGTGTGTGTGTGTGTGTATTTTGGTCACACATCTGTGCGCTGCCGTGCTGGAGAGGAGCTGTGTGGCGCGGGGCTCCCACCTCGGAGCCTGACTGGACAGATGGCGGGATTCGTTGGAGGGGGGGGGGGTGTGTGTGCCACATGTTGAGTGCCTCCATTCAGACAGGCCGCGGTGCAAGGCATCACTCCCCCAGCCACTAAATAAACCTGTGGCAGCACCCAGGGTGGAGCTCGGAGAACGACAGCAGGGATAGAGAGAGAGAGAGAGAGAGAGAGAGAGAGAGAGAGAGAGAGAGAGAGAGAGAGAGAGAGAGAGAGAGAGAGAGAGAGGATGAAGGGAGGGGTGGGAAAGAGAGAGCGGGGAGGAGAGAGGTCATCCAGGGGCCTGTGTTAAGGTCTGGCTCTAGGTGCTAACATGACTGTCTATTTTGTTCACTGGGAAACGTTATTTCAGTCTGGTCAGTTTAAATGTCCTCCTCACTGTCTCATCAACCCTTAATGTCTTCCTTAAGGAAAAGGAGCATTAGCACATGGAGACAAATAGTAAAGAACAATGGAAAATAACGCCATGGTATAAGTTTTTATCTAAGGGAAATTGATGTGTGTGTGTACGTGTGTGTGGGCGAGAAAGGGACATGTTTGGAAATGAAGAGTGTGTGTGTGTGTGTGTGTGTGTGTGTGTGTGTGTGTGTGTGTGTGTGTGTGTGTGTGTGTGTGTGTGTGATTGATAGAAACAATGAGACAGCGAGTGAGACAGTGGGAGAATGAAAGACAGATAGAGAGCCATCTGTCAATGTTCCCCCTGTGGGCAGTGAGACACACGACAGAGGGGGGGACGAGCCGGGGAAACAGAAACAGCCAACAAAACACGCGGTGAGCTCCACGACAGGGGAAGGGGTCCGCGCAGACAGGAGACGCCCTTCTCCCAGCCACGGTGCGACGGTGAGAGGGCGCGGAGGAAAAACGTCCAGGGAGCAATATACAAAAACAAAAACAAAACTACGGGCGCAGCACTTTTATCTCGGCCTCCTCTTTCCAGGGGAGTGCCTGCAGATTAGCAATGCATCTCCCTGTCAGCGGGGCCCCGGAAATAGCCCGGCGCCGACCCAGTTAATCAGGCTGTGGCTGACCCCCCTCGCGGGGGTGAGAGCCGACGTTCGGACGGGAACACCTCAAGAGTCCCCGAGTCTGTTAATTACCCTGAGTCATCTGAACCGGGGGTAAGGAATTATATTTATTTAGTTTTTTTTTAAACACGATTGACTTGGGGTTATACTCTCACATATTATAAAGCAGAGCTTATGGTGTCTCTGTTCTACCCCACCTTTCCTTATTATTATTTTGTTTTTCAAAGGCAAGGTGTCTCTGCATCCCAGAGGGATTTGTCTGCTGACTTGTCGAGGATCGCTGGGTCTCCCAAATCCCCAACGCTGAGAAAAGCCACTCAGGGGAGCAGTGGGAGCTTCTCATGGGAGACTGATGGTTAAGTTCAGCTGGATTGTTGACCCATGTCCGCCCATTCTGTCCCTCTCCGGGGGCCCCCGCCCCTGGTCCTTCCCCCCCGTGGCCCTGACGTCCACCCTCTGAGGCCCCTGTCCACTCCCAGGGCCCCCGGGGGTCAAAGCAGCAGCCGTGAGGGGGAAACGCCTCTCTTTCTTTGGGGCTGTTTGCTCAGGGCTCCCATTCTCCCTGTGTGATCAGGCAACCAAGTTCAGCTCCAAGACAAACGGCAGCCAAGCACAAACAACCCCCTCTCTCCCTCCCTCCCTCCCTCCCTTCCTCCCTCTCCCCCCTCCACCGCCCCCCTCCCCAACGCCCAGTGTCCTCTCTCTTTCAGAGCAGCCCATCGTTTGGCACTGGACTCGCAGATTATGGCTCTTTTCAATGCTCGACTCTCCGTATTCGCCTTCTCTCTGTCTGCCTCACTCTTTCATCCCATCGCTCTCTTTCTCACTCTCTCTCTCTCCCTCTCTCGCTCTCTCTCTCTCTAGCTTCCACTTTCTCTCTGTTTCCCACTTTTGCAAATACAGCACACACACACACACACACACACACACACACACACACACACACACACACACACACACACACAGACACACTTACACACCGTAAAGATCCGATGTCTCCTTTCCCGCCTCTTTAAATCCCCCAACCTTTCCTGCCTTCTTTCTCTCGCCTCGCTCTCCTCCCTCTCACCTCGCCGCCCAGAGACAGCGGCCTTGACAGCGTGCGGTCTGGAGGCCGTCCCTGGCCCTCGGGGGCCCCGCACACGGCCCCGGGGGTAATGGCTCTTTGTGCGTCCCCACTGATCCCTGACGGGCCATATTGTGCCTCGGCGGGACGTCAGGGCCACAAAGCGGGGCCGGCCGGCCGCATTGTCTCACACTCCAAATGAAGAAGTTCCTCCTCCGGCTCCCGACACAGCCTTGAAATGTCAGCGCAGAGGGAGGAGGCGGGCGGTGTGTGTGGGGGGGAGGGAGAGAGGGTGCACTTTTTTGGGAGGATGGGTGAGAGAGTTTGTGCGTGCGCGGGTGTGAGGGTGCGGGGGGGACGGGGGACGGGGGACGGGGCTGACGGG
The DNA here is from genome assembly GCA_026901105.3 of Galaxias olidus. NCBI lineage: Eukaryota > Metazoa > Chordata > Actinopteri > Galaxiiformes > Galaxiidae > Galaxias > Galaxias olidus. The sequence continues at coordinate 198,612 of JAPMUY010004296.1, forward strand.
GGGACAGGGCACGGGGGGCGGGGGGGTAATGTTGGAGATGAGGATTGTGTGTATCTCATTAATGCACCAGCACTCCACTCATTTGGATTCAATTCCCAAATGCTGCACCGGCATACGATACACAAATAAACACACACACACACACACACACACACACACACACACACACACACACACACACACACACACACACACACAAGCACATGATACAAACACATACACACACACACACACACACACACACACATGCGAACACAATCACACAATCACTTGAACGTTCACTCGCTCAAACAGACACACATGCACACACTTGCGGCAACATACATATGCACCACACTGTTTATGCACTCTCTCACCATTCACCTTATAATAACACACACACACACACGCGCGCGCGCGCACGCATTCATTGAAGCGTTTCAGTGTGTGAAGTGTTGGCCGTGCTACGTGCCTGGCTTTACGAGGCTGGCATCGATAATAATTTGATGAATGATGAACGATTTCAATATACGGTGTGGAACAAGCCTAACGATGTTGCAGGTTGAGACGCTGCACGCCGGTCGTGTTCCCATGTGAGGTGTGAGTCAGAGAACCTCCATCCATCACTCCCCCCAGTTCACCTCCAACAAGACTGTCAATTATTGACAGGGGGAGGCAAGTCCACCGGCAATATAGCCTTCCAACGGGGTGTTGACTGTGTGGCGTGGCGGCAGACAGAATTTATTGTCGCCCCCCCCCCCCCCCCCCCCCACCCCCACCCACCCCGCTTGGAGACTCCCATTGGCTTTGATGTTCGCCAAGGTAAATAGGAGATGAAAGAGGCTAGTTGGTAGGTTGACCTTTAGCTCCGGGGGGGGGGGGCTATCACGGAGCAGGAGTGAACGCTCCGGGACGTGCGGCGCGGCCTCCTCTCCCACGCCGGTGTCACTGTGGAACGTGTCAACACTACCCGCTGTGTGCAGACGGCGTGCCAACATCAACAAGCGCTCCCACGTCTCATATCCTGTTTTGCACATCAATCGTAATCCGATATGGCCGATCAGCAGTTGTAAGCATCGCTGTGTTTTGATGCTGTTCTTTTTTTTGTGTGTGTGTTTTTTTTTTATTGCAAGCTAATCAATAATGTGTCTCATGTGTGTACAGTCCACACAAAGGCAGGCCTACTATAAGCTTAGCCCAGACAGTTTTTTTTGTGCTGTTGAGATTCCTTTAGACCCGCCAGAGGAAGAGGATTAACCTATCAATGGTACTGCGTCAACGTGCCCAAACGCATGGGAGCAGAGCCGACCTCCTAATCAAATTATCCTTGACTGTTGACACTGCCCTCCCCTCAGTGGGGAAACGTTAAGCGCTCCCTGTGCATTGACTCACACAAAGCATTGTCCTCTTCACCGAATAACTGTTTACTGGCCAATTAGCGTCAAGCATATTTATCTTACACTTTCACGTCGACGCGTACGCGTATCTTTGAAGCGCACTCCAGTTTGGCCGAGAGGCCAAGTAAAGACACGTTAGCTTTTGCCTCATCCCGTTCCCCTGAGAGGCAAACAAACAGGCCACACTGCAGGGCTTCCAACGGCCTAATGAAGTGTGGGGCGCATGCTGGACGGGTGAGGTGGGGTGGGGGGGTGGGGGGGGGGGGGGGGGTCAGAAGGGAGTTTGAGGTCTGAGTTCTGGCCTGGCAGGTAGAGCTGACTACCCCCCTTCTCTCACTGGGCGTGAGCCCCTTCAGGTGGGTGGGGGTGGTGGTGGTGGTGGTGGGTGGGGGGGGGGGGGGGGGACTTTGACACTGAGAGGAGTTGGATCAGCCGTGGGTTTTAATGTGGACATGGCTGGGACACGCGGGGCTTGGCAGAGGGGCTAACCCTGCTACTACTGCTGCTGCTGCTGCTCGGCACTGCCCGCTGCCACCAGGCCCTCCAGACACCATGGAGAGGCTGGCTGGCTCAGTCAACAGCAGCCCTAATCCCTGGAGCTCCGACCATGCCAGGGCCCACTCCGCTCTTCCTGCTCTCCACTTGTGGGCTTTTTTTTTTTGTTGGGTCCTCACTCACTAGCTCACTCCACTTTTCTTTTTCTTTTTTTTACATATCTGTTTCTTTACTTTCGTGTCTTCAGTGCTTCCTTATTCTCTGAAAGCCGTCAGGTGTCCCTGGCTCTGCCTCTCACTTATATAACTCTCACTTCACGACCGCCTCACACCATTCTCGCCTTTCTCACCCCTCTCTCTTCCTCCGTCTCCGCGCTAGACCTACCCTGCCAGTCGATGCTGCGGCCCTCTCTCTCTCTCTCTCCCTCTCCCTCTCTCCCTCTCTCTCTCTCTATCTCTAGACCTACCCTGCTAGTCGATGCTGCGGCCCTCTCTCTCTCTCTTTCTCCCTCTCCCTCTCCCCCTCTCTCTCTCTCTCTCTCTCTCTGTCTCTAGACCTACCCTGCTAGTCGATGCTGCAGCCCCCCCCCCACCCTCTCTCTCTCTTTTCAAACCACCTCCAACTGCCCTGCTCCCTCCATCCCTCCTTTCGTCAGTAATGAGCGTGCTCTTGCTGCGGGCCTGTCCGTGCTCCCTGTTAATCCCTCCTTTCAGCTGAAGGGCTTTTTTAGCGCGCGAGCCCCCAGAGCCTCTGCCACGATTTAATTAAAGTTTCCTGGTGTCATTCGCAAGAAAAACAAATCCTCACGAAATTGAATTGTACTTCATGTAATTTCACCAGAACACCATTTTCAGATATATTTCTATATTAATAAATGTATATTTTGACACCTGATAAAAATGACAAAGACCTAACTGCAGATCAGAATGCACAGTTATGTGCCTTAATGTAAACCGCCTGCCCAGATTGTCAGTCAATTTAACTGTTTGTGTGAGATTTGATAGGCTAGTGACACATAGAGTTGGCTTCGATGTCAAAAACTATTTTGGACGAGGGAAATATTTGCAAACCAGCCTTAATATTTGCTTTCACAGAGATTTGAAAAGTACACTTTCAATTTAGTTGAACTGCAAAGAATTTGCTCAGGGCTTTGCTGAAAACTCATTTTGCTGACAAAGTATTTACCTCATAAATCAAGTATGTGTGTGTGTTCGCCATACCTCCCCCCACTGGACTTTGTTAAAGGGCACACATACGGTATGTACCATATTCAAACACACACACACCACAACTACACAAATAAGTATATACTGTATATGTACTGACAGTATTGACAGCTTTTTTGGGGCCTCTCTCGAGTCAAGACATGATCAGATAAGGAGAAGCGTCCCTTATTTCTCACTATTCCTCATTTACGTAACAAATACACAAACACACACACACACACACACACACACACACACACACACACACACACACACACACACACACACACACACACACACACACACACACACACACACACACACACACACTCTTAAGCAGGGTTGTAAATCAACCACATCAAAATTTAGAGGCACACATTTTTTTAACATTGCAATTTTGCACTGACCTTTGAGACAGGAACAGACATTTATTCCATAATTTATGATTTATGAAAATAATCTGTGTTTAGGAACATGAAAAACAATGCAAAAAGCAAATTTTATTCTTGAATTTTGACCAAACTAAAATCGGAGGGTACGCCCAAAATCTGAGGGTGCTCGTGAATGGGCATGACGCCTCTATTCAAAAGCACACACACACACACACACACACACACACACACACACACTGCAAAATGGCAGCGCGCGACAGGTGTAAAATAAGCTCCGATCGGTTGACCTTCTCCACCAATAACACACGAGTAGCCTCTCATGCTAAACCGTAGCTCGCCAATCGGATTGGGGAGGGTGTCTGTGTGTGTGTGTGTGTGTGTGTGTGTGTGTGTGTGTGTGTGCGGGCAGGCGGGCAGGGAAAGGAGAGGAACGGCCCGTGTTGGTTCCCCCCTTGCTGCGAGAGAGTGTGTGTTTGAGTGTGTTATCTTCTAAGGACTATAACAGAGACCCTCATTCATACCCGGCGCAGGTCTTTATGACTGGCCAAAGAAAAACTCATTTGGATGGAGGTTCTGGCGGAGGCAGAGCGGCATGGGGGAGCCGTATTGTTTGCCTAATCCGCACTGACTGGGAAGTTGTGCGCTGTGCAAATAGTACATATTTGAGCAGCCCTGCTCTAAGTAAAGCCCCTTCTGGCCAAAGCGTTGAGATAAGAACTGGGCTGGGTGTTTTTTGGGAGAGTCCCTTCTTAACGGTCATTTGTTTTTTTCTCTCTCTCTCTCTCTCTCTCTCTCTCTCTCTCTCTCTCTCTCTCTCTCTCTCTCTCTCTCTCTCTCTCTCTCTCTCTCTCTCTCTCTCTCGCTCTCTCTCACTCGCTCTCTCTCTCGGAAATGCTTCTGGTTCTATCTGTGTCGTCCATCGAACACCTCGTTTTGAGTCGTTTGAGCGCAAAGCTGCTCCGCAGCCTGCAACTCCACACACTGCAGACGGAAAGTGTAACAAAAAAGAAAAAAAGTAGGATTTCTGCTGTAAACGCATGAACTACTGGAACCCACTCTGCTACCAAAACTTCACCCCCGTGTGGAATGTGCCTGAGAGAATGAGCCTTAATAAAAACAAGGCCTCCGATGAATCTACCTGCCCTGGAACATTCTCCGAGTGAGACGTGCGGAGCTCTGATTTATGGCCAGGGCGATTCCCTGCTGCAGATACGAGGCGCTCTGTTTGGTCTGCCACTTCAGTCAGTCACCGGCCTGGCGGAGGACCAGGATCTGCCAACCTGGGCGGACAGGGGCCAGGCAGGACATGTGGCTGTGCTCTGCCAACGATACATTCAGACGATTGTTCTTTCGATTCCTTCATTTACTGCCTAATGTGCCATGACACAGGCTAATATTTTACCTGTGAAGAAACCCGAATGAAGAGGAGTTCAAGGAGGGTTTGGAGTGTGTGTGTGTGTGTGTGTGTGTGTGTGTGTGTGTGTGTGTGTGTGTGTGTGTGTGGGGGGGGGGGGGGTGATTGAGTGAGTGATTGAGTGAGCAAGGGAACGACTGAGTGAGTGAGTGAGTGAGTGAGTGAGTGAGTCAGTCAGTGAGTGAGTAAGTGAGTGAGTAAAGAAGTGAATGAGTGGGTGAGAGAGTGTGCCAGTGTGTGCTTCGTGCGTGTGTGTCTGTGTTGGGCGACAGATTGTTGGCAGTGGCACGGTCCTGCGAGTGTTTTACCTTGTTTGACGTTGAGAGGCTTGTAAACCAGGCTGAGGTAGCATGCTGAGTCTTTGGATGAAGTGCACCATTGCATGTATTTACTGCACAGTAAAATGTTTTCCTGAAGTACTATTATGTTCCTTTCTGATCAGCCTGTCAAACACAATAAAACATAAACATGAAATACTATTGAAATACCACTACAAAACAGTAATTGCATTATTAAAATAATTTCTTGGCGTACGTTGTCAATTTAAATTCCATTTCCAATGCAATGTTCTGTATTGAGTGTTAATACAATTTCCAAATGTAATTGTAAATGCAAACATTTATTCGCGTAAAAGCTTCTTGAGGATATGGTTATAGGATTAGAATTGTTGCCTAATTTCAGTGGATATAAAATTCATGACTTAGTCTCCGTTTCTGCGTGAGTCCACGGACAGCTGCGTGCACTTTGAGTCGCTGAGTGATTGTGATAGATCTTCTGTATCCAGCCCCTTAAAGGCCCTCATCAGTCCCAGGCCTCGGTAATCTCCCTGTCATCTGCATAGGAGTGGATAAAACGGCCCGCTCACAATGGCGGCACAGCTCCACACCAACAAGGCTAACTTGTCCAACAAAGTGCTGCATTATTCCAGTCCCCCCCCCCCACTAAAATACACAAGCCATAATCTATGGAAGGGGGGGTGGGGGTGCTCGGGATTTGCCGTTTGAGATCTGCCGAAAAGCGGAGCGCCCGAGCCGTATTGAAGAATTCCCTTATCTCTCCTCAGCAGTGGTCTGGCCCCGAAAAGAGCAGGCCACCCCATTGTCAGCCCCTCAGAGTTGTAGCCTTGTTTGATAGTGTTTTCTGCGGGTCACTTGACACCCCCCCTCTCCCTGCCCTCCCCGTACACCCCCTCATTGTTTGCCCGTTCTATTATTCCCTAACCAGATTCAGGGTGTTTTTTTTTGGGGGGGAGGGGGGGGGGGGTGTTGGCAAGGGGAACAGGGGGTTAGGAGGAGGACTGAAGGGAGGATAGGGAAGTTTGTTCCTGGTTCCAAACAGTGAAAGGCCTCTGTGTGCTGTGAGCCAGGCAGGGTGAACCCCACAGTCACGGAACCATATGGAGCCTTCAGACAATCAAATTACCTTTTTCTCCCCCCTCCCCCCCCCGCCTCCACCTTCCTCTTTTTCTTTCAGAAACGATCGCAGCCCTTTGAGTCTGACCCCCCCCCCACCCCACGGAGACAGAGGGGAGAAGATGTGACCGAATTCCGCCGCTCCTAATTAGTTAATGAAATAATGAGATCATACTTGGCCCATCTATCAGGCTCTAAGTGAGGCTGAGGGAGACGCCGGTTCCCGAAAGGTGAGCCCCCTGGGGAGACCACGTATCCCCATAATTACACGGGACGAGCAGCTCTGCCCTTTTTTTTTTTTTCGCATAACCAATTTAGACGCGCTGAACAATAAGGTGAAACGTAGTCTTTTTGTTTAGAAAGGAGCTGAATGATAATTGGAGATTGCGGTTGGTGCAGGCGGAGTTTAGCTCCTTGCATTCCTCCCTTTGGACTGCAGATCAGCCTGTGTTTTATTATGCAACAGCTTTATATGTATTTACCAAATATTAATAATATGACTCTTCAATGACTGCTGTTTGAATATGCCTATTCATCTTATGGTCGATATTATTATTTTATGTATGTAAGACTGTTTATGTAAGCGCTGTACATTGTAATCGGTTGACTGTGTGTGTCTGTTGGTAACTCATTTGAATTTGTGTTGAGTTTGTGCTGCTGCTCCGTGCAAAGGTCTGGCTTTAAAAATAGACTTGTAATCTCAGTGTGATAAAGGTTAAAAAACAAACCGAAAAACCCCCAGTACGCAGTATAAACATTCTCATATTCAGGGCACTGAACGGCTCACACTGAATGACCCAGCCATCGAGGTCAGCGACGACAGAAAGCACACTTGCAAACGAAGGGTTTTCAACAGAGTTTTCCAGCGACTGGACTGATGGATGTTTTTGTGTTGTACCCCGGCACCTGGGGCAGCGTCTGAATGCCTGCGCCCTCTCCTCGCAGAATGCCTGCCATTCACCATGGTTACAGTGGCGTCCCCAGTCACTCCGATGGCAAGGTGAGGACAGAGCAGCCAGGGGGGTGTATTTCAGGGGAGATTAGGGACATGCACATGTTTTGGGGGGAGAGCTCACGCCAGAGTCAATGCCTGGGTGGCCAATTAGCCAAAGGAAGGAAAGAAAGGGCCCTGTGTCATCAACCAATGACGGCGCGGGGAACCGAGAGGGGGGAAGTCTTTTTGTCTGTTTTTCTTTTCCCCTTCCCCCCCCCCAACTTTCCCTCTCCTCTTTTACTCTCTCACTCTGTCTGTCAACTTGGTGTCCACAGGAAAACTCGCCCGGAATACGGAATGAGGATTACTAGACTGGAGTCAGTGAGCTTTCTAGTACGAGTGTGTGTGTTTGTGTGTGTGTGTGTGTGTGTGTGTGTGTGGTTGTGTGCGTTCGTGCGTGCCCCTCCTGTCAGCGTGCTGATGTGTGTGTGTGTGTGTGTGTGTGTGTGTGTGTGTGTGTGTGTGACTTGTTTGCGGCAGCAGAGATGTCCCAGTGTGTGTCCCCAGACAGACATGTCTTTGGCTCCGTCCCACCGGCCACAGAGGGATTACAATCCCTTCCCTTTGGCGTCCTCACACTGGAGGCGCGCGGTGGCTCCCTCCCCTCCCCGGCAATGACCGTGTGGGACACATTCATTCCCCCAGACGGACCTCCGTGATCCGGGCCGAGGCCTGCTACTCATCCACCCTCCGCAACAGATGGGTTTTTTCTCTCCAGGAAGTGGTGGCTGTGAATGAAAGCCACTTTTTGGGTGATGTTATCTTTTTTATAGTAAATAAAACAATACTAGAACGTGCAGGTCTAAAATGTGAGGGGCCGTTGGATTTAAGGAAAACCTCCTTGTTATGTGAACACAGGTGATGTGACGTGCTGACGACACATATCCACGTATCAAACTGTGTGTCAGCGGCTTATAACTGGCCTCCGCGGAAAACCCCCCCGACACCTTGTCTCTGACCCACCCCGCGAAGGACAGTAAAGGGGGTCCGTGTTCCACTACGCCCCCCCCCCCCTTGTGCTGGGTTGCTCCTGGGCTGGGCTAGACAGAGCCTGGCCTGGACCTGTAGCAGCCTGTCCCCCCCCCTCCCCCCCTCCCCCCCATCCCCCACCCCCCAGCCCCCGTTCCCTCCTCCACCTCCCCCTCCCTGGCTGTGCTCCGCGCCTCAGGTGCTCGGCAGATCTGATTCTCCGTGACTGACGCCAAGCCAAGCCTTCAGGCCCCTCCGGCAACACGGGCCTGTGTTCAAACTAAAAATAGAGTTTGTGAGAGGAAAAGAGTCTTTGCCGGGACTGGCCTGACGTGAGATGTTCAAGCAGCAAAGATTGTTGACATAACGGTGTTTTAACATGAGGGTGTAGGTGGTAAATACTTAGGTGCTCACCTACACACATTAGTGCATCGAAGGGGGAAGGGGGACGTACCGTTTTGTTATTCAAATAAATATTCAAATATAAAAGTCAACACGAAGATTCTGTATTATTATGTAAAACAGTTAGGCTTCTGTTTGAGAAGAGTTCATCATTGTTTTGACAAGTATATTTGAATATTTTCCAAACCGTACGCTCCTGAAGAAAAACAAAAATGTATTTTGCATTTATTAATAAATGTTGTGTGTGTAAAATGGTAACGCTAAAAGAGAGGTGTAGCTAAGATACCACTTTGACAAGTGTTTTCATAACTAAAGCGCAAAGAAAGTAAAGAAAAATCAGACTTGATATTTGAAATGTTTATTTTTCAGACGCCATTTCATGTCTATGCCCGGATATGAAAATGAAGCCAGAGCTCTCTCAGTGGGTGTGTATTTACGTGTTTGTGAATGTTTTGTGCGTACGTTTGTGTTGCATTGTGCCGTCCGCTTTTGTGACCACAAGATCTCTCTGTAGGAATTACTAATGTGTGCGTACGTGCACACGCATGTGTGTGTCTCTATAGCTGTGTGTGTGTGTGTGTGTGTGTGTGTGTGTGTGTGTGTGTGTGTGTGTGTGTGTGTGTGTGTGTGTGTGTGTGTGTGTGTGTGTGCGTAAAGAAGCACATGCGTGCCTGAAGTGGGGTTCTGCGCTCGGCTCTTTGTGTTCCTCTGTGAGTCTGGGTCGACCCTGTGGGGCTCCGCTGCGGGGCCCAGACAAAGCCGGTGTGGGATCATCCACCCCGGGGACAAAGTGTGTGATTTGCATGAGAAAACAGCCAGCTCCTGCCCCACCGCCACAGACCGGAGCCCGCTGAAGAGCTGCTCCGTCACTCATTAGCTGCTCCGAGCTTCTCAATGCAGACGCACACTCACATACTCATACACACACACAAACACACACACACACACACACACACACGTATACACATACACACACACACACACACACACGTATACACATACACAGCACCCCTTCTACTCACATGCCCATGCTCCTCTGAGCACAGAAAGACACAGACAAGAGGACGTGCACAGGCTTGAGAACGTCTCCACACAAAAAAAAAAAGGACAAAGCAAGCCGCTATTGTGCTGGAGATGTGTGCTCGCGCAAGGTACATTTCCACAGCTATTGTGGGCCCGCTCGAGTGTGTGTGTGTGTGTGTGTGTGTGTGTGTGTGTGTGTGTGTGTGTGTGTGTGTGTGTGTGTGTGTGTGTGTGTGTCAGTCTGTGGAGGGATTGATGTGCTGCCCTGCTGTGCTCAGCCCTCGCAGAGCTCCAGCCTCACCGTAGAGTCTGTGTTCTTGAAGCTCCTCCGATCAGTGGCTTTCGCACCTCTTCGCTGGAGGGTCTCTTTCTCTCTCTCTCTCTCTCTCTCTCTCTCTCTCTCTCTCTCTCTCTCTCTCTCTCTCTCTCTCTCTCTCTCTCTCTCTCTCTCTCTCTCTCTCTCTCTCTCTCTCTCTTTCCTTCTCTCTCTAGCTGCTGGATTAAAAGGGATGAGCCTCCCAGGAGGAGGACGGAAAGAAGATGTCGTTTGTCTCCGGGGAGGGCCGACGCCCCACTCGAGCTTTGGTGAAGAGCGTCCGCTGGGGTGAGGGAGGAGGGGAGAGGAAGAGGAGGGTGGAAGGTTACAAAGATGAGGTGGACACTTTATTTCCCTTAAACTTATACCATGCTGTAGCACCTGTGCTCTCACACATGTGTGCGCACCGAAATCCAAAGAGAGAGAAACACACAAACACACACACACACACACACACACACAAAACATTCCCTGCACCGAGTGTTAGGAGATGACGACTGGATTGTTTTAATGCGGTAGCAGCCCGGGGTCAACACACAGGTCAAGAGTTCAGTGGCCCGCCACTTTGACCCCTTCAACGTTGCAGCAGGTTTTGTGGCTGAAGCCCCTCTTTCTCCTCGCTGGCGTTTATGGCCCAGGGATATTAGACGACCTCTTTGTTTTGTCATTGTTAGGGGAGCTGGAAGTAATGGAGGATGGATGTGGTCGAGCTGGTGGGGAATGTAGCCAGATAGACTTCCATACAATCCTGCTCCGTGTTCCCTTCATTCCGCTCAATGTTTTTGGGCTTGCCACTTCTCGTTTTACTTTTGGTTGAAAACCCTTACATTTTGACCGGTATCTTTTTCTTTTATTGGATCTTTTCTATCATCTAGCACTTCTTACCTCCACTTTGTGTCTCTCTCTCCTCTTCTCCTCTTTTGCTCCGCGTCCAGCCCCCCTCGTTTGGTCTCCAGGGTTGGAGACAGGTCACAGCTGTAGGGGGAAGACCGCTCTCTCACGTGTTGCTTTGTCTCGCCCTTCGCCTGAGCATTCCGCCACGGGTTACCCCGGGTAACCGGCCCGTACTGTAGCCTCGCCTCCGCCCCGCCGTTGTCAGGTGACTCGACAAAAGGTCACTCTGACTTTCTCGCACTCTCCCCCCGCTCCCCCGGTAAGATTCATGAGTCTACCCGTTATGTGGGTCAAATTTCTAAATAAAACCCGATTGGTTACCGGGCTGTTTCGTTCTCCCTAGCGATAGCTGCCAACAGGGCGATCTGCTGGAAGCAAGACGTACTGAGTGTCAGGAGAGAGAGGGGAATGAATCCCGGCTCGCGCCGCTATAAATATGTGACCCTCGTCTCCCTGCCGCTCGCCCTTAGAAGGGGGCTCTGCCTGTTCCCGTTCCTCTCACCTCGGCTGGCTGATTAATAGACTCGGGGAGAACATAGATCCTGCTTTTTGGGAGACCTAGATAAAAGTTTTGGCCCTATCCTCAGACACCCACAAAAGAGCTGACTCAGCCGTATCAGGTTTTTTTTTTAACAGTGAACCACACTAGACTGGTAAAAAATGGCTGCCTTCCTCTTCTTCCCCTCCTTTATCTGCTTCTTTTCTTTTTTTTCTCTGCAGTAGGAAAAAAAAAAGTTTACTTTCAAGAAAAAGATCGATGGCTTAAATGAAACGACATGATGAAGTGGAACACGCGCTCACAGCTGCTCATAGGTGCTGAAGACGTGATTGGCGTTTTGCTCTTCGATCAGCCTTTTTGACATTTCAATTGTTCAATACATTGAGCTAAAGAGACTATCAAGAGGTTTTATTGAAAACCTCTTGATAGGAAAATGATTGTCCTTTCTGACGTTAGACAGAGTACAGTGCATGTTTTAATTTACATTTAAAAGGCTAGATGCATGATCTTTGAATACCCATTTGTTAGTCGCCTGTAATGGAGTCTACTGATCCTGTCCTGTTAGAACCATGTAGGCCACAGGAGGGGGCACTGTATCTCACTCTCTCTCTCTCTCTGTGTGTGTGTGTGTGTGTGTGTGTGTGTGTGTGTGTGTGTGTGTGTGTGTGTGTGTGTGTGTGTGTGTGCGCGTGTGTGTGTTGATGAGCAGGCTCTGTTTGATGATGGCAGGCTCTGAGAGGTTCATTTATAACCATCACAGATGGCCTGGAGGACTCTCTCTCTGACACACACACACACACACACACACACACACACACACACACACACACACACACACACACACACACACACACACACACACACACACACACACACACACACACACACACACACACACACACACACACACACACACACACACACACACACACACAGACTGCACGGGATGTTGGACTATGCCTAGCAATGCTCAGCACTGCGTAGCGTCAAACTGGTCTGAAGCAACAACTGCCTAGTCGTACACAGACTAAAGGTGGCCCTAGGGCTGTCTGGACTGGCTCTGTAGCTCCACCAGAATTTGCCTAAGGAAGTAATTAGGAGGCACTCAATGAACAAAGCTCCGCTTCTGGTCCATAACCGAGTATTTATTTACACATGGACTTTTTTTAATAAGTACATTTTATGTAATACGATATTGACTTTAACTGAAATGAAGTCTGTTTTTTGCTGAGCCAATTGTTTTATCAAGAGTCTGTTTGAACATGAAAATGAATGATTGTCTATTCAACAGTTTGCGTCTGATTTGAATTCCCCTAGTCAGGGAAATCAACAAGCTGTCCCCCTCCACCCAGACCCCCCTCCATCTTCCCATCCATACATCCATCCAGCAACCAGTGTCCTCTGAAGAAAAGGCTGCTCCTTCTGCTGCGTTCCCTGGGCCTCGTTTAGCATAGGTCCCCACCCCGGGCCCTTTGGGCACGGCTCCATGCCCCGACGTAGGGCGTCCGGGAGAATGCGATCCCCGCTGAATGCTTTCCAATGGCTTACAATGCTCTTTAATGGGCTCTGAGACACAGCCTCCCCGTATGGCACTGTTCACCTGGGAAATTTGCAATCTGTGCCCCCAGCCCACCCAAATCCCCTCCCCTCCTCAGCCCCAACCCAAACCCCATCACGACCCCCCCCTACCCCCTCCGTGAACTGGACAGCGACTTAGGCGCGGGCATGCAAATGCACACCCCGCGCTCAGGCACCTCGGGCGGGCTCTCGCTGCTGTCTCAGCACTATTGTTGGTCGGCGGTGAATGGGCCGGGGAACGTGGTCAGTCACGGTTCCCATTAGAGCACGCTGCTGCTGGGGGGGGCAGGGGGGCAGGGGGGCCGGGGGGACGACCGGGGGTTTTATGGGTCTCTGGGTGCCCGCACGGTTTGGTGGCGTAGCGGATTGTCGTGCCTTGCGTCTGTTTTGTATAGCGCGTCCGTCTCTTTCAGCTCTCCGAAGAACCCTGTCGTTTTCAACCCCCCCCCCCCCCCCCCCCCCCCCCCCCCCCCCCGAGGACAGGCAAATGGGACGCCACTTGATGAATCGTGGAGGCTTTGAATGGTAGAATCAAATCAAATGAAGTCCCTTAATGAGTCCAGCCCCCCACTCCTTCCTCTGGGCCATGGATGGGTGCTAGCTAATGGGCCTGCTTTTAATCGGCTTGGTCCTGGTGAACAAAGGCAGGTCCACATGCAGCCGTGGTCCCTCTCTGACCCCCCCCCCCCCCCCCACCCCCCCCACCCCCCGCCGTCCCACCCCCCCGCCGTCCCACCAGCCACCTCGCTGTCCCCCGCTACTCTCTGGGGTCTCATCAAACACCCTGCGTCTGTGGTTGGAACGCACAACTTCTTCTGCGGTCATCTCACCATCTTTCCATCTTCCATCGTCCTTCTAACATTATCTTTTCACTGTTTACACTTTTTCTTTTGATTTGTCAGATTGTATTATCGTGTTTGCTGCTCCTCATCCGGTCATGAACTTTCCCGATCCCGGCCATTGTTTGGCACAGCCGGTGATGGTGGTCGGTAGATGCTGACCGTGCGGTTTCCTTACCCCCCCCCCTCTACCTCTCTCTTCACCCAGGAGCCCCTTGCAGCTGCAGAGGTCTGCACGAGGCAGGGCGGCCGGCGAGAGGTGCTCCGTCAGCAGAGGGGGTGAGCAGGGGGACCAGGGGGGACCCTCCATGTGTTCCCCAGGGCATCGGGCCACCGGGCCTGCCGAACCTGATTCTGGTGGACCTGTCTGGGAGTTAGGGGGTGCTGCTTTTGGCTTTTTTCTTTTACATTTACTTTCTCTCTGTATCCCCAAGTTCCACTCAAATCCCTGATCTTCCCCTTTTTTTTACAGTAGCGTTAGTATATACTATGTTGTCTATATTCATTTTGGTACAGAGTGTGAGAGGATGATTGTATAATGAAATACGACAATCATTTTGGATTCCCTTATGCACCAATATAGTGCATTCTTCACTGTGTATACTGCTATAGAGGGATCTTTATTTCTTCACTTTGTGGTTGAAACTATTTTGTGTTGTAAACTATGTGACCATAAACTTTTAACCTTTAGGCACCGTATTAGTGCTTATTTCCCCTCAGGGTCGTATTAACTCTGTGGTGTGTATCTGTCTCTCCTCAACCTGCCCTTCTCCTTTCACCCTCATCTCCTCACCTGAGTTGAGCCGTTCCAGGCCAGCGAGGCCGACCACACGGAGCCCAGGATGGGGCCCCCCGAGGGCGGGCCCATGGAGGTGAGAGGAGGGCCGGGGCGGCCCCCTTTGACAACCCAACACACAGGGTCTGCTGGTGACCAGGGGTCCGTAGAGGGGGCCAAACCATGGGCTATAGAGAGCACCAGCCCCCCACCACGCCCCCAACCCCAGCCTTGCCCGTTGTTCCCCTGCTGGAGAGGGTGTGTTTGGGGGACACACCAGGCGAGGAGAGGCAGGGCCCCGGGACAAAGGACGGTCCTCGGGCCAGCACTGTTCTGCATGGTAGCGGCTGTATTCTTCTCCTGCTTTTTGCCTTTTCTTTTCTTTCCTGCGCCGCCTTTGTGGGGCTGTGATGGAGGCTGGGTATGGGGGGGGGGGGGGGGGATGATATGATGGATGGAGCCGGGGGCTACGAGGGCCGTAGGGGCCTGCCGTCGTGCTGCCTGTCTGAGGGAAACGTGCGAGGCATGGGGTGGCCCTGGGCGGTGGGCGGAGTGATGCGGAGGGGGGGGACAGGGTGTGTGATGTATGGCAGTGGAGGGGGGGGGGGGTCACAGGCTAGGGTGGGGGAGTGTGGGTGTGTGTGTGTGTGTGTGTGGGGGGGGGGGGGGGGGGGGGGGGGGGGGTTGGAAGGGAGGCTTATGAATGGAGGAGTGCGTGTGGGGAGATTGGCGAGGAAGGCGGTGTGAGTGAGGACACACGAAGAGGAGGAGGAGGAGGAGGAGGCCTATGTTGATGTGTTGTGACTGGGGTAGTTAGCGAGACGGTAAGATCCTACAGACATTAGCCTTTATGTACAACCTTTATTCCGAAGGCAAGATTTGTAAAAGGAAATACTGCATACGACGTATTTGGAGAAATGATTATCTGTGTAGCTAACGTGGACCTACTACTGAACACGCATAAATAATGTAGACAGCTAAGGATAGCTTCACGGTATGCTGAGTTTGACTGCACAGTATGTGAGTACAAGCGAGAGAGTGATGTATTTTACAGGCGTGTGTGCGTGCGTGCCTGTGTGTGTGTGTGTGTGTGGCGGGGGGGGGGGGGGGGGGTGCTATATGAGGCTCAGCTCTCTGGGGAGACTGGAGACGGATGGGGGAGCAGAGTTGGGACGAGGCCACCATAATTCACCGTGGACAGGAGAGAACCAGACCCGGGAGGAAGAGACTTTACCCCCGTCGTCATCTCACTTCCCCCACAACCAGCACCCCTTACTGCCCTGCTCTACCCCTGGATTAACCCACACTACCCCACAGTACCCCGCACTACACTGGATTAACCCGCAGCACCCCTTACTACCCTGCTCTACCATGCACTAGACTGGATTAACCCGCAGTACCCTACACTACCCCACACTACACTGGATTAACCCACAGTACCCCACTCTACCCCACACTAGACTGGATTAACCCGCAGTACCCTACACTACCCCACAGTACCCCGCACTACACTGGATTAACCCACAGTACCCTGCTCTACCATACACTAGACTGGATTAACCCACAGTACCCTGCTCTACCCCACACTAGACTGGATTAACCCACAGTACCCTGCTCAACCCCGCACTAGACTGGATTAACCCACAGTACCCTACACTACCCCACACTAGACTGGATTAACCCACAGTACCCTGCTCTACCATACACTAGACTGGATTAACCCACAGTACCCTGCTCTACCCCACACTAGACTGGATTAACCCACAGTACCCTACACTACCCCACAGTACCCTACACTACCCCACAGTACCCTACACTACCCCACACTAGACTGGATTAACCCACAGTACCCTACACTACCCCACACTAGACTGGATTAACCCACAGTACCCTACACTACCCCACAGTACCCTACACTACCCCACAGTACCCTACACTACCCCACACTAGACTGGATTAACCCACAGTACCCCACAGTACCCCGCACTAGACTGGACCTACCCGCAGTACACTACACTACCCCACACAACCACACCCTTGACTGGACTACACTACCTTACAGTGCCCCACACTACCACACACTACACTACCCTGTAGTATCCCACAGTACCCTACACTACCCTGTAGTATCCCACAGTACCCTACACTACCCTGTAGTATCCCACAGGACACTACACTACCCTGTAGTATCCCACAGTACCCTACACTACCCTGTGGTATCCCACAGTACCCTACACTACCCTGTGGTATCCCACAGTACCCTACACTACCCTGTGGTATCCCACAGTACCCTACACTACCCTGTGGTATCCCACAGTACCCTACACTACCCTGTGGTATCCCACAGTACCCTACACTACCCTGTAGTATCCCACAGTACCCTACACTACCCCACACTATCGGTATGACCTCACACGAGAACGGGTTACCACCGACAGTACCCCACCCCACGGTGGGTTACCCCACAGCACCCCACTCTACCCCACCGTACCCCACACCTTCCTGAATCCCCTCACACCACCTCACCCTCCACTGTACCTCGGGGAAGCCGTCGACAGACCTCCTCACATCAGCTACTGCCTCTCTGTGTTCTCCTCTCCTGCAAAATCGAACCGCCATTGTTTGGAGCGCTGCCTGTCCCCTCCTGTGCCCCCCCACTCCCTCCTCTCCTGCACCTTGCACTGTGGAATGTCCTCCAAGTCAATCGGTGGCCGCTGGCCCCTCTCGGACTCCAACCCCCCTCCTCCCACCCCTTCCTCCTCCGCTCCACCTTGCGCGGAGGAATGCCCTGCCCCGTCGCCACTGAGGGGGCACAGCAACAAGTGCTCCTCTAGGCAGGAACCCCTACCCCTGCTTTCTGCTCCTTCCCTTCATCTCATCAAAGCGCGCGAGCCCTCCCAACGGACACCCGGTCCCACCTCGCCACAAAGGGCCGACAGTAGGAGACACACACCGTCCTGAGCGGAGTCTATGAGAGCAGCCGGGGGGCTTTGTGGGGGCCACACAGACCACCCGCCGAACGACAGCGGCCGCCCATGCCACACGTTCTCCCTTTCAAACAAGACAGCTAGCAGACCTCTTTTTCTCCCCCGCCCCGGCTCATCAATGCCAGGGACGGGACGCGAGGAGCGGCGCCAGTCCTCCGGACGTCAGGTTCCCGTCAGGACCTGGCAACCTGCTGGCCACCTACAAGAGAAAGCGAGCCGAGGGATGTGGCAACCCCCGCTGCTCGTCCAGGAGGCAGCAGGCTGCCGGTTGTCACCCTGTGCCCAGAGAGAGAGAGACATCCGCGAAGGGCCCGGGGACAAAGGTGGCCGGCCCTGGGGATTATCCATTAGCATGCCACTCTGTGTGTTTAACACTGAGCTGAATGGGGAAGGACAAGAGCCAGAGTCCCAGCCCATTCTTAAGCAGGGAAGTGTTACTGTTTCAGCTGCTAATGCTGCCCCTGACTTACCAGCACACACACACACACGCACACGCACACGCACACGCACACACACACACACACACACACACACACACACACACACACACACACACACACACACACACACACACACACACACACACACACACACACACACACACACACACACACACACACACACACATGCATGCATAATGGGAGGAATCTTATTATCCATCGGTATTTGGACTGTCGTTGTTGCAGTGGCAGCTCTGTTGAATGGATTTGATGTCACAATAAAAACTGTTTTGCTTACTTTTTGTGATTGATGTATTGTTTTGAAATAGTGAACAATTGGCAGCTAAGCCATGAGATAACAAAATGATACATCATAATAGCAGCATTTCAATAGTGTATATATATCAAAACTTTGGTGGGAATTTACAATGAAGTCAATGGAGGACACGGCAATTCCTTGAATTTGAAGAATGTCCCCATGTCTCAGCTCACCTGTATAGTTTATGTTCAAATGAGAAATGGGTCTTAAATGGAACTTCCCAAACATTCTGTGGTTTTCAATGGAACAGAGATGGGGGCCAGCCTCGATGGCCAGTAATAAAGTTATGTACAGTAACAGAGTCTCACAGAGAGACAAGAATAACTCGACGGATTTAGCTTTTAGTTATGAATGAATGAACTATGAATGAACCATGAATGAAACTCGGCGTGAGGGACACAATTTTGAGACACAATTTGGCTTTTCAAATCCTGAGGACGGAAGACAGATAGCCGTTTGTACCCTAGTCCCCATTAAACCAAACAGTTGCTACCCTTTTTCGTGCCGTGTGGAACGCCAGAGGCCTGAGAAAAAAAATTGAGACTGAAAAATAAAGGGGCTTTTTCTCCAATCTATGGGAAAGTGTGTGCTTGAATGGGTGTTTGAGAAAGAACGATATTGGGTGAACATGTCGGTATGAAAATGTGTCTGGCTGGTGTTAGTTATCTGTGTGCGTGTGTGTGTGTCTGTTTGTTTTTTAGATTGTGTGTTTTGGTGCCAGTGTGTGTGTGTATTTGCGAGTGCTCAGACTTGCTGCCCTGCGACTGATAATAACACGAGGGCCCTCTCTCTCTGTGTGTGTGTGTGTGTGTGTGTGTGTATGGATGTCTCAGCGCTGGAGATTCCCACCGTGCTCAGCGCGTCTGGCCCCTGTGTGTTTTGGGGTTGCACGCGTGACTCCGCCAGCTGTTCCATTCTCCCCGTTGTCATCCCTCTCCCTCCTCCCCCGCCCCTCTTCCTCCTCCACCTCCTCCTCCTCCTCTCCCTCGCGCAAAAGGCCTGCTCTTCATCTGATAAGGGCCGCGCTGGCCGGGCCCTCAGCAGAGCCCCTCACGGCCCCTCAGAGGCGCTCCACGCTGACAATGCGCCCTCCGTCCCCTCCACCACTCGCTGCATTTACATGTGAAAACACCGGGTCTTATCTCCAGTTCACTGGAGCTATGGCACACCAGCCAAGGCTGAGCGAGTGCTGCGTGTGTGTGTGTGTGTGTGTGTGTGTGTGTGTGTGTGTGTGTGTGTGTGTGAGTGAGTGGCCCTGTGAGAGAGAGAGGACGTGTTGGACCACTACGGAATAAAGATTCTATGTCAAGTGACAGTGTTAATGCATGATGTAGCTAACTGAATGCATAATAAGATATAACATTCCACATGAAATGTTGTGAAAAGTGTCGCATGGCAATATAGCAGATGACCAATGTAAGTATCTAATTCTGTATTCTAAAAAAGTACTCTATACTAAAGAAGCGTGTGCATAACGTACAAATAAAAAAAGTATGTCCGTGTGTAAAAAAGTAGCACATACTTAAATAACTTTCAACTGACATTAAAACTAAAATCAAGATATGTTTTAAGATATATGTTTTAAGATAACAAAGTTCTTCCGTTTGGTTGAAAGATCAGGTCATATTTTCTGCCCAAAAAAGGAATAAAGGTTCTCTTCAAATACAGACAGAGGTGAGTTGTAACTTACTACAACACTACTACTAACCTTAATATTACTCTCACAATCATCATGGCCAGGCATCTGAATACTCATTAAATCAAAGTTATTAACTATTTTCCTTGGGGATGTCACCAAAGGTCATTAGCCATTTTCTTATAGGTGTGTGTGTGTGTGTGTGTGTGGCACTGCAACGTGTCTCACAGAATCGGTCTACTCAATGCTCCAGATGTCCTCTTGCTCCAGTCCACCAGCCTCTGTTGATCAACGGATTAGGGCCCTTTTACACACACAGAGACAGAGACGGGGACGTGGCAGCACAGGAACAGAGTGGACAGGCTTTTAATTAAGGTGTGTGTGGCCTGCGCTGGGCCTGCGCAAACAGAGGCCTCCGTCACCCCTGTTTAACCATGGGGGGGCAGGTCGTACGCGGGCAGAAAGGTATGATGAGGAGCGACGGGCTGAGAGAAAGGGGGGATAAGGAAGGAGAAGAAAGTGATGGGATAGATAACGGGGATATGGGGTGAAGGAAGATAGATGAGGGGGACGTGAATGCAATTATGTTTACGAGTCAAGATAGATGGGTTTTGGGTGAGGGGATGAGGAACCTTCTAGAAGAGAGATGTTATCGAAGAAGGTCGTTCTGATTGGGGATATTGGGGTGAACAGGGCAAGATGGTTTGCAATAATATGGAGGTAACACATGCATATCATGCCTATTATTCATTCACGCATTCAAACGAGAGCAAGACAGTAAAACGCAGATAGTTGCCTTGGCCACTAGTTGCATTCTGATAAGGATAGGCACCAATACAAGCTAATGCTATTTGTTTTTCTTTTACTAAAGAAGAAAAAAGCAATGACAGCTCTCTGGAAAAATGGTAGTGTATTGGACCTAACTAAATCCATCAGAAATAAACAGACACTAAGGAGAGTCATCCTTTGTTTGGGAAACAGTGCTACTCGCCAGCTAACGATGGGATGTGGTGACATGCTGACATCTAGTGGTCAATTTTGGTAACATGGCCAAGTTCCTTCAGATGGTTCCATAATTTGATTTCCTTGAAATATAAACATATTATCTTGAATAATAAAGTTCTTAAGAGATAAAATGATTACAAAATGTAGTCTGAGTTTGCGAGACGATACTCAAATTAGAATTTAGCTACATTACTTCATATTCATTACTATAAGGACTAAATGATCAAATGAAAAGTCAAATGAAACAGGAACAAATTCAACTTGTTTTCATAAGAACAACTCTCTAGTTAAAAAAAAGAATAAACACAACAAAAATATAGCTTCTCTGCAGTCTTAATGAACATTTCACGATAAAAATGGGAAGGAAACATTTTAATTAGGGAATTTAATTGGCAATGAAAAAGCAAATTCTTTGGAAA
>JAPMUY010004296.1:225000-227500 GCA_026901105.3 Galaxias olidus
TTGAGACAGCTAAAGGGTAAACACACACACACACACACACACACACACACACACACACACACACACACACACACACACACACACACACACACACACACACACACACACACACACACACACACACACACACACACACACACACACACACACACACACAGAGAAGTCCTGCAGAGCGGGGCACGGCGGGCAGGACCCTGGAGCTCGGTGAGGTAACCTGCTGAAAGCTCCGTTTGGGTTGCATCCACACAAAGAAGCGTTGACCGACGAGAGAGAGTCATTAGCGGGCTAGACGGGCAGGGGGGGCAGGGCTGGAGGGCAGGAGGCTGCTTTTCCTTTCCCTTCTCCATGGCAACGGGCCCTGTCCACCTGACCTTGAAGGTCTTGGAAAGTCCACAGCTTTCCAACTTGCCGTGCGTGTTTGAGTGTGTGTGTGAGTGTGTGTTTCCTGGACCGGAGCAACATTCATGTTGGCCAACGGTCTGTTGGGTGAGTTACATTGTGTACCAGTGGCAGAGCAGAGCAATCTACCCCCCCCTCCCCCTCCCCCTCTGCCTTCATTAAGTTTAATCAAATTCAGATGCCCCACCCGCCTGGCTCACCAACCAGTAAAACAAGCCCCCCCCCCCACACCCTTGTCATTCAAAACGCGCCGATCCTTCACGCTGCCAATTAATTATGCAGCGGACTCTCTGGGCAGAGAGGGCTCCAAACAAAGAGCCATTACTCTCGTAATTACCTCAGCAGAAACACAAGGGAAGAAACCCCCCTTGGGCCAGGCCGCCATGTCTCCCACCCCACAGCCCCGTCTCAATGCAGGCTTTCAGGAGGATGGAGGAACACACACACAAAGGACGCCCCTGCTTCCAGCTACATCAACAATGGCCGGCTATCGCTCCATTAGTGCATTAGTCTGATAGAGGTCCGCGCTCTGAAAGGATGCTACAAATGATAGTGTGGCGGCGCTGGGGGGCGAGGGGGGCCAGGAGGGAGATGGAGAGAGGAGTATTGATGCGGTTGTCTTGTTTCTCTCGGCCCCCAGCTGTGCGCGTGTGCGTGTGTGCACTCGCTCCGAGCCTCTCTTCGCGTGATGAAACACTGTGTGTGTGTGTGTGTGTGTGTGTGTGTGTGTGTGTGTGTGTGTGTGTGTGTGTGTGGTGTTACTGTGAGTCTTAACACAGAGGCAGGTGTCGGTTAATCCCCCCAGAAGATGACACAGTAACACCAGACCACCGCTGCTCAGGAGCACTGCTTTCTGTACCGCATCTCCACACGCACAAACAAACATGCCAAACACACAGAGAGGAGAGCGGGCGCGCACACGCACACACACACACACACACACACACACACACACACACACACACACACACACACACACACACACACACACACACACCCCCAGATGAATAGTCCTTTCACAGATACGGGGGCCAGCAGCGTCCCAGGGCTCGTGCAGACACTCTCCTGGTGACGTACTGTACACACAGCCTCCGTCCGTCATCGGCCAGAGAGGCCACTTCAATCGCCTCAGAGATCCTTCTGCTGCTCACCTCTTTCCCCTCCCATCTACCTCTCCACCCCTCCGCCCAGTACCCGCCCTTACTACCTCTCCCGCTCCGCCAAGCCTCCACTGTCCCCTCCCCTTCTCCTCCTCCTTGCTCTCTCTATCTCTCTTTCTCTTGCCATTAACCTTTTCGGCAGTGAGTTTTGAATATGGCAGCGGTCCCTGCAGAGCCAGTTCTCTCCTGGTCCGGGATGTGATCGTTACGCAACGTGAACACTACTGATTTACTGCATATGAGCAGGTCAATAAATTGGCTCTTGAATTAAATTTGCCATTTGATATTAAATAGCATGAAACGACAGTAGGGCCCATTAGGCCACTCATCAAAAAAAATCACTTGTTGCTTGGCTGGATATCTTGAAATTTTGAATAGCCAAGATTTGCTGTTATTTTCCCATCTACTACTGAGGACACGCTATAAAAAAATAAAATTTAATCAAAAATAAATACAATTGTGTATGCTTATTTTATCCTAAACACGTAGGAATTCACAAAGCCTTTTTAAACTATTGATAGTTCTCAAGAGGATAAACATTACTCTGTAGGGATTGTAGCATTACTCTGTAGGGATTCTAACATTACTCTGAAGGGATTCTAACATTGCTCTGAAGGGATTCTAACATTCCTCTGTAGGGATTCTAACATTACTCTGTAGGGATTCTAACATTACTCTGTAGGGATTCTAACATTGCTCTGAAGGGATTCTAACATTCCTCTGTAGGGATTCTCCTCTGTAGGGATTCTAACATTACTCTGTAGGGATTCTAACATTCCTCTGTAGGGATTCTAACATTCCTCTGTAGGGATTCTAACATTCCTCTGTAGGGATTCTAACATTCCTCTGTAGGGATTCTAACATTACTCTGTAGGGATTCTAACATTACTCTGTAGGGATTCTAACATTACTCTGTAGGGATTCTAACATTCCTCTGTAGG
>JAPMUY010004296.1:230000-265000 GCA_026901105.3 Galaxias olidus
CAAACATACCCGCAAACACACCCGTCCGCTATTAGCATAAACAATGGCACACAAGCCAGCCGAGCGCTAACTCGCTCAAACAGCAGTCGCATGGACCAACTGTTAAACTACAATCAATAGTACTCACGTGCACAATCCCAGTCACACACACACACACACACACACACACACACACACACACACACACACACACACACACACACACACACACACACACACACACACACACACACACACACACACACACACACACACACACACACAAAAGAGCAAACCAAAAAGAGCTATACAAACTAGCAAGCCTTTCATCCTGGTCCAAAACTTTCTAACTAAATTCATACCACATAGTGAAGGAAATCTATGAAAAATTGATAGAAAACCTACAAACCCTAGAGTGAACCGACTTCTGCCCGCTCCCTTTCAGCCTCTCCTGGAAGAGCAGAGTGAAAAAAACATGACTGGTGCTGGCTGTGGTGGACAGCACACACACACACACACACACACACACACACACACACACACACACAGACAACCTGCCTCCTTCTCGGATGCCACGGCCCAGGGGGTGTCCGTTTTGCCAGGGCGCCGCGGGGACAGCCGTGCCCAGCCAGACATCACTAAACCCCCGGCTGCCCACACAGGGGGAGCGCTCCCCGGGACAAGCTGTCAAACAGGGGGCCGCCAGCCGGGGAGTGGGCGGGCTGGAGCCTGACCAGGGGAACAGCCAGCCGTGCCCTCTGACAGGGAGCTCGCCCCGCAGAGGGAGAACGGCCGGACACACGTGGTGGCGGCGGCGCGGAGGAGGGGGGGGGGGTCTTGCCGGTGGAACAGCGGCCCCTATGTGAGCCGCGCTGCACGGGGGAGATGTTCAGGGAGCCAGCCGACGGCAAGCCATTACTCCCATCACCGCTGCCGGCACTCTGATATCCTTCCCCTCGTCGCGTTATGTGTGTGTGTGTGTGTGTGTGCAGTATAAATATAGCTGTGTTTATATGTTAGTGTGTGTGTACAGTATAAATATAGCTGTGTACATGTGTGTGTGCGGGGGTGTGTACAGTTTATATGTACTGTAGATGTGTGTAGGTGTGTGTGTGTGTGTGTGTGTTTGTGTAAGATGGAGAAGAACAGGGCGGGGCGGCGGCAGTTTTCACGCTCCATCAGGGATCCATTGGCCTGGCCTGTAATAACTTGTCAGCCTCACTGCGTGCCACCATGCGAGCGGCGATAACACTCGGTCACAGCGGAGCACAGGAGGCCGGGGGTCAGCCTGAGGGGGGCTTAACGGATCACATCAGACCCCCCCACAACATCCATACCACCGGGGGGGAGGGTTAGGAGGGATGGGGAGGGGAGAAAACTGGGGGCATAGAAGGAGAGACGAGGGGGTTAGAGGAAAGGAGAGACAAAATGAGGGACTCCACAGAGACTTAACGGAGGGGGAGAGAGAGAGAGAGAGAGAGAGAGAGAGAGGGAAAGGCAGATCAAGGACAGGCAGAAGAGCAGCCGCGGCCCACAGAGAAATGACAGACAGTATGGGGGGGGGGTCCTTCCACGTGCCTTTGAGCAGACGCACGCGGTGGCTGGCCCGACGAAGCGGGCAGAGCCACCTCAAGAGACTCCATCCCCCAGGCGCCTCGGCTGCCTCCCCCTGAGGTGCTCCAGCGAGCCCCTCAAAAGACGAGGGCTTCTCATTCTGGATTCCTTTCCTATTAAAGGACTCGGAGATGAGGCTGGACAAGGGGGGCTTTCGGGGAGAGAGAGCGAGCGAGAGAGAGAGAGATAGAATGAACACAGGAGAGAATAGAAGGTGGGGTGAGAGGTCAGTCTGAGCCGTTGGTCCACCGAACCCCAGGGGGTCCCGTCGCCATGGAGACTGTGTGCGTTTGGGTTTAGAGGTGAGTGAACAAAAGAGGAAAGAGGGAGGGGGCTGTAGAAAGAGTGGCATAGTCGCCACACACACACACACACACACACACACACACACACACACACACACACACACACACCTAAAGCCCAGCACCCCTTGAGGCCTTAGACTGAAATAAGTGATAAGTGTGGGGAGATTAACAGTCCTATTCAGGCCGCTGTGTGCTGGGAGGCCGCTGTAGGACAGGCTGGGGAGCGATTACTGTTGCTATGGCCTGCAGCAGGACACCGGAGCACAACCCCATGTAGAGACAGGCACGGGCCTCAGCACAACACCATGGGACTGGGAGACGGAACCGACGCCAGGCGTAGTGGACGGATCCAAACACGTCACTCTGGGTCGCCGCCTGACGGCATTGGAGAGGCGACGGTCCGTCCACTCGCTCACCGCTGAACCCTCCCCTCAATCGGACTGCTCTACAGCTCCCCCCCCCAAAAAAAACCTCCACTCCTCCCTCCCGGTCTTTTCCCTCTTTTTACACCGTTCCCTCCATCTTAACCCTCTGCCGTGCGTCTTTCCCCCGGCCACACGTCCCAAACAGTGCGTTTGAACCGCGACGGACGCCTAGGGGGGGGAGGTGGCGAGCGGTTGCGTCCGTGCGTCGGCGGTTTGGGGCCCCGGCTAACGATGCCGTGACGGGGCGGGAACTGACGCCACGGCCAGGCCCGTGTGCAGCTAAACGAGATCATTATTTTACGTGGCACACCAAACAGTCAGGGAGGCCTTTTAAGAGCAGCTCTAATGACTGTGTCTGGATGGTAGCGCTGGCTGTTCAGGACGCCCCTGCTCCCTCCACTAATGATGTGGGACGCCTAACGAACATAGAACTGTGTCACTCTGTGCTCTGTGTTCTTTCATTCGGTTTTTTTATTTCACTCTCTTCTCTCTCTCTCTCTCTCTCTCTCTCTCTCTCTCTCTCTCTCTCTCTCTCTCTCTCTCTCTCTCTCTCTCTCTCTCTCTTCTCTCTCTCTCTCTCTGTTCTCTCTCTCTCTCTCTTTATCTCTCTCTCTCTGTTCAGTTGTTCTCTCACTCTCTCTCTACCTCTGTCTCTCTCTCTCTCTCTCTCTCTCCTCTCTCTCTCATCTCGTTTCAGAATCTCTACCTTCCTGTTTCTATGTGTGCCCACCTTACCGCTAAATTTTAAAAGACTTGCCAAACAGTGGAGTGAGGTCAGCTTTCACATTTCTGCAGCCTCTGTCATCCAGCCTGTAATCCAACAGGTTCTGAGAGCAGCGAGGCAGCTTAGAAGATCTCTTCTCGCAAAAAAAAAAACACATCCCAGAGGGCCTTGTTGCCCTACGGACGTGGTTATTAAAACGTAACCTCAAACAGGAACAACTAGATGTGTGCGAGCACATTCCCTAGGACATGTACATAGCTTATATGAAATCCCATTATGAGAGCTGCCTAGACCCTGTCAGCATTATCCACTTATCCAACTTAATACCTTTCCTGGGGGCTTCAATGCTGACACTCACAAGCGTTTGAACCGGGCAGGCTAAACCAATGTTGATGCTGTGTGTGTTCCCTGCATCCTCGCTGGGCACCAGCCGTCTAGGCATGACGTCCTAACGGTGGGTAACGTTTTGGACTGCGTGAACTCACACACACGCACGCACACACACGCACGCACGCACGCACGCACGCACGCACGCACGCACGCACGCACGCACACGCACGCATGCACGGGCTTCACGAATTCCTCTTTGTAACCTTAGCCACGTGAGAAGTGGTGGCGACAGTGGAGCGTTTCTGGGCGTTTGAAGATCAGGTGAAAGGTGCGTGATGTAGTGCAGGGATCCTATTTACACAGGCAGGGTTAATTAGAGTGTGTGTGGAGAGGGGGGGGGTGAGGTTCCTAAGAAACCAGACCACAGCAAACAACCAAAAACACATGCGCTTGCACCGTGACGCGCACGTTCTGTTGAGATTAACAGCACGCTCACACTGCTATAGTCGTCCCTTAAAGCGATATGTTGGTAGTCACCCATGCACACAAGACAATAACAATAGCGAGGGCTGCATACAAAACAGTCTCACCCTCATGCTGACCTTCGCTAGCCCTGATCCTTGTGAGAGCAGCAAAACGTGCATGGAAGCACTTGACCGCAATGGTGAAACACTCCTCCAAGCAATATATTACATACAACTACAACAACGAACCACTCTGCTGTAATGTTCACTAATACACAGCACACGCTCTGCTGGTTTACCACGCACCAGAACGAGTCATAGGGGCACGGAGACTCTGAGCTAGCCTGGGCTGGTGGTAGAGACCAGGGGTTTGTTCTCCAGACCGAGGCCCCCGATCCAGTCGAGGGGCTGCCCAGATCAGTCTGAGCTCAGCATAGACGGGGGAGCAGGGAGTCCAGCTCAAGAGCCTGACACTGGATGAAGCGGGGCTTAGCGAACACATGTGCATGTCTGCGCGCACGCACGCACGCACGCGCGCGCGCACGCACGCACACACGCACACACACACACACACACACACACACACACACACACAGAAACATTTCAATAGGACTGGTGGACTATCAAGCATAAACATATCCACGCTATGTCAGCACATGCATATAATAATCCCTTCCCTCCATTCTCCAATCCCTGACTGGGAATGCCGGTCGGACCCACCACAGGCCGGTTCTAATCCTTTTTCCATCAACGCTGTAAAGCTGTCCCGGCCCGGGGGAACAGCGTTGGACCGTTAATCATTCCACGGCGACTGCATCAGCCGCTCCAGCGCACACACACACACACACACACGCGCACACACACACACGCACGCACGCACGCACACACACACACACACACACACACACACACACACGCGCACACACACACTGCCAAGGGGCCTTCAGGCGGAGAGATAAGAAAGGAGCGCGACGCTGATTTGAGGTCAGCTCCGTTTGTCTCGCCTCCGGCGTGTTCCAGCAGGGTTAGGGAAGGGTCGACTCATCCCAGATCTGCCCCTACACCTGGAGTTGGAGTAGGACACGGTAAAGACGGTGTCCTGGAAGGGGCTCCGAGGACGAGAGTGAGACTGGTGGGGTGAGGGGAAAGCGAGGGTAAAATAAAGTGTCTTCTTCCTCGGATCAAACCCACCCCACAGAGGCTCAACGACGAAACGCATTAGCAGTTTCAAAATAAAAAACGTAAATAATGTTTGAAGTGTCAGTTTGTCTCTGTTCAGAACTGTCTTCGCCCCCCCCCCCCCCCTTTCAGTCTTGGCCCCATGTGGCCCATCACTGGAATATAGCAGAGAGACTCCATCGAGAAGCAACACGGGAGAGGAAAGCACTCGTGTTGCACTTCCTCCCAGCTTCACTTCGCAGGAAGTTCTGTGCCTCTCAATATAGATGAGGGGAGGTAAACATCTCCTATTACAGAATCGCTGCTACCATATTATGTATGAACCAATTCGTGTGCGTGTGGACATCCTCTTTAAGTTTGTGTGTTCTATTGTATGCATGCAAACTTTTCTGACGGGATTTCCTTTGGTTATCGTTTTTTTTTTTATCTCAAAAATTTTTTTATGCGCCGATTGAGCGTTCATGCTGTTTTTTTAGTTCTACTTTCTAGGCCACCAGCAAATCAATCTCTCTCTTCTCCTCCCTCTCCCTCCCTCTCCCTCTCCCTCTCTCTCTCTCTCTTCTCTCTCTCCCCCACACACACACTTTCCCTCACTCTCTCTCTCTCTCTCTCTCCTCTGTTGGTCACCCTGGACATGGGTGAGACCGGCGAGCAGGCTCCAATCAATCAGGAACACAGACACCTCCGCACGCACCCACACACACACAGGGACAGCATTTCCATATCATTGACGCAAAGTTTCTATCTTTTCCGTCTCTCTCTCTCTCTCTCTCTCTCTCTCTCTCTCTCTCTGACACATACACACACAAACACACACACACTCACACACACACACACACACACACACACACACTTCCTGCTGCAGCATTACTCAACCACATTGACCTACTCTAAACGGCACAATAGGCTCTCGACTCCCGTCGCGAAGTAAAGAAAGTCTTGCATTCTACGTGAACTTGGACTAACGAGCCTGCAGACTAATAATAACCACGCGCGTGTGGACGCCTCCGGTTCTTTTATTCCTCCATCCACTGAACGTAACGGTTGGCCTGAGGGATAACATCCCATAGGGGAGCAGTGATAGGGCGGCGCTGTGCATGTTTCCTGGATGACGAGTACCTTTGATGGGGATCTTAGGGAAAATGGCCGCGGGGTTAAGAATCGGAGGTGGAGCTTCGCTCGACAGAAACTAGGTTGCGCCTCGTGGACGCGTCCTTTTAAAAGCGGTTGCCTTTGAGAAGTACGCCGGGTTAGCTGAGCCCGCAGAGTGACTCATTCACTGGAGCGATGACCTTCGGAGCTATGCTGGCCGCTGCGCTATCGTGCTCTTCTAAGACCGTTCCAAAACAAAACCTAAATCCATTCCATCTATTCTGAGCCGTGGCCAGTATCGTGGTATTGATTTGAGAAGGTACTGAAACTCATGGGCCTTCCGCGTGGCTCCTTCTATAAAGTTGGCGTAACTCCAAACCGCAGCCTCCTACTCCTCCGCGAGCTGATTCCCTCGGCTCCTCCCTGCGCCTCTCTGGGAAGCCAGCGTTTTGTTTTGTTTCTTCTTCCTCCTCCTGGCTCCTCGGCCCACATCCACCGACCGCACCGCCCGTCCGTCTGGAGACACTCTCCAGGCAACATGCACCGCAGCACCAACCAATCAGCCAGGGAGAAGATGGGTTAAAGATCAACACACACACACACATACACGCGCGCACACGCACACACGAACACACACGGACACACGGACACACACACACACACACGGACACACACACTTATTTCTCTGCATAGCATTACCCCTACAACCCAGCACCACCACCTGAACCTACTCTAAGCAGCCCAATATGCCCAGACTGCCCCAGCTGTGGAGTGAAGAAGAGGAGGAATCCACCGACTGCAACACTCATATCTCTCTCTGTCTCTGTCGAGCCTGCTAGCAAATACAGAGGAGAGAGAGAGAGAGAGAGAGAGAGAGAGAGAGAGAGAGAGAGAGAGAGAGAGAGAGAGAGAGAGAGAGAGAGAGAGAGAGAGAGAGAGAGAGAGAGAGAGAGAGAAAGAAACGAGTACAACTGTTCCACCTGAGTCACAGAGAATTAACATTTCGGGAGTCACACACACAAACCCCCTCGCCTTACGGAAAAGAGGAAGTGTGGAAACGCTGGCGAAAACAGATACGAGGCGGAGAGGGAAAGAAGAAAGAGGAGGAGGAGGCGGAGGAGGAGGAGGGGGGTGACCTGAAGGAGGGGGCAGAAGGAGGTGGAGACAGGTTCAAAGAGTGACTAAGAGAACAGGAGGAGGGGAAAGGGATAAGAAGGTGGAGAGGGAGCTGCAGGGATGGATAGAGAGAGATGCTGGAAATGGGATGTGATTGCAGGGAATTAGGTTTAAAGGCTCCCTGAAAGAGACGGGACAGAGGGAGTGTGAGCGAGATCATTTGCAATAAAAATGGCACTTTGCACACCGACGCCTTGACAAAACCACGAGAAACTGAGACAGAGAGAAAGGGGGGGGAGGGGATGTATTAAAAAAAATAAAGAGCTACAGAGAAAAAGGGGAGAGAGAGAAAGAGAGAGAAATCTAATCTTCTCCTTTACTCTCTTCCCCTTGTCTTTCCCGGCCACATCATCTCCCACCTGTCACTCACTCGCCCCTTTTTCACTCCCTCTTTCTGCACACACCCTCTCTCTCTCTCTCTCTCTCTCTCTCTCTCTCTCTCTCTCTCTCTCTCTCTCTCTCTCTCTCTCTCTCTCTCTCTCTCTCTCTCTCTCTCTCTCTCTCTCTCTCTCTCTCTCTCTCTCTCTCTCTCTCTCTCTCTCTCTCTCTCTCTCTCTCTCTCTCTCTCTCGCTCTCTCTCTCTCGCTCTGCCCTTCGTCCTTTCTTCCCCCCTGGGTCCCCCGTTTCAGTCTCCCAGCAGCGATGACACCACCACGCAGAAGGCTTTTTACCTGCCGCGTTTCCCCTCCTCTCCCCTCTCGCTCTGTCAGCTTCCATCCCTCCATCCCTCCCTCTGACAGCACAAAGCATCCGGAGGGTTTTATGTTTCTCAATGGTTTCCTCACCCTCTCTAATCCCCTGTCTCCGTCAACGCCCCATTCGCTCTCCCTCCCTCCCTCCCTCCCTCCCTCTCTCCCCGCTGCCCCCTCTCTTTCATCTCACTCACATTCCACTCTTTTTCATCCCCGTATTCTTCCTCGCCTCCCCGCGGCCCGCTCCCTGTTTCGCTCCCTCTCTCCTCTCTCCCTTACTCTCCCTGACATGCAATCACTCTCCCCTCTCTCAGGAGGTTTGCTTCCCTCGTCTCGGGCCTCACTCACTGGCGCTGTGCTTTACCGGGGAGGGGGGGAGGAGGGGGGGTATATGCTCATGTACGTCGCACCGCCACAACGCTTCTGTCAGGCGACGCACGCGGACAAAAGCACTCAAACGCACGCGGACACCAACCAACACGCGCCCGTGCAAAACGCCCTCGGTGTCTTGGGGGGGGGGGGGTCAAAGTGCGCGTCGTTTACTAGGACGGCGTTCGTCTGTCCGTCCGTCTCCGTGTCTGTCTGTGTTGTTACGGCGGCTCCACGTCACCCCCAGCCTCTGCTCTAAGCCATGGCTGAAAAGGCGGCCGTGTGGCAGGGACGACAAGGCGGGCCACAGCCAAGTCTGAGAGGCACTGGGATACAAACAACAGCCTTTACTATAGCACCTCGTTGAGCCCAACATTGTCCCATTTAAGCAACAGCAGTTTGAATTTTATGGATATGGATTATATGATATATGGATTTATGTGATTTTTCCATGTGCTACCGATCATAATTATTGTATTTTCAAGACCAGGGGCACGATGAATCATCCATGCTTTTTCAACGATCATTTAAAATCTCATTTAAAAAGTCATTTAAAATGACAGCACAGAACCACACAATCCCAAGTGGAATTCTCAACCGACAGCGCGTCAAGTCAAGGCTTGACGAGATCCATCGTCATGGCGACGTCCCCAGCACACTCTCACTAGAAAGCCCTCTTTGTTTGCCCCTATTCATACAGTAACCCTGTCATTCACACAGATATGAAACCACTGGGCCGCCCGCCCTGACATGACAACAAGCTGGGGGAGCGACCGAGCGCCTTCAGACGCCGGCCGAGCGAGGAACCATCAAAACAGCGGGTCTGAGCTTCATGCACGTCCGGGAACACATCCGACACTTGGGCAGAGTAGTTTTTACGCGTGCTTCGTTCACAGCCACACCGGAGAACTACTTCATGTTACGCGCCACACCCGCTTTCTTGCGGCACACGCGTAACACTCAGTCTACTCTGTGGAGGAGCGACCTCGTTCACTGCAAGCCAGCAGAGAGAGCCAGCGGCATAAAGAACGCAGCCGGGGGGACTCGCGGAGCCGTAATCAAACACCAGCAGGGTATAATCATTAAACCCCCCCCCCCGCACCAGTTAAAAGTGAATTGCTTTTTCTGCTTAGTGACAGTGACGCCGCCATCCCTCACGCCGTCGTTAGCCGCGCGGGGGGCCGCGAGCTGGCCGAGGTGTGCTGGCGGGGAACGATGGCTGCCGCGCCGCGCCCCACACGGTCCGTCCGAGGGAGAGCCGCCTCACTCCAACAGAGAGCGCCGTCTCTGTTTGCCGCCCCCCCCCCACCCCCACCCCGTAGAACAGCCCGGCTCTGGGCAGAGTGGGAGCAGGGGAGCGGGGGGGTGGGGATGGTAGCGCGGCGACGGCTGAGTGGATGTCCTTGGCAGAGGCGAGGCGGAGGAACGCCCACTCCTGAGCCCTGGTCAAACAGCGGGATGATGGCTACGGAAGAGCAGGCGCTGATCTCACCTCGCATCCCTGCCCCGCCAACCAGCCCGGCAGAGTGTGTGTGCGTCTGTGTGTGTGTGTGTGTGTGTGTGTGTGTGTGTGTGCTACATAATCTGGAACGCTCACCCACCCCCACACACACATGCACACGCACACGCACACGCACACACACATTCAAGCACTCCAACACAAAGGAGCGTGTTAATAGAAAACAGTGGAGCCTTTGTCCCGAGAGGAATTCTTCTTCAAGTCTGTGGGCTCAGGTCGTCTCTTGACCACCGTCGCCATGGTGACTGAACGGGGTTAGATGTAGCATGGAAAAGGTTGATAATTCCAGGGAGTTCAGGAAGTGAGAGAGGGAGAGAGAGAGAGAGAGAGAGAGAGAGAGAGAGAGAGAGAGAGAGAGAGAGAGAGAGAGAGAGAGAGAGAGAGAGAGAGAGAGAGAGAGAAAGAGGGAAAGAGGGAAAGAGGGGGCTGGCTCGCCCCGGTTCAAGGACAGCGTGGATTCACACAGTCCCAGAGATGAGTGTCCTTTCTGGGCCCAGCGACTCACCATGGGGCCCTAAGACAAGGAAGGCTCCTTGAGCCTTGACACTCAGACAGAGCCTGGGCAAGAGGGCCCGCTTGTAACAGTCCAAACAGGATGAGGAGAAAACAAAAGAGGAGAAACCTGGGGGAGCACACACACACACACACACACACACACACACACACACACACACACACACACACACAGACACACACACACACACACACACACACAAACACATGCACATCCACACACACACATAAACACATCCAGACACACACACACATCCACACACACACAAACACATCCATCCAGACAGTCACACACACACACACAAACACACACACACACACACACACACACTGGAGAGTTAAAAGTTTCTCCAATTCAATTCCACGGGCGGTGACATGTCCAGCCTCCTGGATTTGCACCTGTCCAGTGATAAACTAGCACCAATGTTTTCTACTCCCACATTTGGGTCGGAAGCCATTATTTCGGCCTCCACCTTTACACCCTCCAGCCCGCACGGCACTCTCCCTCTCTCCCCTCCTTTTGCACTCCCTGTCCCTCTCTGCCTACTCGAGGGTAATCGCAAGTTGCATGAGGGCCCCACACTTCAACCTCACCCACAAACTCGAGCACACAAACCTCCATCCACACACACACACACACACACACGGGCGGATGAAACGGTCATTTTAATCCATAGCACCTATTCTCTGGGACCCAAGTGCCACTAGGAATCAATGGTGGACGAGGCGGCTGACGGGTAGCCATTAAATAACTTTAGGGATAGCTCAAGTGATTACAGCCCCCGAATTTTTGATCAGGCCTACACGTTCTGAGCGGTGCGTTTATTAAAAAGTGACGGCCCAAACGAATGCCTAATTTCATTTGGCCTCCTAGTGGCGCAGGGGGAATTTGTGAAATATATATGGCATCAAGAGTAAACACTTATCAGGGAGAATTACATCTATTTATTGGCTTGTATAAGCAGCTGGACTGGGTTTTCCATGGGTTCCGCCAACACGGAGGTTATGCAAAGTGGCAGAGAGAGGGCTGGATATACCTAGTCTCACACAGGGAACAAGAGAGAGAGAGAGAGAGCGAGAGAGAGAGAGAGAGCAATATATATATATATATATATATATAGAGAGAGAGAGAGAGAGGCAGAGAGGAAAGCAAGGGGATTATCAAATGGAGTTGTAGATTGCTCTCTACAGGAGGAGAGCATCCCTGAAGAGAAGAATGGGAAAAAAGCTAGGCATCTGCTTCTTAGATAGCAATGAAAATGGGGCCATACACATTTTAATCTATAGTACATTGTGTTCTCAATTCCACAGCTTCTCATAAAAGGTCTGCCTTCGGGGTTACACATTGTCGGGGTGGTACAGTACAAGTTAGAATGGGCATTGATGCTAAAAGTCCAATCTCAGTTACAAGTGCCCCGGAGGCCAAATGATTGTGAGAGATTGTTTTTTATACGAGAGAAATACATGAACAAGAGGGAGACATTCCCACAGACGATCAGAGTGACTCGTTTGAGAAGCCCATAGTCCACGCTGCGTTAGGCGTCCGTGCGTTTGCGTTGGTGTCGTTCTCCGTTTACACCCTCGTGCCGTGCATGTGATAATATTCAGAGTTAATGTCTGAATACGAGCTCCATCGCAGTGTGTGCGTGTGTGCGTGCGTGTGTGTGTTTGCGTGCACGCGTGTGTGTGTGTGTGTGCATGCGTGTTGACAGTGCAGTCATAGCGGGCTAATAATGCGAGACGTCAGCCCTTCCGCCCTGTTCCCTCCGTGGCTCCCCTTCAACTCTAATTGGCTGGCTGACAGTCCTCGGAGGACCTGTGGGCCAATGATTACTCTGATAAGGTCGCTGGCAGACCATAATGGGACACACAAATGTGTTGTGACAGCTCCGTCGTTTCCTAGGCCACCCTGAAAATAGTTTTGCATGTGAAGGATTTCAGCTTCTGGTCGAGGAGACTGCCTTTGGGCTAGGATGCTACACGTCATTGTTATGGCTATGCCCTGGATAAGTGGCTGCACAAAAGAGCACTTGGGGGTCCTATTACTACCCTTAGGAATGTGATGGTATAGCTAGCCTTATGATGAGCCAGTGGCTATACATACATCCTGATAGTAAATGAAATGTAAATTCTTCCAAACACACTAACATGGCAGCCGCTATTCAGCTATGTGTCTTGGATTGTGGGGGAATGGCTAGGGCTTGTGGGATACAGGGCTTTGGTTTAAAGTGAAAATGCGTGACAAAAGGATTGTCTCTAAGTCCCTGTGAGCTCTGCGAGTGTATCGCCGATGATGCATATAGGTTATTGTGTTCAAAAGAAAACATACATCAAAAAAAAAAAAAACCTGGAACAAAGTCTCTGAAAACTAAATAATTTAAATAAAAACACATCTTGGATTTTAAGGGTTTTATGGAGGAATCTCATAGGAAAAAGGTTTCTATGGCATCGTCAACAAATCTTTTCCTATTTGTAATCGGTATCTTTGTTGATAGTGATAATTCAATCGGTTAACAGAACAATGCTATTAAACCCGGACACAAACGCAAGCAGAAATCCCTCCTCAGAATTCCTTTGCCCAGGTAGGTCAATATGATCAAATACACAAATATGCTCCGATGAACAGACTTTCAGGAAAACATTCTGATACACAAATTATTTCCCATTCCCTCTTTTACACTTTTAGACACACACACACACACACACACACACACACACACACACACACACACACACACACACACACACACACACACACACACACAGCTTGGTAAATCAACATCCTTTGATGCTGGTGAGCATACAAAGCGTGCTGCATTTTTAAAAAAAATCCACACAGCCTGTGGACAGCTTTCCCAGCCTTCAAAACCCAACCTTTGGCTCTCAATCTTTCTTCTCCTTTTTTACTTTCCCTCCATCTCCTCACTCTTCTTTTCTCACAGAGTCAGTAGTAATTTCTCGGAGAAGGTCATTGAGACATATTACACTTGAGAGCGACTCACTTTCTCAGGCCCGCTCTGAGCACGCAGGCCAAGCTCGTGCTCTTTGTCTTACACGGCCAATTACGTTAATAAGAGACCCTTAAGTGTGCACAATTGCAATCAATTAAAGGCCGCTGTCCTGAACCGCTCAGCATGGATTTCCATCTGTTTACAAACATGGCTGCCCCGTTTGCCTTTGGCGTTATGGGGAATGTCAAGCACGCCAAGTCACAATGGTCGTTCAATGTAAAAAATAAATAAATAAATAAAAATATAATAAAAATGGGACTACACAGCGCTCACCTTAGGAAACTTTTTCTTGTTAAAGAGTTTTGACAGCTAGAGAACCATTTTGAGTAGCCTTGGCATTTCTATTAGCCAGCGCTTTGTGTGTGTTTCAAGTGTTTTTGTTGTATTGCTGTGCATGTGTGTGTGTGTGTGTGTGTGCGTGTGTGAGAGTGTGTGTAGGCCAAGTGTGCGAGCAGTGATTGGTGATGGCGAGCAGGTCTCTGGTCCCCTGTGAGAGCTCCACAGCGTCTGGCCGGGACGTCTGAGGCCTGAGGCTGTGTTCCTGCGTCCACCCCCGGCTAGTGGAGCTCAGGACTTGGGGTGGAGGGGGAGGGGGAGGGAGAGGGAGAGAGAGGGTCCACCACCTAGCCTATTCCCGGGCACACACTACTACTTTCCCAGACGGACTTTCATATTATTTCCTGTTCCAGAGACTCTGAGGCTCTGCAGTGTACTGAAGCCCTTCTCCTCCTAGCGCGCGCGCTCTCTCTCTCTCTCTCTCTCTCTCTCTCTCTCTCTCTCTCTCTCTCTCTCTCTCTCTCTCTCTCTCTCTCTCTCTCTCTCTCTCTCTCTCTCTCTCTCTCTCTCTCTCTCTCTCTCTCTCTCTCTCTCTCTCTCTCTCTCTCTCTCTCTCTCTCTCTCTCTCTCTCTCTCTCTCTCTCTCTCTCTCTCTCTCGTCATCATTTATTGCTCCCTCCCTCACCACGTTTCCATATTGCACGGCTATTGCATCTCGCTCTCCCTCCATATCTCTCTCCTCTCCTCTCCTCTCCTCTCCTCTGCCTCTCCCCCTCCCCCTTCACCTCCCCTCCCCTCCCCTCCCCTCCCTCCCTCCCTCCCTCAGCCCCGCCCATCTCCGGGGGCCTCACATCTCGCCATGCTGCAATTGGAACAGTGCGTTTATAGACGCCGGTGCAGTGTGGCATGGCGCCGCGCTGTTAGCCACTTTCTCCCATCATCCGAAACTCCATTACCCAATAAATAAACAGATAACGAGGCCAGGGGAGCGGCCCGCTCCGTTGCTGTCCAACAGAGCCAAATAGTCGCAATCAGATGGTGGGCGTATGAAACATTGAAGGGACACCACAGGCTAGACGTAATCCCCACACATCTCCAGGGCCGGTTAACCCCTCCGCCACGGGGCCAGGGCTCCGTCGATCAGCTCACGATACTGCCCTACTTGCAGATAAACCAAAAGACAAAGGACCCACAGGGGAAGCTATGCGCGGCCCACACCACCACGACGCGTGAAAAATAATGGATAGGAACAGCGGTTGAGTGAAGGTTCTGAGAGAGAGAGAGAGAGAGAGAGAGAGAGAGAGAGAGAGAGAGAGAGAGAGAGAGAGAGAGAGAGAGAGAGAGGAGAGGAGAGGAGGAGGAGGAGGAGGAGAGGGAAAGGGGGGACGGGAGGCAAGCCGAGCTCAGGTGGCTTAGAGGGGATATTGTAAACCTTATCTGTCACCTGCAGCTCCATCCTTATTATAGAGCGGGGGAAAGTCAGAGAGGAATATAAGGTTAGTGTGGTGCGGTGTGTCCTCTGGGTTTTTGTGCGTACACTTCAAGCGTGTGTATGTGGCATGTGTGGCATCGCCGGAATGTGAATGTGTGCCAGAGACAAGGAAAGTATTGGCACGCGTGAATTATTTGGACCAAAACCCCTACCATTATCTTCAAAGAGCAAAAGAGCAAATGCAAAACATTTGTAACCCCCCTTGTGGTGCAGTCGCTTTATCCAAAATACCCATAGCCAAATGTGATGCCAACATCCAAACACTATCACTATGAAAAATGTGTCAGTAGCAACTAAACAAGTAAAAGGTGAAAGTAAAACTTTTCTTGCAGCCATGCGGAAACACGGTGTGTCTATGTAATAAGGTACACATACATATACACAGTGGTGGTGGTGTTAGCTTTCAACTACCTTCGACTGAACTCGAAGGCTAGCGTGTGGCTACGTATTAACCTAGAAGGCTAAAGGGGCTTGCATATGGCTGTGTATTTACCTAGAAGACAAAGGGGGCTAGAGTGTGGCTGTCTATTTACCTAGAAGGCTAGGTATGTGGCTGTGTATTTACAAAGAAGGCTAAAGGTGCTAGCATGTGGCTGTCTATTTACCTAGAAGGCTAAAGGTGCTAGCATGTGGCTGTGTATTTACAAAGAAGGCTAAAGGTGCTAGCATGTGGCTGTCCATTTACCTAGAAGGCTAAAGGTGCTAGCATGTGGCTATGTATTAACATAGAAGGCTAAAGGTGCTAACATGTGGCTGTGTATTTACAAAGAAGGCTAAAGGTGCTAGCATGTGGCTATCTATTTACCTAGAAGGCTAAAGATGCTAGCATGTGGCTACGTATTAACCTAGAAGGCTAAAGGTGCTAGCATGTGGCTGTGTATTTACATAGAAGGCTAAAGGTGCTAGCTTGTGAAGGTGCTGGTGAGTGACCGCGTACGTACCTGCTGTGGTCAGGCAGTGCTCCTCGTCACTGTTGTCCTGACAGTTGTCCTGGCCGTTGCAAAGGAAGCTGCGGTCCACACAGCGGCCGTTCCGACATTTGAAGCGGGCCTCCGAGCACACCAGCGGGTTACCTGCTGTGGTAGGGTAATAAATGGGGTCAGGGGGTCAAGCGTCATTGATGAGGTGAGGTTAACAACGGTAATGGGTAGCATTGTGCTGTCTCAGACGGGTCAGTATTTTTTCTTTTAGTTTGTTTGTTTCTGAGAAGATATGTTTGGTTCATGGGGAGAGCATCCCTGAAAGAAGGAAGGAAGGAGGAAAGGAAGGAAGGAAGAAGAGAGGTTTTTGCATTGAAGACAGAAAGAAAATAGGTCACACACATTTTAATCTATGGTACATTATGCTCATTATACCACAGCTACTTGTATACGTCTGTCTTTGTTGGCGCTTTTCCAACTCCAAACTTTTGAATTCTAAAACTCTGAACTCACAGATTGAATAAAAAAACATGCACATTTAGCTAAGGTGGAGAAGCATTAGATCTGGGGATTGTGATAAAAGCACAGACTTAACAGAACAGATAAAAAAATTGCAGATTTTTTCAAAATTGAAAATTTAGCAGAACATTTGAATTGTTCCCATACACATGTCTCTCTCGTTGTTCCTGGCCTCAGCAAAATCAGGAGGATTTATCTGGTGGGAAGATCCAGACAATTACACGGAGGAGACGTGGTCTGCGCTGCGCGCCGAGCAAAGCCCCATTTAAATGGCCAGATTAGATTAGTCGGCATGAGGGCCCCGCGGCCCAGGGAGACCGGCTCTGGCCGTGGAGAGGGATTGGCTCCACTGAGATACAGGGAGGAGGGCACGGAGAGAGAGAGAGGGGGAGTGGGATGGAGTCATGTGAGCGCTGTCTCCATCCCTATCCCACACTCACGTCCCCGAAAATATGTCCCTCATGTCTCCCGCTTCCAACAAAGCCCAGCTCACTTCTGTCTGCTATTGTGTAGGGTATTAATGGAGGACAATATCCTCCCCACACAGACTGAGGAAGAATAAATCTAAAGCCTGCATGTGTGCTGTGGTGGCCCCCCTGGCACACATAAACAATACAAAGACAGGATGAAAGTATTTCACAGTGAATAGCGGGACAACATGTGATGGACAGGCTGCGCCTCCCAGAGTGCGACTATGGGATGTGGTTTCCCCGGGAGACGACTACTCACTGCAGTTGTCCTCGTCGCTGCCGTCTGGACAGTCGCTGAAGCCGTTGCAGCGGAAGCGCCCGATGATGCAGTGGATCCCGTTGGCGCAGGCGAAGAACGTGGGCGCACACTTCGATTTGACCTTAGCTGCAAGGAGGAGAGGTCGGGGGGGGGGGGGGGGGGAAGAGTGATTAGGACAATGGCTAATTCCACAGGAGGATGACTCAGCAGTTTTCAGTGGCGAAGACCTACGGACAGACAGAAAAGACCTTGACAGGGAGGGATGGAGGAAGATGGATGTTTCAGAGATAGCTTCCATAAAGTCTCTAGATAAAACACATAGCAAAAGACTCATAACTAGTGCAAAACATGTGCAATACAATCACGTAAGATAATTTTCGCCAAAATGGGGCCTAACTATGATAAACAAAAACGCCTGCCAAGAAACTTTTAGGGATCAATCTAATCCTCTTAGAGAAAGTTCAAAGAGTCCGCGTACACCACAGGTCACTGAATCCATCAGGTCTGTCCTTTACGGCTCTTATCTTCCCCTCAACACACCCCCTTCCGTGAGCCGCGGCGCTGGAGGCAACAGGCGGCATGGAAAGCAGTTAGCGTTGGGACCGCCGAGACAGACAGAGACAAAGGGAGAGTGTGGGAGTGGAGCCCAGCGCTAGTATGGATCCCCCCCACTCCCCCACCTGCCATCGATCAGCCTGAAAGCAGGCCACGGGACTTATCTCGGCCGACAGGTCCAGAGACAGACGAGCTCCCAGCGCTCGGCTCCGACTGGAGCCCATCGATTGGCCCCCTCTCCGAGGGAGGAAAAACAGGACATTGAAAAGCACAAGATGGAGGACGGAGATGAAGCTGCTGGGGGAGACGGGGTTTGACGGGGAAGACCGGCGAGAGCAGCCCCCGCGGTGGTCGAATCCCTCTGAACCCGGACAAGCCGAGCCGGGGAAAGAAATGTGCGTGTTCACTGGGGCGATTTTCCCTGTGCACATGGAATGAAGGAGGAAAGCTCATGTGACGTGTAATCTCCTCTCAAACATCTTTTGTGAGAGATAAACATCGACGGAATTAAGAATCTATTCCACTTTTGAGCTGTACCATTCCCCGCGGGGAGCGCACAAAAGCTTCCCAGTGGAATGCTGAAGTAGCACGATGACTCCGTGAATATGTGAGGAGAGCCGACGTGCCGTCATGCAATTCCGCTTCCCCGAGACACAGCGAGGCTTCCGGAGCTCAATAAAACCGACTCAGGTGGCCTTTAACGCGTCAAGCTCATTAGCGAACCCATGGCTAACCAGCGCTAACAGGGCCACATACTAAACGACAGCCACGGTAACATGCAAGGAGAGAAGAGGGAGGGGGGGGGGGGGGGGGGGTGGGTTGTACAGTACACGCCGCATCCCTCATCCAAACGCACAGCGGTATCCCTGTGTTTTCCCCAAGCCAAACACAAAGGCTGGAATTGGCCTGGCCGTGGCTTGGTGCTGCGCCGTCTCAAATGCCAGGGGCGCACATTCAAACCCCCCCCCCCCGAACACAATTCATTGTGGTAGGCTGATTTATAGGCTCTTCCATGCTGTGGTGCTTATGAGAAGGGGAAAGAGAGAGAGAGAGGACGGAAGGAGAGGGGGGGGGGGGGGGGGGGCGTAGGCAGAACAGCCAGCGATGAAGGTTGTGAAGCCCCCGTCTCGTTGTCTCCGAGCTGAAATGCAATCCCCAAACGCACAGGAGCAGCGCTTGGTCTGTGTATGCGCGCGCGCAAATGTGTGTGTGTGTGTGTGTGTGTGTGTGTGTACAGTCTGAGGAACCTTTGTTTACCCCGGCTGTAGAGCCCCTGAGTGCGTAAAGCCCATTCTGCACGGTCTATCACATTCATTAGACACTGGGGAGAGAACAGCCAGGAGCTGTAAAACTACATGAAAGGAAAACGCTCCGTGGCAAACACTCCCGTGTAGGAGGAAATTGAAACTCATCTGACCACAAACAATGGCGGAGAGATGCCCATGTTTTTGCAATTTTTTTTGCCCCCATTGTATTTTTCACTCTTTTTGTGGGGAATAATAAAAACATGTTCCGCTCCGTTGGACACATTTAATGTTTCTATTTCTTCAAAAACCTTATCTGAAAAGCCGGATTCGTACTTACAAAGGGAGGGCTGGTCAGAAGGGTTGCTCTGCTCCATGCTAATATCTCCCCATTTCCCCCTCATCAGTAGGCTGAACAAGATCAGTTACGGCAGCGGGCATTCCCTGACCACCCCCACCTCCACGTTCAGAATTATTCCCAAAAAAGTGGCATTAATAGTGATGAACGCACAGGCGCTAATTGGAATAGGGTGGGTGGAGGTTGATGAGGTGGAGGAGGCTAAAGTGCTTAGCTTCACATTTATCTGCTTGCCGTCGTGCCCTTGACAGCCGTAGCAGAGGTGGGCTTTTAGGACATAAATACCAAATAAAAATGAATTAGGGAGCTAGTTTGGGGTGCGAGGCAATTCCCAAACACGAACTTGTGGCGTGTTATTCAATTTCCCTTGCTAATCCTTCCGTGAAGGTGTCCTTTTAATTCCTAACCTCCATCTACTCCCCTCCCCTCCTCTCCTCTCCTCTCCCCTCCCCCTTCAAATTCAAGCACTGTCGCGCTGATTCATTTTCCCTTCGTCTCCTCTCTCCTCCCCGCGTCCCCCCGTCCCCCGTCCCCCGCGCTGTCTCTGGTTTGACTCTCTTTAGTTTCAGGCTAAGTTTCTTTTCTTCCCTTAAGCTTAGATAGATAGAACTTGTTCAGAGGAAGAAAAAAAAAAAGAAGCCAGACATTTTTCTTCCCTTACTCCGTGTTGATTCGCTGCTAAACTGAGCAGCACAAATGAAAACGAATGAGTCTGCAGTCAGACTGATTCCTCCAGGTTCGACTATCACCAGCAGGAAAAATAAACCCGGTCTGATGGGAC
Source organism: Galaxias olidus (assembly GCA_026901105.3). Lineage (NCBI taxonomy): Eukaryota > Metazoa > Chordata > Actinopteri > Galaxiiformes > Galaxiidae > Galaxias > Galaxias olidus. The sequence goes on from JAPMUY010004296.1 coordinate 250,267, forward strand.
TGAAAACCCCCAGTGGAACACAAACACACACACCGAATTACACACACACACACACACACACACACACACCAAATTACAAACACACACACACACACACACACACACACACAATTACAAATACACACACACACACACTTCCCACCTTCTTCCCCTCCCTTTACTAATACAGGCACACAATTAGGCACCCAGCCACCCCCAGACTTTAAGGCTGAGTGCCCTCCCTTCTAAATCCGCCCAAAGCCTCCAAGAGAGCATTCTTAATTGCAAATATGTGTCCCATAAAACTTCAGAGCATCCAAGCGGCAAAGACCGCCTGATATTTTTAGCTTCAATTAAACGCCTCTCATTTTTCTCTTTCCCGGGCAGACCGTGTCAGGTATTTATGACAACCGGGGGAAGGCCCTGAGGCGAGAGAAGACTGCGCCCGGCAGCAGTAGCAGCAGCGGCGGCGAGGGGTTAGACTCTGCTCCTTAACTGCAGAAACAAAACAAGGGCAAGCCAAAGCCCTTAAGTGGACGCAGCCACTCAGGGGTCTGTAACTGGCGTGTCCGGCTCATCCCGACAGCACATCTCCTGTAGGATCAAGTCCCTCTTTTTCCTCCCCCGCCCGCTCCCTCCTCATCCTCACCCTCCCCTGAGAAGAGGGAGAACTCACTCAGCCCAGGTAGGCCGGGTCGTGCGCGGAATGCATGAGAGAGAGAGAGAGAGAGAGAGAGAGAGAGAGAGAGAGAGAGAGAGAGAGAGAGAGAGAGAGAGAGAGAGAGAGAAAGAGAGAGAGAGAGGAAGAGAGAGAGAGTGAGAGAGGGCGAGAGCGAGAAGCGAGAGAGAGCAAGAAAGAGAGAGAGAAAATAGTCACGAGTGCGAGGAAAAGACGGAGAGTCAAAAAGGCGAGCGAGGGAAGGCGGGGGTGTGGTGGTGGTGGTGGTGGGGTATTGGGGGTGCTGGGAGGAGGCAGACGCCTGAAAGGACTCTCTGACCTTGCTGAGCGTTTGTCAAGGCAGGGAGATCGATCGGTAATGGAGTCTGGGGCGAAAGCAGGGGGGGTGGGGGTGGGGGGGCTGGGGGGGGGGGCTAGGGGGCGGGGTCAGGTGGGAGACAGAGGCAGTCTCGGAAAGAGGCTGACTGAACCAGACTAACCAATCTGTCCATTTCAGGGTCCCGGGCTGACACCAGGGCACAACACAGTTACCTTCCGGGAAGCTGGAGCAGCCGTGACTTTAACGGAGCAGCCTTCCTCTCCGCCATGCAGGGTCCCTGGAACAGAGACACTGGCCTTCCGTGCGAGCTAGCTAGCAACCTTCCATCTGAAGAGGCCATACATCAGTAATGGGGGGGGGGGGGGGCACAACGACCCAGACTTCACTTGTGGCGTATATATAAAAAAAAACAAAGTGGAGCCACCCGCTTCCAGCCACCTGCCTTTCTCCACCGGCCGCCTGTGACTCCGTCTGAGGAGAGAGCGGGGGGGGGGACAAACGGCCCCGTGGAAAAGAGAGAGCAGCGATTGATCACACGGTGAAAGACTGGGGGCCCGCTGCGTTCGCTCACCGCTCCCGAGCCCAGGCCCCCCCCCATCTAATGGCCTGGTTTTCACCTGGCTGGGTCCGGCACCGCGCGGCACCCGGGCGACACGCCGCCGCTCTCCTTACTCTCCCGCGGACCTCAGACAGATCGCTGCGCTCCGGTGCGTAACAACAAAGAAGTCAAGAGAAGGGGGAGAGAGAGAGGAAAGAAAAAGAGGGTGAAAGAGAGCGAGAGGGAACAAAAGGTAGGGGGGGGGGGGGGGGTGAAGAGAGTCGCTGAGGGACCCCTGATCGATAATTCATCCCTCTAGCCGTGGTATTAATTACGCCAGCTCATTGATCAGTGATCCGTTAAGTGTCTGGGCTGCTCATCACAGCCCCCCCCCCCCCCCCCCCCCCTTGTCTCCTTTCTTTTCTTCACCTCCACCTCTTCTCCTCCGCCCTCACACCTCCGGCGCCGCTGTGCCTGCCTTTCTACCACTGCTCGCTCCCACACGGTCCCCACTGTGAGGAGCTTCTCCTCCGTCTGAGCTGAGACAACACAGGGAGAGCCACGTCAGTTAGCTCCCTTACCCCGCGCAGCGCGGCCTGACAGCTACCCCAACGGGTGGCTACAACGCCAGAGAAAGGAACAGAAGGCCATGGAGAGAGAGAGAGAGAGAGAGAGAGAGAGAGAGAGAGAGAGAGAGAGGGAGGAAAAGGAGTCATTGTGTCTGTTCCTAAGTAAGCACAGGCTACAGTATCAAAGACTTCTAAATAATAGAAGCATACAACATCCACCGCTCTGCCTGCGTGGCTCTGAATTGTACACACACACACACACACACACACACACACACACACACACACACACACACACACACACACAACGTCAGAGCGTAGGCCTCATCTAAGAGGAAGGAAGCTGGGCCTCTCAGGATTAGGGGTCCGAGAACAGCCACTCATGGATTCCTGTGAGGGTTGGTGGCAGCCATTTTAACCTCTGTCCAGGCATTTCAATCAATTACAACCCCCAGGTTTCAAACCGCGCTGTTTCTGCCTCATCATTTCCCTAAGACCTCCCTTCCTCTCTGTCTCTTCTCCTGTCTCTGTTCCCTCCCTCCCCGGTCGGCCGGAGGGCTTAATCCTGGCCCAGAGGCCCGGTAAGTACAGGCCTCTCTCCAGCTTTTCCTCCATCGGTATCCCTTTCTTCTGTCGCCCCTCCCCGAGCCTGATGACCTCTGATCTCACAGGTTAGGGTTTATTCCAAGGTCTGTCTCTGAGTTAATTTCATGACTTCCACTAGGTATAATCACACACACACACACACACACACACACACACACACACACACACACACATTTAGTGGAAAGGGCAAAAAACACGATCTGAATAAATCAAACAACACAGATGACCCCATGCTACTATCCACAGACCATCCTAACCATAGATATCAGCATCACACACCCATAGATACATTTATTATGTGGGATGGATTTACTTTGCCTCACACTCAGAAAAGATTAGATAAGATGAGAAAAGTTGGAATTCAAAAGAGCAACAGAGCTCATTTTCAACACGACCTTGTTAACTTAATAAGTTACATCTGTAACAAAAAAAGACTTCCACTCCCGCCACAAGGGTGGTTCTTGAAGAGACAGAATGCAATTTAGAGGCAGCGGCATTAATGACATGGCCGTGCTCGACCCCCATTTTGCTGGAGAGACATTCCAACATGAACAACCAGGGAAGAGGACGTCAGCTCGGGACGCTGGGAGACCCCTCTCTCATCCAGTCGGACACACCGCGTCTGTGCACTCGCCGCCGGGCTGGTTAGACGGAGGAGGAGGGCGGGCAGACGGACTCCACCCGGTCAACACGCCGAGGAACAAACACAGGCCCGGCGCTCGTGAGACGCCTCGGCTCAACTTTTCACCTCCCCCCGTTGCCATGGCGGCGGAACCCAACAGAAGCCCAGGGTCGTTTCCTGCACGGAGAGGAGGATAGGCGGATTGCTTTTCTTTCCAGGACGCTGAGAGGAACTAGAGTTCAAAAAAAAAAAATGCCCCATCATTATTTCATATGGTTTGAGTTTTGTTCTGCGAGTGGTTTTTAATTTCAGCGCGTTGCCTATGGGTGGGTGTGTGTGCGAGCGAGTGTGCTTCTGTCTGTATGTGTGTGTGTGTGTGTATGCATGTTAATGCATGCATGTGGGATGGCAATCAGCGCAACGCGAGCGGATGCAAGTGTGTACAAAATGAGTGATTTGCAAGTCCAGAGGTTTGCTCGTCTTAGCCCATTAGGTTCCACAGCAGGATTTCCCAAAACAAAGTCCTCCAGTAATGAGACACCGGGGAGCGTTCATTGGATCTGACCTTTACTTCTTGCTCGGCGTGGAAATGCCCCTTTGGATGAGAGACGCCAACGTCAGCACTAATGGGTTAGCTAAGCAGCCTTGCTAGCCTTATAGAGGGAGAGACGTACTGGCTAACAGCGTTGGCCTTTAAGGTGAAATATACGCTGTCGGAGCAGCCATTTCCTCCGGTGAGAAAGACGCCGGCTATTTAGGCTCCCTGCCATTCTGAAGGGGCTGACACGCACGCACGCACGCACGCACACACACACACAAGAGGGAGAGATACTCTTTCATGATCTGTCTTTAACCCATTACTCCAGAGCGGTAATATTTGTTCCATTATCTACAATAGACGGACGATACCGGTCTAAACTTCAATTAGCCGTTTCATCATTTACTGAAAGCTAATGGGCAATCAGAGCTGGCATGGCGCTCTCCATTTTTTACACGTTTTATGACGTTTATAAAAAAAAAGGAATAAATTATTAAATAGTTCAATGAAAGGACAGAGAGCTCTGGTGTTGCAGGAGTCCAACCGTGATCCTCTGACAATGGAGATCCAGACAGAGTGGGCTCCCTCTGTCTCTGTAAGTCCCCCCGCCCCTATCCACACCCCCCAGCAGCTGTACTGAGCCTTTCCTCCTCCCCCTGTCTGTCAGGGGGGGTAGCAGAGCAGGGAGATTTGCTGGGGATTTTGTGGAGCAGACACTGAAGCTATCGGGTGACACACACACTTCTATTTGAGGATAACAAGGCCCCACTTAGGCCACAGCGTGTCAGAGCCGGGCCCGGGGAGAGGAAGGGCGAGACAGACAACAATAAACCCTCGTCTTCAAACGGCCACAAATCGGGGACGACGGCTCCTTTAGAACACAAGACATTCTCTGACTACTTAACAGAACGCCTATAGATCGGCATGCATTGTCTGGGTTGCCTTTACATAAGCCTCTGGGCAGTATAGATCAGGTCATACAGGACGGAGCAACAGATGACCTTTGACCTCAATGCAAGGAGAACCGCTCACCCCGGACTACATGCTAAAGGCGTAGCAATGGGATTCAAAAAGGATTTTGGCCTATGACTAAAAGTTTGAGAAAGTTGGAGGGAAAAAAGTGTCAGAAGGGTGTCTGAGCGTGTCGCAGGATCAGCGACTCTGGTTGGATGTGGCATGGGAGATGGGTCGTCATGGTCACCTGTTGCGGACTTTTTTAGGGTTGTGGCTGGCGACTGTCAGCTGTCAGCCAGCGAGGACAGAGCGACAGAGAGAAAGAAGGGGTGAGGCAGTAAGGAAGGAGAGGTAGAATGGGCATGGGAAGGACCAGCCATATGAGAGGACTCCAATAGTCTCAACACTGGGAAGGAGGAGGGGTGTGAGGGGGGGGGGGGTGGAAGGTGAAGAGTGACGGGGATTTGGCAGGAATTGGAAGAGCCGCTCTCAACGGGAACGGATAGAGTGACATGTTTTCCAAAAACTGAAGCCACAGCATTCCCTAAAATGAGATGAAGAGGGGAAGCCCAGAGAGGTGAAAAGAAAGGGAGAGAGTGAGTTTGTGAGACGGAGAGAATGTGAGAGAGAGAGAGAGAGAGAGAGAGAGAGCAAGAGAGAGAGAGAGAGAGAGTGAGAGAGAAAGAGAGAAAGCAGAGAGAGAGAGAGAGAGAGAGTGGGGGTGAGTGGGCCTTGTGAGCGGAGTTTCCCCTTGGATATGGCAGATGCTCAAAGTCAGCCGCTATCAACATTCCCATCTTTATGTGGAGAGCAGAGAGGAGACAGAGGGGGGGACAGAGAGGGGGGAGAGGGGGGACAGAGAGGGGGAGAGGGGGGAGAGAGAGGGGGGAGAGGGCGAGGAGGCAGAGACAGATCAAAGACAAGTAGAAAATACTGGGATCTAAAGTCATACACGCTACTATGACTCCAGCCTTACTGTAACATTAAGCAGACGCTATTTCTACACGAGGATAATTGGCCTTCGCTTTGATGGTATTAAGGTTTGCCCCGGCGCTAAACTCGGTATCTCGCTAGTAAAATAAGATTTCCAAGGGCAGACTTGTTCAACTGAGTTAGTTGGACATAGTGACGAAAGAGTGTCGAGTTTCCTATCTAACAGGAAGTTTGAGCTTAACTTATGCAGGAGGTTAAATACAGGTCAGGCAGGGTCGGAAGAGCCGGACTTACGACAGCCATTCTCGTCGCTCTTGTCGAAGCAGTCGGGGAGTCCGTCACACTGCCAGCCACCCGGGACGCACTTCCCATCTCCGCACATGAAATTCCCAGGAATGTTACACTCGGTGGTGAAGTTATTCCCTGGGAGCAGCTGTCCCTCTGTGTGAAAGGGGAGACCGGGAGAAGGAGAACATTACCATCTCAGGCTAAACATATCTTGGACTGTCGTAGGATATTGCATTCAAAAGATAATAATCACACCGAGTCGAAAAGGGGAAGACTATTATTATCTCCACATTCCGGAAAAAACAAATATTAAAGGCAGTGGCTTCCTTTTTGATATCAGTATCTAGGCCGGGCCAAATAAACAGTGAGTGGACTTTATGAATACAAATATGTGAGGGGGGACAGGGGGAGATAACGCTCTGGTGAAGGCACTGTCAGAATGGGGACTGGTTAATATGGAGGCTGGGGAGATAAGGACACAAACAACATACACACACACACACACACACACACACACACACACATATATATATATATATATATACACACACCCATTCACATACAGATACACTACATACCAATCTAACCACAAACACACAAACCGTTCTAACCACAAACACACATTTTAGTGTACCGCCCGACACCAGTCGATGCTATCTTAAGGAGTTCGGGACACAGCATGCCTGGGTCTAACAGTAGCCGCGGTAACAAGCTGGAATCCGAGGCACGGCACTCTGGCGGAGTAATGACACGGCGTGGCGAGGAGGCTCCGCCATTTAAACAACGCGTAGCCTGGCTAATTAGAGGCGAGGTGGAGGACTTCTTCGCTCCGCTACTCGCTAACAGGCTCCTGGAGCCTCCATAACAGCCCCTCTGACTCAGCTTCTACACTCCATCCAGAGCCGCTGTTACCTCAGTCACGGTGTGGTGGTTTTATTTAATGTGCAGCGGCAAAGGAACACAGACGCGTTCCAGCCCTAGGCTTCCCTCGGCATTATACAGTAATCCATATTAAGTCTACATGGTGGTGTGGTGGTTAGCCACTGGGCTATAGGTGTTCCAACCGCACCTGGGTATTTCTGCTGTTGACCTCCAGACAAGGCGAGGAGAATGATCTGGAATGACGCTGTCTCCATATTTTAGGACGGTGACTACAAAGACTGCATGTTGCGTTAAATGCCAGCAGGGGGAAATTAGTGAGGAGGTTTGAATGCCCTGCTGGATGGGCGTTTGTAGTCTGGCAGCTTTTGTTGTCCTTATCGTGGTGCAACAGGCGATAACCTACTTCAAACACATTATTCTAATTAGCTGGGTAACAAAGAATCATGTTTCATCATAGCATTGAGAAAACAAATAACCTACAGGTTGTATCCCACAAATAGCACACAGACAGTCAAAGAGAAATAGCCCTGCACATGTACTCTGAAACTCTCCAAAGTCCAAATATACAAATAATAATTGGTATCAGAATAAAACAAACACCACACTCAATTTAAAACAACTAAACCTTTGTTTTCTTTTGCATTTCCTCATGAAAATCAAGTTAAATGAAAATGCAAGATTTTGTTAACTGAGTTCGGCATATCTTACGTTCACACAATCACCCGTGACCCGGCTACCTGCATTTCCGCGCTCAAACATAAACGTGCAAAGGTATGTAAGAAAATCAGAGCAACAGAAAATAGGAAAGAAAACGGTGAGATTTCTTTGCCCACCTGCGTTACCTATGACATATTCAAGTGACACTGAGAGAAAAACATGAAACGTCTGATGAAACGTTCCTTTACTAGCATAACCGAAGACAGCGAGGGAAATCCCTAATGTCCCGTCTACCAAGAGCATGACACCCAAACAAGCCTCAAAGACATAAAGAGACAACACACAAAGAATGTGTAGGCAAACCGAGGACTTTTCTGTGAAGATAAATATTCTGTGTGCACTTCAGAGTACTTCAGAAAGGCAATGGCTGTCGGTGAGCCATCTCGCTGCAAAAGATACGAAGCCATTATTGAGACTTTGAAATTGCCAGCTTTCATTGAAATGGTCAAAACGATGTGTGGGGAGGGAGACGAGCCAAGACGGAAGACACCACTGTCTGACAACACAGTGAAAAGAAGGATTGATGCAATCGCTAACGACCAAGACAGCGCGCTAACAGAACGACTTCGAAATTCCCCAGCCTACGCTCTACAAATGAATGTCAGCATAGAAGGAGAAAATGCCCACGCTTTGACATTTGTTACATGCATAAGAATGCTATTCACAAAGACATTTTGTACCGTCTCCCTCTTCCTGAACGAGAGAGACTGCCAAGGCAATGTACGCTGTCCTCCACAGCTACATGGAAATGTAACGGACATCTTTGGAAAACTTCATGAACTTTTACATAAGAAAGCAGGGGGGAAACAATAACTTCATTCAGGTGAGTGGATGGATTGATGGATTCTGGGGGAAACTTGCATTCTGCAGAGAAATCCTTTTCCCCAGCTGAGCTAAGTTTCTAACGGACAATAACATTGATGAACAGTGCTCCTGATGTGCGACCACCTGAAACGCACAGAAGAGCACTTTGCCACTTACTGTCCAGACTTATATGTCTTACAGATATGTCAAACTAGTGGCTGAGGGACCCATTCCACTGGGATGCAGGCTCAGTGGACCTGCCTGCCAGAGCTGTTAAAACGCAGATTGAACCTGATAGAACGCAACAGGGACTGCATTAAGGAGTGGTGGTGGAGGAATTCTGGTTTTAGGGAAGAGCGATCTCACACTGTACTTCAAGGGCAGAGGGATCACACATTTGTGTGAAGCTGGATTTAGTAAAAAAAATAAAGCCCATTTTCCTTGACTTTTTTAATTGTTTAATTTGAGTTATTGTTTGTTCATCATTAATTTGCAGCCTTGTAAACACATGCTCACCTGTACATACCCAGCACTGGGAAAACAAAATCCTCACTTTGTGCACTAATCTGTGGCTCATCAAGGCTATTCTGCCTCCGGCTGCCATCCACAATAATACAAACAAAATAGCCAAAATGAGGTCTAAAATTAACGTTTACTCGTAACATATTCCACAATCAAAACCAATTCATTTGATCAAAGAACTGTCCATGTTTTGAATGTCTGGGGACACTGGAGCTTTGAGATGTCATAGTGGGGTCACGTGCCCAAAAAGGCTGAGCACCACTGGATTAAGACCAATCCCCGAGCTCCATTGAAGGGATTGACAGGTCTTCTGAGTCATCGAGCGTTTCCGTCGGACACCATCCTGCTGTTTTCCCCATCGCCATGGTGACCTGTTTTCCCCATCGCCATGGTGACCTCGGCGACCTTGAGTGCCTTGAAAGGCGCCTTATAAATTCAATGTATTATTATTATTATTATTACCTTAAACCCCCTGCTGGCTCCGGCTACCGTCTGCAGCCTCTTTCAAATGAGACAGAGCGCCACGGGCCAGCCGTAGCGCGCGGCTGACGCAAGCCTTTCTTTTGTCGCTCGCAATCACAGACAAAGAGGAAGAGGGGTCGAAGAGTAACGAAGGGCGCCGCCGCATCTTTCTTTAATGCCTAGCATTCTAACGGCTCGCTCTCGAATGAACAATAGCAGCGGTCAGAAGCGCTCGCAGCAGCGCCTTCCAGTACACGCACGCAAGTACTCGCGTGCGCGCGCGCACACACACACACACACACACACACACACACACACACACACACCAGGAAAAAAAAGGACCAATGAGGAAATGCGGCGAGACACAGACATGAAACACATGTAGGAGAGAGCCCTGAGAGAGCTACGCATGGAGACATCAAAGGCCTGCGCTGTACAACAGGGTCACTGGGTTAATTGGTGAGTTGCTTGGAGAGGGAGAGAGGGAGTGTGTGTGTGTGTGAACGTGCATGCCAGAGTGAGTGACTGAAAGACCGGCAAAGCAACAGAGACAGCCAGCGAGACACAGAGGAGTGAGGAGAAAAAGAGAGTTGAAGCGTGGTTTACATCTTATCCCTGGGGGTCCGTGATGTTGCCAGCAACAAACACCTGCAGCACAGCAGCACACACACACACACACACACACACACACACACTCTCTCAAGTAGCACGGAAAACGAGGCCCGTGTTTTTGTGTGTCCTTCCCACAACATTTGCGTGTCAAAAACGCCCTTGCCATCCTAAGCCATTAAACCGTTAGCACCACAGAGCGCAGATCAACATTGGATCTGCTTACGACCGTCCCAGCGCGGTGTGTGCCACCGAGCGTGTCACGGTGCGTTTTTATAGGTCAAGTTGAACGGCACGGAGAGCTCACTAAACCCCTTCCTGCGTCACAGGCGACCGTGCGCGGGCAGGTGCTATTTGACCGGGCACAGCGTCTCACACCGCTCGGCGAGGACCGGCGCTCCCACGCACTGCGTCGGCCATTATCGAACGACGGCCTCCCAGGCGTCTTTTCCCCGCCAGTGCGTCGCCCGCGAAAGGCGCACTCTCTCCCAGCGGTGCGGGCTTGTGTGCTAACGGAGCCCCGGGGTCTGCCGGCGAGTTGAAGCGGGGATGAAAGGTGGGACCCCGGCCGCGCGTCTCGCCGGGCTGCGCCGGCCAATTACGCCGGGTCAATATTGACCGCGCTAGCCTCGACCGCGCTCGCCCCTACAAACCCTCCCACGACGTCCGCTGAAGCCTGGCTCCAAAGGCTCAACATGCGCCCCCCCCCCCCCGAGCACACATCTGAACCGGGGACTCTGTTGCTAAAATAATATTATACTCAAACAACCCAGTCAGCTGGAGGGATACAGAGGAGAGAGAGAAAGGGATAGATAGATAGAGAGAGAGATAGATAGAGAGAGAGAGAGAGAATATCGCGAGTTGTCAAGGCCAAGGTGCAAAGAAAGAGGAGACTGTAGCTACTGCGCCCCGAACTGGAGTGAGAAAGAGAGGGAGAGAAAGAGAGGGAGAGAAGAGAAGCTGAGATGATCCATGGAGGCCTTGATTAGAGAGGGTTCGGGTCGCTGTGTCGAGGAGAGCAACTCAGCGCGGTGTTGTCGGGAGACGCTCAACATTACGGGGAGAGAAGAGAGTGGCTTATTATTTCCCAACCATCTCTCCCTTTGTCGTCGACAACAGATCCCGTTGAAGTTTTTTCAATCTCTTTTGAATTCAAACCCATCTGTTGCAAATGGGAGGAAGTAACATTTCCAAGCACCCAAACCCAATTCAAACAAGGAATAGACGTTTGTTTTAGAGAGCATAGAGACTAAGGGAGGATTGAATTAATATTGGAAAGCTCTGAATAAGCCTACCCACTTTTACTGATGGGGCCCAACACTTACGGTCTAATTAGAAGCTATTTTTAATGGGCTGGCTGTAGCAGTAGGTTCAGAGGAACAGCAGGAGGTTGAGGTAATTTGGAATCTTGATGAGAAAGGCAGGGAGAGAGAAAGACAGTGTGTGTGTGTGTGTGTGTGTGTGTGCGTGCGTGCGTGCGTGCGTGCGTGTATGGGTAATTGTGAGAGAGAGGAAGAGAAAAGAGGGAGGAGGAGTGAGGGAAAATATGAGTGTGTATGTTTGTGACAGCCTCTTGAAAGAAAGGACCGGTTTCTCCCTCCTCCTCAAACTCAGTGGAGCGTTCAGTATAAATGAGCAGAACAGCAGAGAACCCTGTCTACATCAATTAAAGAGACCGGCAGGCAGGCAGGCAGGCAGGCAGGCAAACATACAGGCAGGCAGGCTGGCAGTCAGGTAGACAGTCAGGCAGACAGGCAGGCAGGCAAGCAGGCAGGCAGACAGGTAAGGTTGACAGGCAATCAGGAAGACAGACAGACAGACAGACAGGCGGGTATACAGACAGACAGACAGACAGGCAGGCAGACAGGCGGGTATACAGACAGACAGGCAGGCAGACAGGCAGGCAGGCAGGCAGGCAGACAGATAGATAGATAGACATGACGCAGTAACAGCACTGGCCCTTAATGAGGGGAACTACACAGACAGTGCTCGTGCATGGAAGCCGACTGCTCAGACAGAGTCCACTGTCCAATAGAGGCTGTGCCTCTAGTTTCCACGAGGAGCTTTGCAGAATCCTAGCCTAGGGGAAGTAGAGGGAACTCAAAGACGTTGGCCATTTATAGTCCCCCCTCTGGTCTGTGCCCTATGTGCCCCTTCATCTAGGCTGTGCCGGGCAGACGTTCACTGTTTCATCCTCTAGACAACAGAGGGAAATTATGATGATGATTAATGATAATGATTATTGTAGAGAAGGAAGGCAACAACGTACCATATCGGTAAAGAAGGAAAACAGCAACATGCGATACAGGTAAAGCATGACAGCAAAGCCCAACCTTGGGAAATGGGGATTATAAACTATTGGAAAGGGATTAAGACGAGGGAGTGTGAGACGACTGTTGCTGGAAGCAGATAACTATTCAAGTGCAGGCTGAGTACAATAAGCTTTGTTAAGTCTAGGCACAATATCCAGCAGATGCAGTGGGAATTATTTGAGCCTCTTTTACAATTTCATTGTATGCTTCTCTGAGAGCGTTTTTTTTTTTTTTTTTTAAACCAATATTTTGGTCCCAGCTTTCCTGCATTGTCCTTCAATCCACCTTCGGTATCACCCATCAAACTTGCGTGTCTGTCTCGCTCAACTCCAGTCAAAACCTTCATACGACTTAGCTGCGTGAAAGGGCTGTTGGTAGGGGCCAAAAATGGGATAGTGAGCCTTGCATACATAACGGCATTTTTCCCAGAGATTTTCCCTGAAAACAAATACCTCCCTTCCTCTATTAGACCTCTAAAAAACATGGCTGCTCACACAAACACACACAATATATTAATACATCTGCTCCACATGCATTTTGCCTCAGAGCGTATAGTTTCCCGACAGTTCAGCATGGGGTCTGCTGGGCCTGACAATGTCTCTGACTTGTTGTTGTTATCTTTGCATAAATTAGACACACACACACACACACACACACACACAGACACTCATACTCTCTCTCTCACACACACACACACACACGCACGCGCATGCACACGCACGCGCACGCGCCACACACACACACACACACACACAGAGACACTCATACTCTCTCTCTCTCTCTCTCTCTCTCTCTCTCTCTCTCTCTCTCTCACACACACAAACACACACACACACACACACACACACACACACACACATTTCAAAGACTTAAAGTAAAGGCATTGATGTTTCCAATTTTTTGGCAACCTTTGTGGTCTCCGGGCAGCGTGGTTGATGAAAGTCACACGATATATGTCACTTCCCTCTGGGTGAAGCAGCGGTGTCTGGCTCTCCCTGCATTAAGTGCTTTCCAGCAGAGGCAGGGGTTCACATCGACCGTAAATGGCCCCACGATATAAATAAAGGCCGGAGTGCGCATTAACAGTCTAACAGGTTTATTTGCGGTTTCTCTATGAATCACAGTTGTTTTCTGAGAGAAAGTGGCCACCCAGAAAGGGTCTGCCAGGTCTGAGAGGAGTTCCTATAAAACCCCCCATCTAAATGCCTTTGCAACGCTACTTACAGGGCTGAATTATTGATGTTACATCTGTGTGGCTGGGCGAAGCATTAGCATAGGGAGAGAGAGAGCGCGATAAAGAGAGAGAGAGGAGATACAGAGAGAGAGAGAGAGAGAGAGAGAAAGAGAGAGATAGGGAGAGAGAGACAGGGAGAGAGAGAGGAGATACAGAGAGGGAGAGAGAGAGAGAGAGAGAGAACGAGAGAGAAAGATAAAAGATAGCAATAAAGGGAGGGAGGTAGAGGCCTAGACATCTGCTTTATCCCGGCAGCATATCCCTGTGACCCTGAGGGTGAGAGACAAGGTCACTGTGGCAGATCCACCAGGGAGCCAGTCTCAAGGAGAGGTCTGTGCACTCCCAGTCCCCACATGACACAACAACACACACTGGCATACACACGTCCCACACAGACCAGATGCATTCAGCAGGATCCTACACACACATGCGTGCATCCAGTCGTATACATATACACACGCCAACGTTAGGAATCACAAATCAGTGAAATATGTTGTTTCCATTTAGCTAAATTGGCTAAGCCCTTTAAAAGATCCAGCAAAAACATTGCATCGCAGATCAAATTCTTCGGTAATTCTTATTGTATTACGTGAAGTATTAGTGAATTAACCTGTTTGCTTTCCTGAATGGAAAAGGAAATGACTGCATAATGCAGAGCAAAATAAAAATCATTAATATCATTGCTGTAGCAATGTCCCCGAAAGTACAACTTCTCCTTAAAGCTGGTTTAATTGCTTTAGCTTGAGATTGGTAATTCAATTTCGGTGTCTTCTCTAATGGGAAATCTCACTGCTATCTTCCATTTTTTTATGTGTATAGCAGAACTGATTCCAATCCAGACTTCTGTAGACTCGTATTTGCCACTTCACTGATTACATAGAAATGGAACTGAACACGCCATCCACAACCGCGATGGCTTTAAGCTCATGGGCATGTGCCCAGGGACCTGGGTGAAATAACACACACACACACACACACACACACACACACACACACACACACACACACACACACACACACACACTTCTTTGTCAACATAAGCAGAACACTGATGGTTTCATTAGCCGCAGCCTTAATGTAATGCATTCATTAAGCAGGCTCCCTTCTGTTAAATAGGCCTCGCACTGGCAGAGCTTGGATCCGACTGGACGCTGACTGGCCAAATTA
>JAPMUY010004296.1:270000-302710 GCA_026901105.3 Galaxias olidus
AAGAGAGAGAGAGGTGTGCTTTACTAAAGCAGGTAGCTAGCAGAACTGCTACCTCCGCTAACATTTGCAATTTCACACTCTGGGACACCTCAATTGGGACTTGGAGTTCCACATCATAAAATGGTTTGTCGTTCCAGAACAAACATTTCCCGAGTGTGAACCTCGAACCCGTGGTTTATCCCTGGTTCCTACCTCCATAAATCAAGGTGTGGATGATAGATGGAGCCCCAGGTTTCCACCTCAAGCTGAGAGAAACATACCTATTTCAGTTGCTTTCCGCTGACAAACTGTGACGCGAGCACAGGACTATGACTTCAAATGGGGTTCGTGAACAACTCTGTTGAAACAATCTACATATTTATGAGAGATTATCTAAAATGTGCAAGTAAGCTAAGCCTCCAACAAAAGAAGAAAGGTTTCAGTGATTGCAATCAGGAGATGGTGTCAAGTCAAAATCAAGAATCCCTGTAGTTGGATGAGCGGAACTTTTTTTTATTTTTTATAAATGGAATGCAATTAGACAGTACATAGCTTTTTGGGGGAGTTGATCTACCCAGTGCACTTTGTAAACCAACAATTATACAAGTTGTCGATAGTATGTTCACATAGTGTGCCGCAAAGACATTTAGTAGGATCACAGTCCTTTAGAAGCTGTACATTCCTAATTACTGGCTCCAATCGATAGGCAGATACTGCACACGTGTCCCTCTCTCTCTTTCTCTCTCCAAACCATCTAGGGGATACGATCGTGGTCCCGACTGACCTTTGTGGCTGTGTGCGTGTGTGTGTGTGTGTGTGTGTGTGTGTGTGTGTGTGAGAGTGAACGGACGGCAGTTTTAAAAATAGCCTCTCCACGTCCACGTCTACACAGCGCGCCAACTGACTCCGGATGGCAGGGAGAGGGGGAGAGCCAGCTGTCGGACAGAGAAGCAGCCCTCCCTGACAGAGGGGCCAAAGCAACACGAGGACCACCGACGAGACAGTGATGGTACGAAAGAAGAGATAGAAACCAAATCACGAGGGGAGCAGGTGGAGGTAGTGTGTCGAGTAGCCAGTCATCAAAATGTTGGTTGGGGCTGTGAGGGCCATGCCATCTCTGTCCCCCCCCCCCAACCTGACCTTCCTCCCTGGCCTCCTTGTTACTGCCGCAACACTGAACAAGTAAACAGCATGTACATGAACATGAAACAACAGGCCCTGTCCTCCGCCATCATGGGTTTCTAGTTTTACTGCCAAAAAACATCATCAGAGACCACACACACATATATATATATATATATAAATAGTCACGCCGTTTTGAACGAATGACAGAAAAAACTCCACCAGTGTTGCTGATACCTGAGAAAATAAGAGAGGATTTCAAAGATAGACCATGGTGACCTGATGAACCAAGACTGAGACGCCAACGCTAGAGCTTTTCATCTCCGGCTGATCTCACAAGTTTAGAGCCCTAATAATACATTTGGAATTTATATTGGCTGTAATGACTTTCCTTTTCTTCCAGATCTGAAAGCTGCCTATCTTTGCATTTCACAATAAAAGCTTAAGGTTTGAGGTAAAGCATTTCTTCAACATCAATACATTAGTCCTTCTAATCATGATGGAAGTCAGTGTTTGCAGCTAAGTGGATGGGATTGATTTAAGGCTATGAGCAGCACACAACAGTTCCAGTCTCTCGCAACATGGCAAATAATTGCAATCATCCATCCTCCCGTTCCAATGAGCTCGCAAAATCTTTGCTTTACTACCCTACCCCTTTTCTTCGTATGCTCTACCATCCATGTCGGCTCAACGCGGGTCTATAAAACATTCACCCACATTGCAGATACACAGAGACTCACTGTAGAGCGAGAGCTTAAATCTCAGGTACATCTGAGATCCACGTCTTAGCTAGCCAGCCAACATCATCCGTAACTAAAACAAAAAAATGCATGCTTCCAAAATGATGAATAATATTGCTCCGGCATTGAACTAAGCAATAGGCAATCTTTTAAATCCCTCCTCGCCCGGTCGGGGGGGGTGAAATAGGAGACGGGAAACCGCACAGCGTGTTCAGTCATCGTTGTGGGTCTTAGACAGAGCTGAAACGTGACTCCAGTCATGTGGCTTTGTTTAACAACTCCGGGTACTAGGAGTCGCCGCTCGCAGACGCCGGCCCCCTCCTAATCCCCGCGGCCACACTAGGGGGACCGCGATTGGAACCATATCAACGCCGCAAAGCACGGGGTAAGTCAAAACCCACACAAGCTCGCTGGCTCACGCGTGCGCACACGGTGCACAACACAGAGAAGGCCCGGCCCCGAAGGGGAAATCCGGCGAACGAATCCGACTCGCGTTGGCACGGCGCACAATGGGATTCTGCTCGGCCTTGGAGGTTTGCCGGGAGGTGAAGAACGACCCGGGAATCTGAGTGTGGTTGTGAATGAACACATCTGACCACCTGTCTCCTAGGCAGCGCGGCGGGGGGAAGAGAATAATAGAACGCATTCATCTCGATTGAGAAGATATGGCAGCACGATGTGTTTGCCTTGCCAACTCTGCACATAGTCAGCTATATGTGCATTGGCTGCTCAAACAGTAGGGACGATATCAGGACAAAGTAAGCCTGACATATTACACCACTTGTTATTACAGCCATCGTTTCTGTATTACAACATAAATGCAGTGTGCGCAGCAGATATGCCAGAATGGTTTAATCCAGGGAAGACATTTTGGACACTATACTCTTTATGAATCTTCATTAAATATGTCAACTACACTATGATAACAAGTGAGTCTGGGAAACCGTTCCTCTGTGTCATAAAACGCTGCAGAAATACTTCCTCTTATTAATCTCACACACACCCAAACACACATAGTTTGAACTTGGTCCAGCTATACTCCAGGAGCAGGCTGGCTGTGATTAATAGTGCTCATTACCATGGGACTACTTTGGTGACCAGGCCAACAGAACCCTGAGGAGCTTGTGAGACCTTAGGGAGATATACTTTTGTAATGGACCAACCTGAATAAAAAACTGCGCGCCATTTTGTGAAGACAGATTACGACACGTTAACCTGCACACAGGTTATTTATTTTTCTATCCCACGTTCATGTTGTTTTATAATTTGCTGCTGTATGTGTGTGAACCAGGTGTGGAGTCCACTTGTTTGGTCCGGTATTGGTGGTATTGGTGGCCTTGTTTGGTCAAGATTACATTGGGCACCGTGGTCTCCCAGCCCTAACAGCTCCATAGTCTCTCTCTCTCTCTCTCTCTACAACACTTAGATTACCAACACATAGCAAATAGATGCCACTCAACCACACGTGCAATGTCCATCTGATCATTTAAGTGTTAATGAACAGCTTTGGTACAGATTTAGTAAAGAGAATATAACAAGGGAAATATTTTCGAGAAAATAAATGTGGTGCCTAATGTGGCCTGCTAGTATGAAAATTAAAGTTGATATTGATTTCCAAAGGCATTAAATTATATATAAATATGAATGCCCATTGTTATATTTACTATGCTTGTTGTAATTATTAGAGGATTCACACTTGAATAGAAATCATTAACTTGTGATAATGGTAGCAACACCTCCTGCCATGCAGAACATCTTTCTGTCCACATTACTTCTTTTTACAACAGAAAAGGATTTATGATGATACCATGTGTTAGTACACAATGTAGCCTAGTAAGTCTATGCATTTTCCATTTACAAAGTTAGCTTAGGCTTTTTACTGCCTATACAGCTGGCTTTGAGGACCAATTCAAATTATGGCTGTGTGTAAATTGATGCAGTTCTTCCATGTCCCTCCACATGGGCCCCAGCTGTTATGGAGGGGCAAGCTGAAGATTGAGTTGTCAACACTGTCCTGTCAACAAACCCCTGGCGGTCCAACAAAGTATAATCCATTCCTCTGTATCTCATTTAGGCATAGTCCTCTCTCACGCACACGAGCCCACGCGCGCACACACACACACACACACACACACACACACACACACACACACACACACACACACAAATTGAAACATAGTAACTAAAATACAACGTAAACTGCGCGGCACATGGCAGCAAAATAACTGGATCTTGGAAAAGGGGAATAATTGCAAATGCCTTGTTGTAAACGGCATGCAAAGTTGTGCACAGACTTTGCCCCCGCCCGCAAATGACGTTTACGGTGGACAAAAAGGACAACAACGTTATCGGTAGAAGCTACAAACGTAGCGAACTACTAAAAGTTCTAACACTTCGTTTTCAAGCATGATCATTTGCATTTCTGGCTAACTGAAAAATATTTTTATGAATCATATTGGGGAAGAAAAACCAAAGCTCGTTTCATCGGTTCCAAAACTTACCAACAGTGCTTGAGCCCGATCCCGAACCAAGCAAAAGGTACCAGATCCACATCATATAGTCTGTTTTTCGGCCTGTGAGTGGTCCGCCCCTCCGCGGGCCAACAATCGGGACAATATAAAACTTGTCCGGTATGTGTATCCTCACTTTTTACGTTGTTCCGTTCTTTTTTTCTCCTTCAGTCAAAGTTAGGAAGTCATTTGGATTGAAGAGGTGAAATCTCGTTGGGACAGCGGTCCGGAGTCCGGAGCAGGGGAGGGGGAGGAGGCTGGCGATGGTAGGGGCTTGAGGGGTGGTGGCGGGGGAGTTGAAGAGGGATCGGGTGTTTGTACTCTTGGAGGCGGAGACTTGTGGCTGCTTCAGAGGAATAAAGCTCGTTTGGGAGTACCATGTGCCTCGCAGACTTGAACACAGGCTCTACAGCATAGTTTATCAATTTCGCGTATGATTTCTGTTCCATAACTTTTCAATTTAGGCTAATGAACTCTGTCAAGCATTTAACCAGTTCATTGAGCCTGTTTGTAAATAATTCAAATCTTAATGATGTACCCCCATCAGAGACTCAGGCAGGCAAGATGCCCCACACATGCCTCAAATAGCTCCCACTCATGCATACAATGCTGTCATTTCAGCCCTGTCATATGAGTGAGTAATAATGGTCGCCCTGATTAAAAAGCCCAAACTCTGAGAAACAGAGATAGGAGTGGGAAAAAGGGAAACCATCACCTGCCCAGACCTCTTCTGCTTTATCATCTTAACACAGCTGTGAGCCGGCCCACTGCCTCGGTAGAAACAAAAGTCTCTTTCCGGCGATAACACCCGTATATGACCTGCAGCTATATGATCCGGATGTGGCCCGCTATCAAACACCTCCAGCTCGCTTACAAATACATCTGCACCGTCTTATCTAGTCGGGGCCTGGCGCAGGCACTAAGCCCACCCCTGTGGGCAGGGCTTTACCATATCACGGGCAAATCTATTTATACTGTGATCCATATGGGACTGCTTTGTCTCTCTCTCTCTCTATGAGGTTAGCGTGTGGGTATTTGCAGACTGATCATGTTATCGTTCGTCGTCGTACTGTGTCATGTTGTCTTAACGTTGTGCTGCTTCGCCGTGCACTTCATCAGGAACATGGAGAACGCATTGGGAAGTGTGCTCACAGTGCTTTTGCGAGAACAGTGACGCAACGCGCCTGTGGTTTTCACCAGAGATTGACCCATGTAGCCAAATTAAAATAACGGATCCATAAGTCATGACCCGCCCCGGAGAGACGCTCGTGCTATTAATGCTGAGCCGCTCTAAACAGTACAGGGAACCAGAACCGAGTTTGAGCCGCGCCCACTGCACGCAGAGGAAATGAGCTGTACACCATTGATTGACACGCAAAGGCTCCGACAATGTCCATCAATTAGCAGCGGCTATCCATAAACAGCAGGCCTGTAGGACCCAATTAGCCTTTCGCTGAGTGACAAATGCCATTAATGTAACCGCTGGCCAACAAAATGGGCTCATTAGGAAGCATTAAACTCTAATATGAAGGTTGCTATTGACTTAATGGCAGGAACCCAATTAGAGGCCACGTTTGGAAAGGCGGAGAGAGAGAGAGAGAGCGAACAGATCAACCTGAAATGACTGGGCCTGGGGTGGAGGCGTCCAGCGAGATAGAGAGATAGGAAGGGAGAGAGAGAGAGAGAGAGACAGACATAGGGAGAAAGAGAGAGAGAGAGAGAGAGAGAGAGAGAGAGAGAGAGAGAATGAGCCTGTGTGCAATTAGACAGTAGGATAGATCCCGAACGAGACAGTGAGAAACCCAGAGGAGAAACATGTGAAGAGAGGAGGGTGTGAGAAAGGAGGAAGAGGAGGTGTGGAAAAATAGTCAAGATAGCTGTGGGAAAAGGGGGTGATGTATGGAAATAGATGGTGTCTTTGTGTGTGTGTGTGTGTGTGTGTGTGTGTGTGTGTGCGAGAGACAGAGAGAGAGAGAGAGAGCGAGAGTGGTAACTAAGGAACGAGAACAGTCACGAGGTATTGTAATGTGATGTGATGTTAATAAAACCTCTGGCACGTCTCTCTCTCTTTCTCTTCCTCTCTCTCTTCCTCTCTCTCTCCCTCTCTCTCTCTCTCCACTTTAGGGCCCCTGCTCCGTCTCGTGACGTGCCAGAGGGAGACAGCACTGATGAAAGTCCACCGGATAATATGTCGTTGTCATGTCGGAGTACTGTCGCCGTGGCTGCGAAATGGCGAGCTGCCCCGAGGACCGGCAGCCATGCCTTCTCTCTGGCGTCGGTCCCTCAGCATGCTCTTCATACATTTAATAAGCAATGTACTGAAGTGAAGGACATCGCCTCGTGTGCGTTTGTTGATTTCTCTCTCTCTCTCTCTCTCTCTCTCTCTCTCTCTCTCTCTCTCTCTCTCTCTCTCTCTCTCTCTCTTACAAACTCTCTCTCTCTCTCTCTCTCTCTCTCTCTGGCTCTCTCTCTCTTTCTCAATATCTCTGTGTGTGCGCGTGTGTGTGTGTCACGAGATGTGCTTGAAGGCTCATTATAAAGCTTGATTGTAGTGGAAATGATTCCAGCAGCATGAGCGCTCACACCTGCGAATAACCAACCCATACCATGGAGACAACCAAAGGAACCCAGCATGTCTACTGTGCCCGCCAAAACACACACACACACACACACACACACACACACACACACACACACACACACACACTCGTGTTGCCCCTAACCCCGAATCTCTTGCATTAATTGATTAAACAATTAATTTGCTCATCGCTTCCCTCCCTCCAGTGCCATTTGTTAGCATGGCTGACGTATTTCCAGTGAGGCAGATAGGCATCAACAATTAAATCAGAGCGAAAGAGCCATGCTCTGTGTGTGTGTGTGTGTGTGTGTGTGTGTGTGTGTGCGCATGTGTTTGCCCTCACGTTGTATCCTTCAAAGCACTTCTTATCCCCTTGAGGCATGCTAACCTTCCCAGCCTGCGAGGAGACACATGTCCTTGGCTTGGCTCCAGACTGTCCTTCCCCTTCCAGTCCCCCATCCTCGGCTCCTCTCCCTTTCTCTCCTTCCATCTCTCATCCTCAACCTTTCCTCACCGCTCTCTCTCCCTCTCTCTCTCTCTCTCTCTCTCTCTCTCTCAGAGACAGACGATGGAGGGCTTCTAGCCTTGGAGGGGAATACAGCGTCCTTCTCCTGATCTTTTGTGGCATGGAAAAGTCCTCTCCTCTCTCTACACTCTCACTTTGTTTCTCTCTCTCTCTCGCTCTCTCTCTCTCTCTCTCTCTCTCTCTCTCTCTCTCTCTCTCTCTCTCTCTCTCTCTCTCTCTCTTTCCAACCGTCCCCTCACCCTCCTCATGGAGATAAGACACTGGCGTCGCGACATCAAGGGCCCCGCCGCGTAAGTCGCTAACTGAACTGTCAATCAATGGCAATATTTTAACGAAACATATTGAAGTCATTTTAAAAATTTGTTGTCCCACTACGCCACGCTGAATGGTATTATGTCATGTTATCAATTTAAAGAGTGTGTGAAAAAGGGGACACAAAGAGAAAGAAAAGAAAATCTATAGAGAGAGGTACAGGGTGAGAGTAAACAGCTTAGAGGGCAGGAATGAAACGAGTGAAGGACGGTTTAATGGAGGAAGGCCAAGCCAGACCGGACCAGACCAGACCAGACCAGACCGTACCAAGGCCAGGCCCCAGTTCTCCCAGCAGGCATGCCCTTAATAATGACTGCCAGCTTGGCTTGGCCCCCTGTCAGCCCCGCAGGCCAATTCAGTGGACCTCCAACTGCCGCAGGTGGTTTTTATTGGCCGAAGTGGGCCACTCACTCCCTGTCTCCCTGTCGTGCCCCCGCTGCTGCGTGTCTTTGCCGAGGGGGGCCCCGGGCTATATTTGTACGTCAACCACATTGGAACGACCCAGATCTGAAAGAGGGCAACTTTGAGAGCAACCTTGAGCCCATCCCAGCAGTCGGTGAGTGTCGTAAGGAAAGCAGAGACGATTGAATATGCATGAGGTCAGCGAGCCGGTGACTTTATGGACTGACGGGTCGGCACTTTACAAGTATAAACGGACGAAACGGAAGAATGTGTCCAGGAACAAAGGCTAGTGGCCGTTTGAATGAGCCAGTTAGAGCGCGAGGGAACAAAGAGGGTTTGAAATGGCCATGATTAGAATTGGACAGTCTAATGGCTAAAGATAGAGGGGGGGGGGGGGGCGTGAGGTAGCAGACCCAAAGTAGGACGCTTGGAAGGTTCGTTTTTTTTTATTCAAAGCGATGTGTTGCCGGTAACGCCTAAGGCTGAACCTTCAGCTATAGCTTTTTCTTACCAACCAGGTCATGTGGGTTGATCCAGTGACTTAGGGCCTGGTCAGGAGGGCATGAAGCGAGCAGCTTATTAACGGGGAGGCTGCGGTTTGAGTCGGTAGGAGTCGGCGTGGGCAGGGGGCAACGGTCAGACGGGATAATGAGCCGTACCGCTGCTCGGGTTACAGGAGCTCAGGGCTGACCAGTCCCCCCCGGCTTGGAACTGGAGCAGAGAGAGAGAGGGGGGGAGGTTAGGGGAGGCCAGTTAGGGAGGAAGGCCCTTTGATCAGCCAGTGAGGAATGATCAACTCATTACTCATGGCTCCTGGGTCCCGGCACCGCAAAGCATCCTGGGAAATGGTTCTGGGTGGCTTAGGCTACAGTGTTCCCTTTCAAATACTCTGCCCAGGATTGTCTACCTCTCTGACACACACAGACACACACACACACACACATTCACACACACACACACACACACACACACACACACACACACACACACACACACGCACAGCTTTCCTCCCTGCTTTGGTGATTAGATTAAGTCATGCAGAGGTGCCAAGACAAAGAGACTTACAAAGTGTAGCAAGACTCCATTCAAACAAAGAGCCCACAGACACACACTCACATTGACGAGGTAATAAGAAAATACTTTTGCTAATTGCTAGGACCTAACTAATTGGTCTAAGAACAAGAAAATAGATAGACTGTTTAACATTCACCATAACAACAACATTTTGATCTGAGCTGTGACAATGTAAAACAGAAAGATGGTGTTGTTCCATGTTATGATGTGTTTTACTGGCAATAATTCTTTGTGCAAAAACCATCATTTACTGTGTAAACTTTAAACAATATACCCTACAAATAAATAAGCTTGCAAACTAGAACTGTAAGTCACAGATACAGTGTATGTGCAGTGCAGTTCACCTTCCCTACAAGCCTGAGGGCTGAGACAAAGGGTGGGGGAAGTGAGTCGGGGCTTCCCCGCAAAATGGAGGTGGAGGAAACGGGAGCATGAAATGAGCACGGCTTTGATCATGTTCCAATCCTCAAAGGAGAGGCCACCTCAGCATCCCGGCTCAGGGAGGCCGAAAACAATCCTCAAAGGAGAGGCCACCTCAGCATCCCGGCTCAGGGAGGCCGAAAACAATCCTCAAAGGAGAGGCCACCTCAGCATACCAGCTCGGGGAGGCCGAATAAACGGGCTATTCATTTCACGGATTGTGTTGCCGTGCTTGCGTTGTGTGTGTGTGTGTGTGTGTGTGTGTGTGTGTGTGTGTGTGTGTGTGTATGTGCGTGTTTGAGTGAGCACACAATCTTTGCACAAATTTTGGAGGGAGTCTACGACACCGTATCGGGGTGCGTTGGAAAGGTCACCAAACATAATGAAAGTGACCCGTCCACCATAATGTTTGACGTGGCGACAAATGGCCGGTTGCCGGTGCCGGCCCCGCTTTAAGACCAACACTCTTAGCGTAGCTCATAAATGTCAGGCGGGCGGCACGGAGATGCCTGCCTCTTTGTTTTCCTGAGGATAATTTAATTGAGAAAGTCTCATTAAATCCCATCTCCAGTGGCGGCGGCGCGCAGACACATGCTGAGGCTGACCTTTCATCAGGAGAACAATTAACGTGACTGGGCGTGCGTTTAATCAGAGGGGCGTTTTATTATCATTATCTTTATGGCGAACGATACATCATGGTAAGAGTCCGACCCTGTCCATTTTGCGGCGGTTGCCAGGACGAGTCGGGGAAAGAGGAGCGCCGCAATTGGCCGAGCCGTGTGGCAGCCAATGGTAATCTCTGAATAAATATGGCAGTCAGGAGGGAGTCGCTGAATATGGAAAAGGGAGACATTTCCTTCCCAGTGTACCCTCAGGCCTCCACTCACTCCTGTAGGCTGTCCTGGGGAAAGCGTTTTGAGAAACAAGCCTTTGATTCAAGTGGAATGTGAATTAAACAGCCAATGTGCTACACCGGGCAGAACAATTGCCCACCGTTTCCACCCTCAGTGGGCCGTTCGAGTGGGTTAGCATGCATTTTGCGGCCATCTGTTTGTCCGCTTTCAGGCAACCAGGACCTTGTTCAGGGAGTTAGAGGGCCCAGGCTTAGGCTGATTAGATGCGTTGCCAGACCGGCCATTGGATGAGTTGCTTGCTGTTAGAGAGCTCTTAAGGGATACCGGGATGTGTGTGTGTGTGTGTGTGTGTCCACCCACAGGCAGAGAGCTTCAGGGCCACTCAGGGTAGTCAAGGTTGCCCTGGGAAAGCCTGACTCACAGCAGCGCTCGCCCTTGCTTGCTCTCCCCGAGGCAGACGATGAGCACACATTTAGTACACTGGCAGGAGCGTCTAAAAATGGAACACACGTTCACCACATTCTTCTCCTTCCAACTAAATGAGTTCCTACTAGAAAATCACAGATACCTTGTTTTATTTTCATATGGTGTATCTCTAGCTATAAAAGTGGGAGCATGTCGCCTCGGGCTGAAATCACAGCAACTATTCTGTAATCAGTGGATTGGATGCACATATTAAAAATGCTTTGGCCTGAGTAGCCGTGTAAGCCTCACTCACTCCTGTTTGCCAAAAACAGCGCTTCCACACATCACAGATTGTCCTGCTTGTACAGCGATGCTAAACTTCTTTTACAGCCAACATTACCAACAACTAACACGCCATAAAGTTGGGAGAGAGTTTATTTTGCCACCCCCCCTCTCCCTTTCTTCTCATAAAATGAGTCATACCTTGTTCAGACCGTCCTCATTTCCCCAGCGCTCCACGCCCTGGCTGCTCACCGTCTCTCACATGTTTTATTACTTTTTTACCAAAACGTCTCTCGTTCCGCGTCATTTTTTCCCTGAAAACAGGACTCTCTAGTCCCTGGATCTTTGCCCTGGACCTGTCACAGCGCAGCTCCGGCAAAATCACAATAGTGAACATAGAAGTTACCCAAATAAAAAGAAAATTAATTTTCTAATGAATGGCATCAGTGCTTCCCCTATGACTCTTTAACATTCCTTCCTCCTAATTGTTCCTCGTTTTCTAAATGTTTATCCATCACTGCTCCCCATTTGTGATTCGCGCGGTTGACCGCCTCGAGCTGAGGAACCTACAGTTAGTGTTTGGCAAAGGAAATGTTCCACCTATGCGCGGCAGCTTCCTCCCCCTCTAAATTAGCATGTAGGATGGCGTTAGAGATAGCATCGGCGGCGTTACCATGAGCAACGGCTTCCGAGCCAACGAGAGTGTTGATGTCAGGAGCGAGGCTCCGTCTGTGCCTTTGGATCCTCCTCTGTGCTCACCGGTGGCAGACGCACATACATATCCAGGGTGTGATGATTGGCATAGAGCACAGGGCATTAGGTCTACACGATAATAGAGTAAAACTGAGTTGGAGCCGGAAGGAGAGAAAGTGGAAGAATATTTGTAAGAAACGTGAAAGGTTTTGAGGAAAGAGTTTGCGGTGGCAGCACAGAATAAATATAACTGTCCGTAATGGACTCTCTTCTGAATGAGGCTACGTTGTGACTACTTCATGTTCCAACCATCAATTACGTCTGTCTCTAATTGGATGCAGTTGGGGAAGGAGATGAGGAAAGGAAACAGAATGGGGAAAGGGGGTATTCAAAGCCTATTGGGATGCCCCCTCCTCTTCTGGCACCTCCTCAGAATGTCTGGGATCAGCTAGCATTCCTCCAGATGGACTTGATAGAAAATGTTCCGCCAGTTATTTTGTAAATTAGAGATTGCTCATCTCCACCACTGAGCATGCCAGGCACTACAGAGCTGTGGAGGATGTCTAGCGGTGGGAACAGAAACACTTGAAATGATTGATGTCTTCGCGCTGCCGTGTTGGTATGGGCCGAGTAAGCATTTACCCACATGCACATCGCTCACTCAGTTGATCAATATTCGTCAGTGGTGTGTTTAGCAGAAATCCCTTTTGGTCAGCGATGCTGTGTTTTAAAACAGGACTGCAGTGAGATTATCACGAGGACATCTTCACCACAGTACATAGAAAATGTCGTATCGTCGCAAAATCCAATTAGCATCTGGTTTCTTAATCCGCGCATCACTTTAGATTATACAGCGGTTGCCATGGGTAGCGCCTGAGACAGCCAGGAGACGTCTGAGTGGGTGGGGAAGCACAAGGACAGACCATAATACTACGTGACGAGCCGGAACAAAAGGACACAAGCATAACTCCACGCCAGAAGTGTAAAATATCACTGACTTACATCTGTATTCGACTGACAGTTTCTCCAGCTAGTCCATCTTTTCTTTTCACTTCAAAGCCAGTTTGAAGTCACAGTTTAAAGACATGGATTATTTAATTGTGGTCTCCATAGTTAAAAGGGTCACAGTGACTTCAAAGTTATTTCAAGGAGACAGCACTGTGCAATCAGATATACTAAGAAGAAATTAGACTGTCTAAATTTGTATTTCTTTGGAAACAAATGTTAGCCTGTGATTAGACAGGCATAATAGCTGCATCTCTTTCTGAGGGGAGACATTTATCTAATTTACGACACAGGTCAAGGCTTTGGGGCACTGGAAGGCAGCTGGCCGCAGCCCTCCTGGTCCCAATCCTGGGCAGAGCAATTACTGCTGTAGCCCCGCACACAGACGGGACCTGTGTCACCACGGCAATTATCGAGCTCGCACTGAGCCCGGCCAATCAAAGAGGGACAGTCCACAAACACAGCATGAGTGATGAGAAGAAGGGAGGAGAAAAGGAAGAAGGGAGGGGAGGGGACACACACACACACACACACACACAAACACACATACGCACGGAAAGTGTGGACTTTTCCGGGTTGCCAGGTTGTAGCAAACAGCTGGCATAGGCAGGTGGCAAAATGGAGTCTGGTTTATGTGGGGGAAAATAAATAACATGAAACAAAACACTTTGATGTTCCAAATTCAGGCTTTGCTTCTTTGACACCAACACAAGAAAATTGTTTCAGGGCTAGCTTTTTCATGTCGCGCTTTGATGATGCAATGCAGACACTCATTGTTTTGTGGCAAGAAAGTTTGGAGTGTAACCCTTTTCTCTAACACCCTAAGCTGGAAGATTCCTTAAATCATTCTGAAACTGACAGTGAGAGCCAGAGAAGGCACATGCACAAACACACACACACACACACACACACACACACACACACACACACACACACACACACACACACACACACACACACACACACACACACACACACACACACACACACACACACACACACAGAGACAGACGCAACATCACTGTTTTGCATTTCCCAGATGGCATAAAAGAATGTCTGTTTTTCTCCTAATTGACAAGATCATTGTATTCACAGGCACGTTCCACTTTCACAAAGACGCAAGCCGCCAGCGCTGACCTCTAACCTCATCCACAACTCAATATTCTCCCAATATCCTCCCAGTATCCTCATCTGCCCTGACCCGTTTTCCAAGCCAACCCGTCACTCCCAGTCTCCTCCATCTCCATCCCCAGCCTTAGCGACAGTGCCAAGCAGCCGTCAACGGTTCCTCCATCCCCTTGGCTGTGGTTGTCAAGCTGGCAACAGTGAGGCCCAGGGCGGGCTCGGGCAAACAAAGTGGGCCGAGGCCCAGCCCGTCCCCCCTGACCTCCAGGAGTGATCGAGGCTGTCGGGGGGGGGGGAGATGGATGGACGCCCAGGTCCTCTCTCCTCAGCGTTTAACCAGTCATCGTTCATCGGCCTGGGCGGCCAGACAGCTGTCCGTACCTATCACAGCCTGTCGCAGCCTCCAGATACCTGCTGTCAGCGGGGAGTGTGGAACAGCTCCCCCTAGCCACCATCACCCACTCCTGTAGTGAGTCACCTCAATGCAAAGCTCTGTCGGATCCTCCGTGGGATGGGGAGACGTTTCAGGGATCAAAGGTGCCGAGATGGGCAGGTCACCGAAGGTAGTGAGGTCACTGCTGTAATGAGGGAATGGTTTCGCTGTTCACCTGTCTATCTGTCTATCCCTCCCTATGTGCTCACCCAAGCCATGAAGGATCCATGCAGTTCTGTCAGCCACCACATGTGGTGTTTTTTTGCGAAATGGGAAGGACAATTTGATTGCTTTTTGTGGGGTAACGCACTAGTGGAATGCACGGTATCTACCTCAACAATGCGCTGATGCCTATCAAGATGGTTCCTGTGTGTGTGTGTGTGTGTGTGTGTGTGAGGAAGGGAATAAGTAACAAAGTGCATTTACTGGGAGATAGGCAATTCCTTCTTCTCTTCACCTGCAGGAACATGCAATCTGGACAGTGCTGGTGGAGGGCTCTCTTCGAATAAACAGACCTGCCATCTCCCACGAGCTCGTGCACCCCATACATACACACACACACACACACACACACACACACACACACACACACACACACACACACACACGGACACACAGTCTCTCGCGCGCACACATCCACTGAGGAACAGCTGGAGAAAACAGGCTTTTCATCCTAAAGCAGTGTGCGGTCTAATCTCGGGGAACAATTACCATTCCGCGTGGCTCCTCTTTCCATCCGCGTGCCAGTAAACAGAATCATTAAGGCATGTGGCGGTGGGAAAGTTGGGCGGTTGAGTCGCTCGGCGACTCTGCAACCACAGGCTACAAAGCGTCTCCCGTCTTTTAAATGACGCCGCGGAAGGAAAAAGGCTCTATTAAACACAGCTCAAAGCCTCTTCACCGCTAGCATCCTCGTCACGTAACTAATTTAATCTCACTACCCACAAAGCAATTAATTCCTGTCAACACAAACACACATATTGTCTCGTTTGCCCATCGGGGTAAAAAAAGGCCTATCCGCTGTTTGTGTGTGTGTGTGTGTGTGAGCGTGTGTCTTTGTTTATATAGGGAAGCGGAGTCCGGAAAAACAGGTGTAATTGGGTGTGGAAAAAAGGGGACCCTGTGCTCTCTCTGGATAAATGAGATCAGACAATCTTCCCCTCTCTATTTCCTCCACGAGACAACAGGCGCCTTGTTTCCCCTCAGGTTGGTTATCTGGGTTTTTCATTTTAATTGCAACCGACCCGGGGACAGACGCCACACGGATGACAGGGTAATGATTAGGTGATAAAAAACGAGTCTGGCTTTGATGGAACGAAAGGCCTTTCCCTCCCGCTCTGTCTTTGCTGGCCGAAATCAATTGAGCCGCTTGTTAAAACGAATGAAATAAATAAATGAAAAAGAGCACCACGGCAGCTGAGAGGGGGGGGAGGGGGGGGGGGGGGAGTTTGAGGGCTTTGGTCCACTGACACTCGGTACTGGCTTAGGGAGAGGCTGAGAGATCAATACCTTCTACAGTAAGTCATTAAGCTCCATCATTACTATAAAGGGGAAAAAACGGAGGGGAAAAACGCAGAGCCGCACTCGCTAACCACCCAGCTAGCCACGGCCACTGGCTAAACGAGTTCCCCAGCCGTCGATATCTTCATGCAAAAGGGAGCAGGACCGCTGAGACAGCAGGACCTCCCATGATGGAGCACTTGCCCGCGCTCGGCGAGAGAGCAGGTGGGAAGCCACAGCTTGTGGCGTAGCGCGGTTCCGAGCAGGCGGGAAAACGAGAGAGAGCGAGAGAGAGAGAGAGAGGGAAAAAAGGGAAGGCAGCAGGAGATGAGACAAAGTGTTTTCGATTTGCGGCTGAGGGCGATGAGAGCGGGCTCTCGCATGACGTCGTGGTCCACGGGGATGCTCCAGGGTTGATGTTGTCTGCATTCAAATGCGTCTGAAGACAGAGGGAAAGGAGCTTCCACTCTCCCTAACCTCTCCCATTCCCAGCCCCCCACATTCCCAATTCTATTTGGAAGTGAAGGCGCAGTGAATCTAGATTAAAGGAAAGCTGGAAATCAATTCTCATACTCACTTTGATCGCCCTCCTCCCTCTGTATCCTCCACATTTTGTAACAGAGCGCAGTAAAGGTACACGTCAACCATTTTGAGTCTCAAAAAGTTGTGAAGGCAACACTTATCCAGCTCTACTATTGGTTAATAATTCATTGGAATAAATAATTTTTTCCCAGATGTTAATCAAAGAAAATGTACATTTATTAGTGTAAGAAAGAGGCCACTTTATTAATTCATGAAGTACAAAAACCCAAAACAACATGATGTATGTTTCAGTACATGGCAGTCATTTTGACTGTGAAAACACGCAGTTCTTCTCATGGGGCTAAATACAATTTGATGTGGATAAATAAACACAACGCTTACATCAAAATATTCAATGGTTGTGGAAAAATAGAATAATGTCATCATGAAACATGTCTCACATATGATTGATTAGGTCACTTAGTGTGTTGAAGGCAGGCTACAACCAAAAGCAAAAGACAAAAACACACCTAGCGTGTCATGATTGTGAAATATGGCTGAGTATGTCACTGGGCATCCTAATGTACACTGGGCCAGACCTTACAGCGCGCTGCAGGATTGCTCAGGGGTAATGAGCCCTTGAATGGCTTCAAAAACGCTGACTGTGCAGGAGTGCCATTATGCGGGCGTAAAAAACAAAAAGAACATTCGATTTCCACGTGGAACGTGGGGTTGGCCGCGGTCACAAATCAACAGGCGTCGAAACGTCGTCCCACGATGGACCTGAGCAACACGCCCAAAGACGGAAGGGGGGAGGAAGTGAAGACAAACCAGGAGATGGAGGAACTCCATCAAAGTAAAGAGTAAGACGTGAAGGCGAGCTAAAGACGAGGTGTGAGAGCGAGTGCGGGAGCGGTGCCGAGGTGTGTTGACAGACTTGTGGGGGATGTCTGTTTTTTTTTTTCTTTTGACGCTTTGGGGAACATTTCCCTTTTCAGTATCCAGCAATTGAGAATACCCTGCATATTGTCACCGGGATCTAAGGCATCATTCTGACATTTGTCAGGCGTTCACTTTCATAACTCTCAATTTGTTTGGTCAAGGCTGCTTGTCACAAAAAATTACACAGGAAGAAATGAAAGCAACTCAAAGCGTGTTACATTCAGGATTTGGAGTTTCTATTTATGACATCTGTTAGGCTGAAGTCACCCCCCCCCCCCCCACACACACACTTCTCTTTCCAGAATGCTTTCTGAGCCTGGCTCTCTGGGAAGCCAAGGAGCCGGCGGAGTGTGAAGAATTGAGTCTGATGGTAATTGATTGCACAGAGCTCGTGCGTTTCAATTAAAGACTTTTATAGCTAGAGAGGAATTAAGATTTTCGAGAGGAGAAAGACACAGTCATCCATTTTGTATCGAGGTCAGTTCAATGTCAGTAGGCACTGAGGGTGGGTTCTCCCTAGTAATGTTGCTGTTCCTGGCGGAGCGGGAAGCTTCAAATATGGACTAGCCCTGCCGGATGCGTGTGCTTGGGATTGGTCTCAAGGGCCGTGGCCCATTGAAGGTCCGTGGTGTCCGCGTGCGTGTCCGTCATAATCGTGAGGGTCACGGGGGTCGCGCCTGGGCTCTGGAAGTCTGTAGGAAAAACAGGGGAATAAAAACACACAAAAATACCGAATGTAAACTAGGACTCTCTCTCTCTCTCTCTCACACACACACACACACACACACACACACACACACACACACACACACACACACACACACACACACACACACACACACACACACACACACACACACACACACACACACACACGCATTCTGTTCAGACATGCGAGCATTAAAAAAACACAACACATCCCCGGACAATATAAATCTTAATGACTCCAAATCTGTGAAATGTAAGTCAAAGTAGGGTTTAAGCGGAAATCATCTGTTCCGCCGCGCTCACATTAGCGTCTTCCGAGTGACACGGATAAAGTGGGAGGCCGATTGCGGAGGCCTTTAGCAATCCCAGGCCTGTCTGATAGATTCCATTACACCGGGGACAGCCCGCGCTAATCGCACACTCTAATGAGACAACCCTGTGAGGGTGACAGAGGATCCCGCTGCTCCTTCAGACAGGAGACGGCATCCTCCTCCTCCTCCTCCTCGTCCTCCTCCAAACCTCGGCACTTCAATCTCGTCTCCGTACCACCGAGAGTTCTCTCCCTTCAGTAAGACAGCGGTGTACGGCTGCCTAGCCTGCGGCTCCCCACTCCAGCTCCCCCTTACGCTGACCTGTGGACCCGTACCTCTAGTCACCCTCCTCCCTCCCTCTGTCTAACCTCCGCGGAAAGACCCGTATCTCCTTCTCACGAGAAGACCTTGGCCCTGACCACTGAACCTTTTGTCTGCGCCTTCCTCGAACCCTTTCCAGCCTCCTGTGGCAGTGCGGCCTGGGGAGCAAGCCCCGCCACGCGCTGCTTGATGAGCGGCAGCAACAGTTTCCTCCACCCTCCTCCTCCTCGCTGACACACTTCAGACAACGAGCCGCTTCCTGCCTCTCCAGGACCGGGAGGAGCAGAGCACGGCAACGCGCCTAGGAGCCAAGCAGGGCAGCTCATCAAAGGGCTGACAGACGCACGGGGCAAACGCAAACGCAAACGCAAACGCAACGCACACACACACACACACACACACACACACACACACACACACACACACACACACACACACACACACACCAACAAAACCAAAAAGCACAAATGCACACCAACACACACATCCCTTACAGTGTGGACTTATTCCCTGCCAAAAGTCATAACGGTGTGAAAGCCGCAGTGGATGTGTGTGTTGCAGAGTGTCAGGTTCTGTTCATCTCCAGGCAGCGAGCAGATTCATTATTTAAAAGTAGTGCTCCAATTCAAAGTCTTGGCAAAGTTAGAAAGGGTGTGTACCTTTTGGATCGGGATTCATGCCGCGCGTAGCGAAGGTGCACTTCTGGTTCCAAAAGGAGAAAACGTTCTCTCTTTCTCTCGATCTCTCACACGCGCACAGATACACAGTTCTCCCAGTTATCTAAGTGTGTGTTTTGTGGGAACCGTGGAAGGCTTATTTGTGTACAACGAATTTCATCTTTCATCTCCAGTCAAGCAAAACAGTTTCCCTGCTGTTAGCCTAAAAAAAAAAAACGCAATTACAAATGCACTCGTGTGCCACAAAATGAACTATTTATATTCAGATGGTCCTCGCTAAGCCCTGGGACACATTGATGTAATATCTTCTCATTCCACCAGTAGAAAATGGCATTACTTTTGGAAGAGAAGAGGGAGAATGAACCGGAACAGAGAGGAGGAATGAGAGAGGGAGTGAGAGAGAGAGAGAAACAAAGTGAGAGTGTAGCGAGGAGAGGACTTTTCCATGCCACAAAAGATCAGGAGAAGGACGCTGTATTCCCCTCCAAGGCTAGAAGCCCTCCATCGCCTGTCTCTGTCCTACCCCCTCCATCGTCTACCTACGTTTTTCCGAACAAACAGCCATTACGTTTGGGAGATACAGCGTGCTACAGAAAACTTTCCGGTGGCCTTCTTACCAGCCATGACTTATTCATGGACTCTAATGTAGTCGATGTATTATTGATCAGGTTCAATCATGTCCTCCTCACCTTGCTTGTGACCGTGGCCTGTGGGCAGGCTGAGCTTAGGAGCCCACTGGAAGGCTGCCCTTGCCTGTGACCGTGGCCTGTGGGCAGAGGGGCAGGCTGAGCTTAGGAGCCCACTGGAAGGCTGCCCTTGCCTGTGACCGTGGCCTGTGGGCAGAGGGGCAGGCTGAGCTTAGGAGCCCATTGGAAGGCTGCCCTTGCCTGTGACCGTGGCCTGTGGGCAGGCTGAGCTTAGGAGCCCACTGGAAGGCTGCCCTTGCCTGTGACCGTGGCCTGTGGGCAGGCTGAGCTTAGGAGCCCACTGGAAGGCTGCCCTTGCCTGTGACCGTGGCCTGTGGGCAGAGGGGCAGGCTGAGCTTAGGAGCCCACTGGAAGGCTTACGGTCTGGGGACGACCAGGGGACTTACTGGGCCCTCAGGTGAAAAATGGATGAGAGGTATCTAAAGGGGCACATGTGTGTGTGTGCGTGTGCGTGTGCGTGTGCGTGTGTGTGTGTGTGAGAGATTAAATGTTTCAGGGTAGACAAAAACAAGAGAGGAGCCAAGCTATTTTTACTAATACCTACTCGCTGGGCAAATTGGAAAAAAGTTTCCCCAGCCCCCCTGAAGTGAACCCATTGCTCACGGAGGGAAACTGGGCGGCCCCCGTGACGAGGCAGAGGAGTTGGCCGAGCCGCACCGCGTTTCCTCGGGCTCCCGACTCCACTCTTTGTCCTCGGCCCCAATTCTTTTCTTTTTTCTTTTTTTTTCCGGAGCCGTGCTCTATAGTGGGCTCCGTCTGAAAACCGGAGGAAAAAAAAAAAGGGGGAGGGGTCCTCCTCGCCCCTGATTGAGTTCGTATTCCCTGCTCTTGGCGGAGAAACCGCAGGGCTCCCGAGTCATCATCCAGTAAAGCGCTCCCATCACATGGGCGCCTCCTACCAGCCTTATTGCCTCGTGAATAATCAAGACTGCGGCACTTTGGAGGGGGGAGCTGGATGCTGGAGCTGGGTAGTCGAGGGGGGAAAGGAGGAGCGGGAGGAGTGTGAGAGGACACTGGATGAGAGCGAGAGAGTGATGAAAAAAGAGGGAACAGGGAGGAGTAGATGAGAGAGAGAGAGAGAGAGAGAGAGAGAGAGAGAGAGAGAGAGGAAGAAAGGGGTGGAGTGTGCGGTCCAAACAAATTAACCGGAGAGGTTGAACGAGAACAACTAAGTGCGGAGGGCACTCATAGTAATCATCCAAAGGGGTAAATAAATGTGGCCATTTGCATTTCCAAAACAGCCGGGATGGCGTCTAGGTACACTCCATCACATTAGGCGGCCGGCACTATTGCTCAGGGGCCGGGGGCCCGCGAGGGGGGTCCCTCCTAATGAGAGGACCCTTAATAGTTATTGATAGGGCCCCTGAGGACGGTCTCTCTTACCGTCGGCTTTCGCAGTGAAGCGCTTGCACTCCGTCGCCGACCTAATGAAGTAAAAACCCCGTGGCTTCCCCGCGATGATTCAGCACGGCAAACAGCTCAAAGATGTTACGCCGCTGTGTGAAGGACTGATAGGGGAGAGAAGGCACCGGAGGACACGGAACAAAGGGAGAGAGAGAGAGAGAGAGCGTGCAGGTGGGATGGATCGGCGGCCCCCTGCCAACAACACGACCCGAGACGCGGCGCCGAGGCACTTTGAGAGCGACGGCGGCGCTACGCCTAATTGGCTGCGGCCCGGCGAGGTCTTCCATCCTACCCTCTCTCCCCGTCCGCCCCTCCGCTGGACAGATTCGCTCTCTTGCCTTTCGTCTGATGGCCCCTCTCGGAAACGTGTAATTCAGAAATGGTCCCTGCGCACACCTTTCATTCCAACCCCATAGCCCTGCCATCTCCTGACACTTTGTCCTGCCATGATCCCGCCAGCCTGAATGCTGGTTGTGGACAGGTCGTAATGAGGACAAATGCAGAGGGAAAGAGAGAGCCAGAGACACGGAGGCAGCGAGACCCATAAAGGGGGGAAAAAGAGAGAGGGAAAAACAAAAGAAGAACATCCCTACATCACACACAGCCAGAGGAGGAAATGGACTCTGGCAGAGATGGGAAAAGAGCTAGGAACCAGGATAGCAGAAACAGGAAGTACAATCCCATTTATTACAGGGTGGTTTTTTGGTTAAGGTCCATGCACAGTCAGATGATAGAGCGACAGAGAGAGAAAGAAAGAGACAGTAGGCATTCTGTGGGGACTCACTCCTCTAGCCAGCCTCTAGACAGGCACCATGAATAGTCCCTATTCAAAGAGCTGGATGCATAGTGGCAAATCTTTATTTAAAACTCTCATTGAAGTTGAGAGTGTCTATTTTTAAGTCTACAGCGGTGCATTACTAACGCTACCTTGGATCGAGCGGGAGCCATTGATCGAGAGGTAGCCTAACTGTGCCCCTTGTCTTCACATCCTACGTGCACGCACACACACGCACGCACGTACGCACGCACACACACGCGCGCATCAAAGGCAGACTACCGCAGGACGATTATAAAGAGATCCCAAATAGAACGGAGATCGCGCTGAAAGCAATCCCACCGGCTTGATGTTGACATTATTCCCCGAGCTATTCTCAACCATCCGAATCTTTCGTTAAAGCTACCTGAAGCCTGAAGGGGGAGACGGACGCAGAGAAACAAAGCCCACTGCCCCTATCGCGTGTTTCAATCCTTGTCGAGAAAGCCTAAACCCTCAGCCGATTCACGGCTGGCCGTCTCATTTCTGCCCACGTCTCTCAGACCCACACCCGTCTCATTAATGAACTGTCAGGGGTGATTTCTAGCGGCCTCACCTATCTGTTTGCCAAGCAAAGAGAATCAATCCTCCACCTCCCGGAAGATAATGCATACATGATTAGGCTCAGCTGGGAGCGTGGAGGACGTGATCTCTGCGTGCGAGGCGGGCGGCGAGATGGTGGCGCCCCGCACGGTTAATACATCATCAGGCAGGAGGAGAGGGGGAGGAGGCGGCGGGGGCAACCTGACCCCCCCGCAAAAACACGCCACAACTGATTTATTGGAGAGCAAAGCAGCCCCCCGCCCCATCGAGCGGGCTAACCCCACGCACCGCCTCCAGCGGCCCTCGTCTCAGCTCGTGTTCGTGCATGTCATTATGTATAAAAAACACGCTCGTTACCGAAGGCTGTGGCGCCGGCGCTCGCCAAAAGACGCCCGTGCTATCCGCCCACTTTGTGTTCCATACATTATTCCTGAGGATGCACCAGAGTGCGCAATCTGTGAACCGGGGAAGGTCAGTGAAGTGGAAGGGAACAGGCGAGCTGATGATGCTTCCAGCCCATCGGAAAATAATCACACCGCGTCGCAGCAGGTGTGAAAAGCCGGGGGAATGCCGTTTTTCTCCCGGAGCTAATTTTCTCGCGGGCGTCGACAGCGGCGCTAATCATTTAGAGGACTTAACAAAGACCTGTTGAGATGAGACCCTTACTCGACATTAAGAGTCCATCTTACCCTGGCTCATTTAGTGATTCCACAATTAATGTTGCCACTGGGGCAATTGAATAATTAATCGAGGAGGGAGACGCCGCGAACGCCGAGCGCGTAGGCAGCTGCCGCGTGAAACCGCTCATTAATTAAACAGTGTGAAATTAAACCACGCGGGCCAAAACGTTCCAAGATAAAGAAGCGTCCCTGTGGCTCCCCGCTTCCCGGAGGTCCGCGCGCGTCACCGCCACGTGGGTTTTATAATTCCCCCATAAACTCCCGCCTCAAACAGATGCAAGCAGACGATAAACTGTGACGCACGACTCGCGAAGGAGCCGCCGTCTGTCCGCCGCCCGTCCTCTCCAGTCATCTAACTCTCATTAGCCCGCAATTAAGACTTAATGAAGGCATTTCAACAGATCCTACGGAGAAGAAGATGGACGAGATGAGTGGAACAGTGGAAGTGAACGACAGAACAGAAAGGAAAGCGGAGGAGAGAGAGAGAGAGAGAGAGAGAGAGAGGGAGGCTGAACGCTCCGAACTCGTCTGATGTATGTTGGACCGGGAGCGCCACCGCTAACCAGAGGAATCCTTTCATTTCCTCCCGTTATTTATTTTTTGCCATATGGGGAAAAATAGAGCGTGTCACTGCCTCCAGTCAGGAAACCTTATCGAATATATTGGTGCTTGGACTCCTCAAGCGAACCGGACAGGTTTTCAGAGAAAAGGATAGAGCACGCATAAAAGCCAAAGCCTTGTTGCATCCGAGGCGTAGCCTGTTTATGACACTGTGCTATATATGTCCCTGGGGGGCAGTAAAGGCTATGGGTTCAGTCCGGTAATGTCATTTTGTCAGGGTATGGGAACGAGCCAACCTCCTCACATCCACACGGACAGCGATTGGAGTCAACGCGCCACCCCCACCCCCCAAAATGCCATAAGGAATGCAGCGGGCTCGAAAAACAAAGCCCTTCCGAAAGGGGTTTCGCTTTCAGGGCCGGAGTGAGGTCAGCGACCGGTCAGACCGATCGGTCAGCGCAGTGCCAGTGCGTTCTCACTGTGAGGCTGATAAGCTTTAACGTGCGGTTGCATCGTTGGGACTGGAGGTCAGAAAAAGGGAGAGCAGAAGGCGATAGGAAGTAAAACATTGACAGGTGATGTAGCTGCAACTATAACAATCTGAAAGAGCCCGACCAAAACAATTCGTCTCAAAATTAACGACTGAGTCACCGTGTTTCGGCAGGCCAAAACTATAAATTGGGTTACGAAAGGCTCCTCGAGTGATATACCTGCCAGGTAATAAAATGAAGTTTTGGGGCCTGTGTCAAACTGATGTTTACTGTGACAGTGGGAGTGGAGCGGCACAAAACCTTACAGGAATCTTTATTATTTCATCAAAGCATCTTGAAAACCATCCAAACCCAAAGAACTAAACAAAATACAAAAATAGCCCTCTCATGGGGCTCAAAGCAAAATATGTTTATCACTTGAAAGTTTCAAGTTGAAACGTTAGCAACTAAAAGGCCATGGATTCGATTTATTTTAACCAGAGATACACATTTAAATCTGTGCCTCTCTTTAACGTATTTTTGTAGTGATGAAGAACATATAATCAGCTTACTGGTGACATTTAGAAGTACATGTGACGTGGTGCTACAAAGTCTACGTATTAAACTACAATCCACAGCTAAAATATATTTTAGCGAGAATTAAGGATGAAAGGAGATGTCTCATTGAGGGTTTGAAGTGTTCTCCTTACTTCTCGGTTGTTTTGTTAGTATGGAATATCCAGAAGGCTCCACAGTGAGCTCTGACTACCAGAACCACACAATGTTATACTGGCTCTTGGCAAGCCCTGATGTCTAATTGAAAAGGTGCCTTTTATTGTGTGTCTTTACTTACTCTATTCATTCTGGCTTGAAACAGCCCGCTCAGCAGGAATCTTGGCATTTCTTTCATTCTATGACTTTACCCCTCTCAACTTTCCATTTATTACATGTTTTATCTATCTCTTCTTGTCTTCCACCTCATCCCTTTTACCTAACATCCCATCCCACCTTTCTCCCTTGCTCCGTGCTATTTCTCCTCTCCTCATCCATTCTCTCTCTCTGCCCGTCTCTCCTCATCCATCTCGCCCCACTAGACGGGAACTCTTCCAGGGCTGATTTGCATAGCCAGTCACGTGATGTATGTGGCTCTGCGACGGGCTTCTTTCCAGAGTCAGACAGCCATTATGAAGAGTGACTGGTCACAGCAGCGCCCACACACTCGGCAGGCTGGCCCTGCTGTCTCCTCCCCTCCCCTCCCCATCAGTCTCTCTCTCTCTCTCTCTCTCTCTCTCTCTCTCTCTCTCTCTCTCTCTCTCTCTCTCTCTCTCTCTCTCTCTCTCTCTCTCTCTCTCTCTCTCTCTCTCTCTCTCTCTCTCTCTCTCTCTCTCTCTCTCTCTCTCTCTCTCTCTCTCTCTCTCTCTCTCTCTCTCTCTCTCTCTCTCTCTCTCTCGTATCTCTCTCTCTCTCTCTCTCTCTCTCTCTCTCTCTCTCTCTCTGAGTAGATGGAGGGATGGCAGAGGCACATATGGCCGTGAAGGAGGAGGCGGAGGAGAGAAGACGGAGAAAGAGTGAGCCGGGGAACAGCCGGCCTATTAGCAGGGGCCTTCTGTCATCCCATGCAGACCCTGTCATCCACTCAGTCTGAAGGACAAACATCCCATAATACTAACAACAACAATAACCACGTCTAGGCTCCAGGCCGCCGTGACACACCGCACCCTCCTGATAGAACCGGGAGGACCAGAGGTCTTTCTGAAATAGAAAAAATAACACAAATGACACTGAGAATCTCTACCAGACTCCACCATGACCTGTGTCACCATCGACAGATTGAAAACTTAATGAGCCGACATAAAACAACAGACGGGCCTACTTCCAAAAAATTTGCCAATTTAAAAGACGGAAGTTATACCACGATGTGTGATAAGGGCACCATTCCGCAGACAAAGAGGCAGCTTAGATGGCCTGCAACGACATTGGAATGGCTGTGTGTTGCTGTTGTGTTGCAGGCAGCGGCGCTAGTATTTTATGGTGAACCGGAACCCAACAAAACACTGTCACCGCAGCCTGACAGCTCCCCAGCGCTGGCTGACTAATAAACTTTTATGTGTGCTAATGCATCTTGTAAAATGTCCGTCGTAAAACGCTGCCAACTCTTAGGGCTAATATTCCGTCACATATTTCACGACAAAATACAGAAGAAAGTTTCCCTCTTTTGGGATAAAGTGTCTCGGGTGTGGGGAGGAAACAAACCTCCGCTCAACTTTGCGGCTCACTCGCAATCGCCCTCAGAGCATAACCACTCTGAAAATAACCCAAAGCCGTGTTCACTGGAGAAAAGTCAAAGGCAAACGTAAACAAAACCGGATTCTTAATTACATCCCTAAGTCAACCTGCCCCTGGATGAACCCCTCGAAAGCATAAATATATTAAAACGAGATAACAAGTTCTCCAAAGCCGAGGTACACTGGGCTAGCGACCCAGACGAAAGGTTGTTCGGGCTTGCGAGAGGGGGGGATGCGGAGGCTGTCATCTCCCCAGGATAGGGTGTAATTAACTGCTCGCTCCTTTTTAGCTGTACCCCTTCTACCCTGGTTGTTGCCCTGTCACCTTCCTGTCAGTTCAGACGCTGAGGGGACACGAGGCACACAGTGCCACGACCAGATGGAAAAAAATCGCTAGGCCGCTGACAGCGTCCCGCTGAGAGGATCTTGAATTATACATGCTTGCGACAACCTTCACACCACTGTCTCTCTGCTAGCCTGCCAGCGCCGGGGGACGGAGGGGATGGATGTCGTAGAAATAAAAAGGGTGTCTCCTGTCATCCGCCCCACCGGGCCTGAGGGGGCTGTGAACCTTGTGTTGTGACTCGCCCCACACCTCAGCGGCTCCCTGGCGGGCGGCATGTAACCGCGGCGACCGTGTCTGGGCGCAGAGTGCAGCGGGCCGCGGCCGGTGGAACAGGGAGGGGGAGGGGGAGGAGGCGGTGATGTGGCCGCGGCGACAGCTGGTACCCAGGGCCAGAGGTCTGAGAGGTAGCTGATTCATCAGTCTACTGCGCCGCCTCCCCGCTATCATCCCCCTGCATCTCCACTGAGCAGACACCAGACCTATAGAGGGACTGCGGGCTATCTCACTGTCTGTCTGTGTGTGTGTGTGGGTGTGTGTGTGTGTGTGTGCACGCGTGAACACGCCTGAATTAAAGAGACACTGAGTGCGGTTCTTTACAGAACAAGGACTGCCTGTGTGAGCACCGCCTTGTTTACATGTGGTTTTGAATATTGTATGCTCGTTCACAGCGTGACATCCATTGAGCTATTTGCGTTCTGTATTTGTGTATGCGTGTGTGTGAGAGAGAGGCAGAGAGTTCAACATGTTCCGTGCTAATCCACGGTGACAGGTTACTTCAGGGTAAAACACCACAGGGAGAAAGACTCATTGACGGAGCAAAGAAATTAAAGCCATTCACGTGTGTACGTTGCATGAAAAATGCATAATTTCCACATACACTGTGCGCCTCACTGGCTAACTCCAGTTTCATATGTTAAACAGTTCCACTGCAACACAAATACAAACACTGTTTCAATCATTATAAAACCTTCAGACAGTTTAAGTCGACTGCTTAAGGACCCCATGAAGCAACAAGCTCATTAGCACATCACAGGTAAACGAAGTGGCTATGGGAGTGGGTGGACCGTGTTCAGTACTGAACGTATAGCCGTCCCCACGCAGCTGCTCCGAGAAACGAACCTCTCCCCTGCCGTCGGCTCACCACGTGGAGGGCGGAAAGTGTCTCGTCGCCATGGAAACCCGAAAGCCTCCCTCCGGATTTTGGACAGGTGTGAGACGGAGTCAAGTCGTAAAAGAGAGGAAATAACGCCGCACGTCCGTGGCCCGGGCCCACTACTAGCACCTCTCCCTGCCGTTTCCTAGCTACACTCTCTGCTTCTCAACAGCCGCACGACAGCACCAATATATGCATACACACCGAAAAACATTACTTTGGAATATCACCTATTCTTTTAGCTTAAAGAAATCAATAATGTATATATGCAGTTTATAAAATCATCTCTGGCAGGGAAACTACTTCCAACGCAGTAATTCTATTGATCTATTCATAGCAGGCCTATTCATAGCTGATGACATTGCGAACAGGTGGTTCCCAGGAATTGCTATGACGATTAGTGTTTCAATGTTGGACCCTCTAGAACAGGAGCACAGCGAGAACAGTGTTTAGGTGGCCCTAATGAGCAGATGGTGAGAAGAACTTACACAAATGAGTAAGGAAAAGGAGGAGATGTTCCCATTCATAAAAATAAGTTTCTAGACAGCCACAGAGCTGGGATAATATTATCATTTCAGCATAGTAAATATATTCAACGCCGTGTTTATTAGAATATTATTTCAAAATAGGCGTAGGGTGAACGTGTAATCCGATATGTCTAAAACTTCGGAAATGCACAAATGTGCCGACTAAGTTGGTAAAACAAGGTTATCCAAAAGTTAATCTCTTGTGGCAGGTACACAGGAGCAGATAGCATAAATGTTGATGGTGTGGAGCTGGTGAAAGTTTACTTATTGTTGTTGAGTGTTGTGCAATGGGGCCCTGTGAAATATGATTTGTCAGGTTCCCTTTAATTTTTCATGCTTTTTCCCTCTGCATTACAATGCGCCCTCCCTGCGAGTTTATTCCCCCGTTTTCAAATTTTTTCCTTTCAAGTCCCACTGTTCAGCTTTAAACGTTATCTCACCTTCTTTAATACTTAAAAGTGGAAGTTCAATGAATATGAATATTTAACGTCTAATCCTGTCGCAGCCCGTGTTCAATTGTTAAAGCGTCCTCCCTTGGTTGCCTTTCAATGTCAGCACAAAAACTGACAAGGACTGCATTTTCACTATGACAAAGTGCCTATGGGCAGGCTATCTTTCATTATAACAGGTACACCAGCAGGGTGCACACACAAATGCACGTACAAACACAC
Source organism: Galaxias olidus (assembly GCA_026901105.3). Taxonomy (NCBI): domain Eukaryota; kingdom Metazoa; phylum Chordata; class Actinopteri; order Galaxiiformes; family Galaxiidae; genus Galaxias; species Galaxias olidus. The sequence continues at coordinate 299,603 of JAPMUY010004296.1, forward strand.
ACACACACGCATGCACGCACGCACGCACGCACGCACGCACGCACGCACGCTGTTCACCGCACATGCTTTGATCCATCTATTATTCATGGCCATTACAAACTCATTGGAATTGAGAGGTAGCCTGATCCTGTAGCCTTAGTAACCACAGTCTGACATGCACGGTTATGTAGCACCTCTCTGGAATCCAAGGTCACATCCAACGACCCCCTCCCCCCACCCCAAGCCCCGCCCCCATCCCATCAATAGAGTTACTGTAAAACCTGACCACCCGGGGGGACGTCATTCCAGCCCACTTTACCAGCCCAGGTTCCAACACACGGTGTGAGGAAATCTTTACTCCAGGCGGTCACCTCAACAGGCCCTCTTCACAAAGCCAGAGAGATCTGTCAGCGAAGCAGGCGCTTTCAGTCAAGGCTCTTCGGAAAAGGTATCCCTGGCAGATAGGGCCATTTCCTATTTTGACAGGCGGTTCACAATCTTATGATTCAACCGCAAACCTTCTGAAAGGCTGTAATTTCCCATGACCCTCATTTGCTAACGCACCTTTTTGGCACTGCCTTTTGAAAACCTAGATCCCCTCCATCTGGCTCACCACCGCCAATTTAAAGTGTACGGGTTGCTATGGCAACGCTGACACTATATTATGACGGCTATTGGGGTCTTTGTTGAGCCTAAATTACCTTTTTTGAATTTTTTGCATAGATCATAAATTAATCTTTACATATACATTTTTTGTAAAGTGGTATTGAAATGGATTCCGTTTGCGTGTGTATTGTAAGGATAGGACAGTCAGCTTTTGGGACATACAGCAGAGCCTCAAAGTTTAAGTATAGTTTGAGTGGAAATGAGAGTGCAAGGGAGACAGACAGACCAGACACTAATATACACACACACACAGCCAAATTGTACAGTAGTCTCTTAAATTATTAATCAAGGGTGTGATAGCTGTAAATCCACCCACCCAGCCTCCCACACACATACACGCACACGCACACGCACACACACACACACACGCACACGCACACGCACACGCACACGCACGACACTCGGGAAGTAGTGAAGAAACGTGAAACCCTGTAGTGACTCCCCGCTAGGGAATATAAATATTTAATTAGAGGAAACCCGGCTCCCTCCTTCCATCTGAAGACTGTTGACAGTGTCGCCTACCCAGCAGCGTCCTACCAACCCCCAGTCAGACTCTGTCCATCTGCTTGGATCTCCAGAAGCACAGCAGGGAGTTTAAAAAAGAGGAGGCTTAGGTGTTCCTCGATTCTTGGCTAAAAACAACCCCAGTTCTTAAAAAGCACTTAACGCGAGGCATTATTCCACCTGCTACCAGTGGTGGCACCAAAGAGCAGTGTTTTAATTAACCCATGGCAAGAGGGACACAACAGCATATTTTCTAAGCTTGTCTTTGGAGAAATGTCTGTGTATGTGTGTGTTTACAGAAAAGCTCAGCCGCAGCAAAAAGCTCTTAGCGCTAGTCTCCCGTTAGGCTGGTGGTGTAACGCTCGGCTGTCCTGCGTCTCACGCTCCATAAAGCGCAGTAAGCACCCAGGCATGTCCTCAGATCTCACACACATAATCCAACCAAATAATTGATGTGCTTGTTTTTTAGGGAGGGAAGGGGACCACAGTAGGGGAGGGGGGGGGGGGCCACAGTGATTTAAGCATTAGATGAAGGATCGTCCCGTATTATATTTAGCAGGGGCCAGACCCCCCGAGCCAGTCATGTTACAATCAGTTTGATTGCGTTGCCTGATTTATATGCTCTGCCGGTCGCCACGGCTACCGCTAAGCAGACTCCTTCTCGCTTGTCGCCGGCCCGTTACTCTTGTTGACACAGACATTTTCATTTTACTATATGAGAGATTGCTTGAGCGCGGCGGCAGGCAGCCAGAGGCGCCGTGAGCCAAGGAGCCCCGGCTAAACGCGCTGGGGGGGGGGGTTCTGTTTCCACAGGTCCGTGAGCGGAGCCTCCGCCGGGCCGGGATGATCTCACTGACATTTGAAGAGTCCGACGGATCGAGGGGAAGGAAACCATGATCTGAGCCACGCGGGGGAAGGGACCACGCAAACATCCCGAGCGGTTTCCATCCTCTAATAGGATCAAGCTGGAGCATTTTCAAACTGATTTCCTCGGAATGTTTACATAACGGAGTGGAGGGGGTGGGGGTGGGGGGTTCTGCTCCCTTCTTAAGTTTATGTGATCAAGCCAGGACTTTTGGAGATGGTTTCAAAACATCGAGGTACTGCGAGGGTTGGAAGTCACTCTCCCTCTTTCCATCCCCTTCTCTCTCACACTCTCACCCCCCCCCCCCCCCCACTCCCTCCCCCCTTTCCATCCCCCTCTCTCTCTCACTCTCACTCCCCCTTCTTTCCGTCCCCCTCTCTCACTCTCTCCCGGGCGCGAGGCCGACCTCAAAGGGGACGTCCCACGAGGGCTCTCCATAACAGCTGAGGCTGCCAGTAAGGACACGCGGTGAGAGACACGAGTCTGCGGGAGAAGCGGGGATCACCTGATAGAAACACGTAAAAAAGGACGGCCGTGTCCTTGGATCAGAAACGCTGGTCCAATTGGATATGTTTTTTATGTCCTCTGCGATCTATGGAGCTCTATTGAATTTGGCTGGGTACCATAAAAGCTTTGACTTGGCCCTGCCACCCACTCTTCAGGTCCTCCAGGGGCGCGTGAAGAGCGAGGCCGGAGTGTTTGACTGTGTGTGTGTGTGTGTGTGTGTGTAAGAAGGGGTAAATGGTAGGCGTCTCTGTCCACTCAATCGAACCACTCACAACATCTCCCAACCTGCCTGCCACAGCACTCTGTGATCCGGGGGGGGGGGGGTGTATGGGGTGGGGGTGTATGAGTGTGTGTCTGTGTTCTGCGTGTGTGTGTGTTTAGGCCCGAGCAGGTCTGAGTGTGTTCCCGTGCTTGTGTGTGTGTGTGTGTGTGTGTGTGTGTGTGTCTAGGTCTGAGCGGGTTTGAGTGTGTCTGTGTTGTGTGTGTGTGTGTGTGTCTAGGCCCGAGCGGGTTTAAGTGTGTCTGTCTGTGTGTGTGTGTGTATACATGCGCCCACGTATATGCATACGTGTGTGTCTGTATAGGTG
>JAPMUY010004297.1:0-210000 GCA_026901105.3 Galaxias olidus
ATACTGTTCCTCATACTCATTGGAAGACTCAAAATACTTGTGAAATACCACATTCCCCATATAGTTTCTGACTGTAAAGATGCATATAAATCTGAATAAAGAATGGAAGAATTGCATTTAGCTGTTAAAATTATTTGTTTAGGTAAAGCATAAATTGGAAGATTTAACAGATCTGTTAAATTACTGCCAATGATGGAACAAAATTGATTCAAAAGTCGGGTATGATAATCAATGTAGCCTATATAACCTGAGATCAATATGTTGACTATAAATTGTTCACCAATGCCAGTATATGAAAAAAGGAATGTCACACATTATTAGCGAAGCCCAGCCGGGTTTGGATAGTTCCACTTTTTGGGAAACAAGATATGTTCCTATACCCCTTTTAAACGAGACGATCGATATCAACTGTTTTCCCAGGCTGCTGGGCTTCATTTAAATATGAAAAACTTTGAGGTGATGACTACTCATAACACTCCAATATATAGGCTACTAATTAAATCCGAGGTTAATTAAGTAGGCCTATCTAGGAATTGTCATTTTAATGACTAATGCAAGAGAAAATTCCAATATCCAATAAAATAAAATAAAAAAAAACTCAGGGTACAGACTTCTCTACAGGCCTATATTTGAACGCATTGTTCGCTGATTAAGATGTAGAATTGATCAAGAATAATTAAGCCTGCATGGCTGTTCCAGATCCAAGCATTATCCAAACAAACTTATAAATAAGCTAAATCTTTTTCTTTTCGTGGTAGTGAGTTCAGTTACTTTAGTTAAGGGCAGAAAAAAATTGTATTGTCCACCATCTGTTCTTCTGATTGTAGTTACTATTTAAATCCCCACACTGAAAATTCTGTTAACTACAACAATTAGTAGAAATTCATATGCCTATCGTAACACAATTTGCTAACTTTACCGATCAAAACAAAGAGGATGTAGTCATCCTTTTCCGAGTAGGGACGACAACGTTCGTTAAGGAAGTACATGTCTAGAGCTTCCTCTCTGGAAGTATATCTATGATATAGCTATATCCGTCCAACACAGATCTTTAATACCTTTCAAATGGTCAACAAACTGCGTATATGGATCTTTCGCATGTCAATACTTTTGCTAAATCCTTTACCACCACAGTCAAGTGAGGCATGTGCGACACAAAACTTTATGTGTAAAGCTTGTAGACAGGAGTTGGCTTCAGCGGAAGACATGCGTTTTGTACCAACCCCAATGGCACTTGCTCATCGAAACAATACCGTTTTTGGGAACGTCAGAGTCAATCTGCAACTTTTTGAAAATCCTCAGGGATACCAATTTGAAGTTATTACGTTCCGAAAGGCAGAAGTTGTCATAGACTGGCCAGCTGACAATACCTTTTCTTGGTATGCCGGTTACTCCTGGATTATAGCCACCTGTCCGCAGTGCCAAACGCATATAGGTATGCTACAAGTATGTTGACTAATATAAAATTTCGTTAATGCAATTTATAACAGTTTACTTTTTTTCCAGGTTGGGCATTTCAACCCAGTGACTGGCCAAAGACTGTAACCCAGAAAATGTTTGAACAATCTGAACATACATTTTTAGCATTGATCAGTTCTCGGTTGTTAAGTGAAGACTTTGCCTCTACATTGGTCATAACTATTAAATCGCTTAAAAGCTAACTACAAGCCTCGAAATTTAATCTAGCGCTTAGTTTCATGAGTCTCACACATTTATACACATTAAGTTTTATTTTAACAAAGCAAGTTGTACACCTCAATTTAAAACATATTCTGTTCCCTAGAGGAAAAGAAAAGGGTGACTAAATGTAACGTTATATACCATTAGTTAACAGTTTTCCATGAAGCAGGGGGGGCCAAAATTTACAAGCATTTTTTTCCATTTTGTTTTCTTTATTAAAAATGTCATTTTAAATTTCATGGATATCTGTAAAACAATACAATGAAAAAAAAATCCCATAGAAATGGTGTCAAAATAACCACTCTCCCCAGTACCCCAAGATATTCCCAACCCTACCCTCGCTTTGACCCCAAACATTACATGTGATAGGAATGAGCTGGTACTTAACCACATAAGGGAAAACATTATTTCAGGGATCTACTCCCAGAAAAAAAACAGTAAGTGTGAAAAGGTTTGCTAGAACTAGGTCACTACACCCAGTCTTCATTTTTCGCATACCTTAAACTGGGAAAATTATATAAATTGCATTCTACTCAGGATGATGTGCTGATTCTATTTATTTTTTTGTGATTTTTTTTTATTGTAGATTAATTTGGGATGGTATTCAATTCAGGGCAAGGTGCCACTATTATTAGATGAGTCAAAGGAAATCTTAACATGGCACAGACAGGAGAGGCTTCTGAATGAGGAGATGAAGCACAACAAAATCTTGCTCCCGATTATGGGTGAAAAACCAAACAGAATAGGAAAAGGGTCTTGGTAGATTATGCCATTTTCAGGTTTAATCGTCTTCTCCATCATCATCCTAAACAAAGACAGACAAGACAATAGTTAAAGTTCATATACTCTGCTTACGGAAACAGCATGAACAGCTGTTGATCAATGACAAATTACAAACTGACGTTTAGAGGGATCCAGACCGAACCGATCATGTTTTCATGCTCAAAAATATTACCTGGAACCAGTTTCTGCTGCTGAATTCTCGACACCACAGCAAGATTCTGACTTTACATATCAAACATCTGTTGACAATACCTCTCCATCGTCTCCATCATCCTCTTCATCTTCCTCGCCTTCATCTTCATCACCCTCCTCATCAATGTCCTCCAAACCTTCCTCATCATCATCGTCATCTTCACCTTCACCTTCTTCATCATCCATGTCAGGAACCTGAAAAATGGTATATGATCAATTTGCTATAAACGTCTGCAAGTTGAGTATAAAGAAAGCAAACAGCACAGAGTAAATATTTACCAAGTAGTACTGCAGAGGGTTGGGCCAGATATCATCTTTGATTACTTCTCCCAGCTCATCAGCTCCAGCATCAGAATGATCGGTAAACCAGGTAAAGAAACTTTCTGGCTCTTCATGTTGCCTCTTCCTGCCGGCTTTGTTCTGTGTCTGGCTAGACCGCTTTGTCAGATCCTTAAAAACATAGTACACACTTTAAATCATCTTTTTGGCATTAGAAACTTATTTGAAGGGGGGAGGTCACAAGTGCTCTTGGTTGAAAAGGCACACTGCAGTCACATGACTAACCAGTTGAAATCCCACCAACTGGTTTAACGTTGACAGTGGGGATAGCAAGTTTAAGTCACGTGAAAGCATTAAATATCTTCCGGAGCAACCTCTGGCACACGTGGAAATAAATAGGACGGCTTTCTTCAATGCCCTGACATTACCGCATCAAAATCAGGTAAATATTTGTGAATGTATATTTGCTTAGCCAGATACATGTCCAGCAGATGGTGATTGGTGTTAACATTTAAGAAATTAAAAGGTTCAGAAAATTTAACTAATTTGAATGGGATGATATTTTGAATTGACTAATGGAGAAACATGTACACAAATTTAAACGTAATAAATTTTGTAATAAACCTTGGTTATGTAAATTGAACATGTGATTCAACAGGAAGTCTTTATTAAATGCATTACACAGAAAGAATAAATACCTTTCCGGACTTCCACTTGATTTCTGTTGATTTTGAAGATGGGTCTCCGCTCTCATTGAGGTGAAATTCTTTGGAAAGCACTTTGTTTTCAAAGTATGGGTTTTCATCGAAATACTGCAAACCACAGACACTGATGCTCAGTAAAGATGGAATATGCAAGGTAGAACATAAATGAAAATTAACCAGACCCTGTATCTCACTTACAAAATCTATTCTGTAACCCGACTTGATGTCTTCAAACTCTGTCACTTCCACCCTGGTCAGATAATGAAGCGCCTCCTCATCTTCTTCCCCCAAAAGGGCAGATACTGGGGGGGGGGGGGGGGGGGGGGTATAAAAGTAGATTTTTTTTCCCCTTTTGCATTACATAAGATATTTCTGCCTATTTTAACTATGAGAGAATTAATAAAACGCTCACCTTGTGGATGGTTGACAAATGTGGTGACCCAAAAGTTAGGAATTTTTGCGATCAATTCTGACCTCTTCTGAAAGAATGGTTGACGGAGTTTGTTGTATTTCTGTTCAACTTTTAAGATCTCCTCACTTGCTTGCTCGTTCAATCTACAAAAAAGGAGGAAGTAAAATAAACCAGATTTCAATGTGGATCGATTCTATAGAGTAAGCAAACCATAACAGCAAAGGTAGGTCGGCAGATAAGTGTTGTGGCATTACTGTGGTGTTTACCAAATGTACAGATGTGAATCAATTTTAAATTATTTCTATTTACCTGTCGATTTCATTTTGAACTTCATCAATGTGTTCAATGGCTTCCTGTTGCTCCTTCTCTGTTGTGAAAAGAAATGCATGCATTAGTGGCAATCATACATGTAGCTAGTGAAGAAATTTTAGAATAATTCTGCAAAAAACATTAATCGTTGAAATTGAACGTCTGGTTAATTTACAAAGGTAAATACTTAAATGTGGCTGCAGTCTTTTTTGCCGCTCAAAACAGAATTCTAAAGCTAAGCTTACAGACGGCGTTTCCTGCTGGCTAGTGGGAAGGCCGCGTGGTTTGAATGTGGTACTAGGTACTGTGCACACTACGCACACTGAAATCCTGCCTAGACCAATGACGGTAGCTAGCTTGGCATGTTTGATGGTAAACTATAAATAATTGCCAAAAGTAGATATTTAGTTACACTTGAGTTTTTCTTCTTAGAAAATTCCACTTTAGTGGCTCGAGTTAGCTAGCTTCCTTCAAAATAGCTTAATCATGGCGGATAACCAACATCAACAACAAAGTAGCTACCATTAGCCAACTTTCCGTTAGCATTAGCTTTCCAGTTTACGATAGAACAGTAGGTTTCATTCAATCCAAATACTAGCTAGTACTGGCTACTGTAAGTTCCTTGTGAATTACGTTAACTGCGGCATGTATTATGAATTATGTTGTAAATCTAAGCGTAGACTAAATGGTTGCTCGGACAAGCGTTAACGTTACACGAACCACTCGCTAGTGACATAACGGACCATGCTGGATATGCTACTAGGCTATGGTACAAGCTAACAACATGGCCTCTCCATCACCGGTCTCGCCATCTGCATTGGGCTGGCAATGGCACCCCTCTTGCCTAAGCGCGTAAGCTAAGTTCATGCTAAAATTTGTTGTAGCCAGTTGCTACGCAGTCAACCCCTGCTGCCACACGAACAGTACGTTCAGTCAGACAGACTGCTTTTCATGAATTAACATTTATTTATAATATAGCAAATAGTATTTAACCTTCAACTAATACCATTAAAGCGAACTAATAAAAGAAAGTGAAAATGGCGGTGAACAGGAGGCCGCCATTCCTTACCGGAGGTTTCGTCTGCACCGTCGTGGTTTGAGTTCAGCTCCTTTTTACTCACTTTTGCCGCCGAGGCCGACATTTTTTCGCACACTGAAAATTATAGACTTCGATGATAATAGTTACTTTTCAGATCAGCGTTCTCCTTGCACAGGAGAATGTAATTATGCCTTCAACTCTGCGTGCTGTGGCCAACAACGTGTGCTGCTCCGCTCAACACACAATGTAAAGAAGCGAGGAAGTCAAAGCTCAAGCCCACTCACGCGCTCCTTTCATTATGAACGCGCCTCTCAAATGAACAAAATGAGCTCCGCCTCTCAAAATAGGTCTATCACTACATTCCCACTGGTTTATGTATGAACCTGTTTTACACATTAAAGTAACAAATACAGACACAGCATAATTTACAGTTTAATTCTACGATTTACAACGGCGTGTTCATACACTTTTTCAGAGTGAAGAAGAGAATGGATCACTTGCATGCTTTTAAATAAATAATTAAGTATGACTGGCGAACACAGATTCTTTTGAGAAGATCACCCCTCTTGTACTTGAACGACGTTGTTGTTCATTAATTATGTTGCAAAATGAAGTATGAATGCATTCGTATTTAAATATAGATAATAAATAGCCTGCATGTTGATGACAATTAATTGTTTACAAACCCTGACATTAAAACCTCAAATTGGATTCTTATTTGCTTTGCGGGCTACATGTTGATGGTGAAACAGTATCTGCTCGGTATTATCCTATACATGCACGTTCATTTGTACCTTAATCTCATGTTCTTAAATGTATGTTTCATGTTTGCATTTAAGTGTTACTGCATGTTGTTACCAGAATCCCAATATATTTATTCGCCCAGTTTGCATGTTTTCTCTTCCAAATTAAATTATTCTGTCAGTTAGAAAATATGTTTTTTTTAATGAATATGATTGAAGATAACAAGTTCTGTAGTTGGTCTACTTTAAATATGAACTGTAAATATGAACGCCGCTGTCCTGACAAGGCTTTCAAGTATGTCCCGTGTATGTCCTTCGCTGGCCTCTCCAGTGCTATTCATTACTAGCTTCCATTTATTCAAAGAGTAATCAATCTTATGACCCCCACCCCCACATACTATCACAATTTAACAGGAAGCTTTCAAAAATATTTTATTTGCAAGTATTACATTTTTTTTATATCATGGTTATTCTATATTGTAGAAATGTAGGCCTACATTTAAAACTTGATAGAAACAAATGGATAATAACGATACAACAATATACATCAACTGCCTATTTACTCCTTTGGATGAATAACTGCAGTGGACTATACAGAGCATTTGATTGATGTTCCAGCACTTTCCGTGCTGGTACAGGAAGCTTTTAGCTTAGCAGGGTTCACAGCCTGCAATGGGGAAGAGCTACTCTGCATTTGTCTTTGGTTGGTGACAGCAGTAGAGCATGTGGTTCAGTACTGGCCAATGCTGAGCCTTTACAGGAAGATCAGGACTTGCAGTCTAGCAGCTGTGTTGGCACAGTGGGGATCTCTCTCTCTCTCTCTCTCTCTCTCTCTCTCTCTCTCTCTCTCTCTCTCTCTCTCTCTCTCTCCCTCTGCTACCACTGCAGAAAGCCGTTAGAAAAGCATAGAGAATTGGAAAAACATATAGAGAAGATCAGGATGCTGGGGGAAATGGATATTATGAAATCAGAGAGACGCAAAATCAAATGTGAGCAAATGCGTGTTTGTTTGAATGGCAAGATGTAAAGTGGGATGACAGCAACTCATACAGTAAGTGAAACAAAACCAAAGGACTTGTTGTGTTTGAAGGATAGTGAAGGTGGAGAGGTGCAATGTGAGACACTGTCCTGTGGTACAGAGGATGACAAATAAGACCTTATTGAGCAAAGAAAGAGGAACAACATCTTGAGGTTAGCGCAAAGTCATACTATTGTCACTGGATTTTTTATGCTGTTTTGCACATTGTGTCTGTTGAAAATTGACAGCATTTACACATATTGTTGTCGTTTCGATACTACACTAATGAAAGGTCCATATTTTGCTAGTGTGTATTGTTTGGGTGTGTTTCTAATCTTTAAAATACAAATTGTGATGTGTCACTGTCCAGGATCAGGTGATGTTGTCAACAGCTCAGCAGATGCTGCAGGATAGCCGCTCCAAGATTGAGCTGATCCGAATGCAGATTATCAAAGTCACCCAGAATGGCGTTAGTGATGACAACAGCAACCATAACAGTTCCAATCATGGAGGTCAGAGCCCTATGGTACAGTTCTGTTAAAGGATAATAGTTTGTACAAACATAGTGGTATGATTGTGAATAATAAACAATATAGTACTTATAATAATAATTTTAAATCCGATTTTCTGTGTGCACTCTTAAGTCCATATACTGTACCTTTTATAATCATCTCTTGTTGAATTTCAGTGTTCTACTGATGACATCTATTTGTTAAGATATTGAATGATGGAAAAGATGTGTAGAAATTACCCACAATCTTGAATAATAGTTTGAATAAAGGTGATGCCTCTCATTTTGTCTAATGGACCCTGCAGGACATCTCCCAGTTGCTACCAATCCCCTGGACGTCCATGTGGCAGAGTTACAGCATTACGTCCAGAGAGAGACAGATGTAGTGGAGCTAGCCAGAGATGTGGTGAAGCAGCTGGAGAGTCTTTCATCAAAGAACCAAATGGCTCTAGCAGAAGTAAGCTAGGACATCCACACAGTTTATCTAGGATCATTCAATCAGAAGATTTCCATTTTTAATGTTTTGTATTACTACAAATTAAGCATCTGGAATGGAAGTATTCATACCTTATCCACTATATATATTGATTATACATCTTTTTCGAAAACTCAACATACTGGTAACCATACTCCACCTCAATAACTTCACATTTTCCCCCTGTATCTGTATCTACTCTTTAGCAATGTTTTTCTATACACATTTTGCCAAAAATCACTAGAAAGTACACAATTTCTAAGTTTTACTTTTTTTCGTTTCCAAAAGGCGAAGTCACGTGTGCAGGAATCCTCTCAGAAGCTCAGTCTCTTGCAGCTGTCCTTGGACAGATGTCTGAATGAGATGTGTCAGGAACCTCCCCAAGAGAATGTCACTTGTGATGTTCCCATACTAGAGTCAACTTCTACTGAAGGACAGAAACAGAGCTGCCTACTTACCCCCCTTTCCACATCCTCATCCATAACATTTATCAAGCCTGCCCCACTAACAGGTAAACTATTATAGTTTAATTCATAGAGATTTAGTAGTATATGAAATTATTACAAATAACTACATTTTTATAAGCATAAAGATTGGCCTTCATTTTTGAAACTAAGTCAATTATGTATTGCCTGCAGTCCTTTTGAATATAATGTGTTTGTAGGCACGCTTGAAGTTCAATTGATTGGATGTGAGGGCTTGCTGCAATCTTTGAAAGGGCCAGACCAAGTGACCGGTGTGTTACCAGACCACACTGCCAGCACTACTCCCAACCATCTGAGCAGAACAGAATGCCTTTCCAGTATGTGCTTGTTTCAACCAGAATGTAAAACGACATGTAAAACATGTTAAATGTTATTATATTGCTGTTCTTCTAAGATTGTCAATTTAAATTTACATGTTTAAGGAAACGTTTTTTATGCTTGCTTTGGTGACAGTTTAGCATTAGAAACAGCTGTTTTTATATTTGTGTCAGTACACTAAAAGGACCATTTTTGCTACTTTCTGGTAGACTGATACAAATGTGTCTGCTTTCATGCTTTTTCAGTAAGTTGACATATTTCAGTGATTGCTGTTGATCTCAAGTTTTGTCTAGGTTTTTGTTTATTTGTATATTTAAGAAACCAGTCAAAACTAATTGAACTCTCTCATTTAACTTACAGTGGACATCAGTGCCGTGGTCCGGTTGGATAACAGAGTAGTAGGCTGCACCAACTGGAGACCACTGAGCAAGCAGGCCTGGGATCAGATGTTCTGTATCCAGCTGGAGCGGGTAAGTAGCAGCCTATTACAAAAGTAGCATTTTCTTAGGGTATTTTCTGTCTCAACGTATTTATAGTAACAACACTAGAGTGTTCCATGGAAATAGCTGCATTGGTTTGTTATTGTAGTACTACCTATGGCCAATAGATGTTCCCCAAAACTGCAAGAACTCATTGGCTTTCTTACTAAAAAACTACAGTGAACTCAACCGATTGTGTGAAATAACAGGAATCGTAACGTAAATTAGCCCCCTTACCTTTTTCTTCTTCTCAAATGTATCCACACAGTCTCGAGAGCTAGAAATAGGGGTCTTCTGGAGAGATTGGAGAGGGATGTGTGCAGTTAAATTCATACGCCTGGAGGAGATCATGGATTACCACGATCATGCCCAGAGTTTATGCCTTGAACCCCAGGGTGTTCTCTACACTAAGGTATCATAATTGGCAGATGCAGCTGTAAGAGAAAATTGCTAATTTAAAGCAATTTATAGTATGTTAGAGGTGTCCATACACACAGTCAATTCAATTTAAATTTGGATACAATAAGTAAAGTTGTTTATCTTTCCCTTTTTGGAGATTACCTTAGTCAATCCTGTGATTGAGCGTCTGCCCAAACTAAGACGTCAACGTTGCATCTTTATAAAAGAGAAAGGTATAATTTAGTTTATGTGTATTATCTCACAATACGTACCTCATAGTGGGTGTTGTATACGGTTTGATTGATGTTTTGAATGTATTTCTTTTTTCTTAGGGAAGGACTTCCTTCGAGCAGCCCAGATGAACATGAAGTTTGCCACATGGGGTCATTTGATGACGAGTGTCTTGCCTCACTGCAGTTCCTTCACAACACTGAGGTCTTCCCTGTCCATGTCCACTGATGCTGGGGACCAGGGCTCACTTTCTAAAATTAAAGAGACTTTATTAACAAATCCACTGCCAGGGTAAGAAAAAATATACCTAAGAGGTTACTGTATCTTTATGTATTAGCCTGTGGCTATAGTATATGCAACAGTTTGCTATGTATTTTCAGTTAACAATGGCTAAACATACTGTTTGTTAGTTTTATATAGAAAATAATTACAATATTGCATGAGTTTCATAACCCGCTAAGTCCTTTGCTGTTTTTCTTCAACTGTAGAGATATACCAGTACTTGGCCTCAATGTAAGCGAAGACCAGCTTGCGCAGACTTGCCTTGACCATGTACAGTTTTCTCCCAACAATGTGTCTACAACATATGAAACACCACCAATGCCTAAAAAGCTAGAAGACCAGGTAGCTTTTCTCTTGGTGCAGAATCTGAAAAGTAAGATACTAATCAAGTACAATACAGAGTAACGTAATAAATATTTTGTTGCACTATTCCTTTCTAGACAACTGTTATTGGAAACAACAAACAAGAAAGAAGACAGGATGTGTCTAGCTCTGCACAAAAGTACAGTGACACAAACATGTGCACAAACACATATACTTACAGACACACACTTACACACAAACAAACAAAAATGTTTTTATAACAATCAATGGACACTATGTTTTTATTTTACTTTTTGCCGTATTTGTAAAGCATTAAGATGGAAGATTTCAAGTACATCTCGGTCTTGGGGAGAGGACACTTTGGAAAGGTTTCTTTTTGCTAAACTTATTGTGATTTTTATTTTAGTATTTTATTGTTTGCTATTGTTTTTAACGTTATATATACATCCCATTCAGGTGCTTCTAGCAGAGTTTAACAAGACAGGAAAGCTCTATGCTATCAAAGCTTTGAAGAAAAGTGACATTGTGACACGTGATGAAGTGGACAGGTTAGTGAAATGTCACTCATAAAGATAATGACTCCCATGGAAGTAGACTGTGTCTAATCTACATTTGCTTTACAGCCTAATGAGTGAGAGAAGAATCTTTGAAATGATTAATACATCAAGGCATCCATTCTTGGTGAATCTCCATGGTTGTTTTCAGACTGCTCACCATGTCTGTTTTGTCATGGAGTACTCACCGGGTGGGGATCTCATGATCCACATCCACAATAATGTCTTCACAGAAGTTCAGGCGAGGTGAGTACTATCAAAGGCCACATGCAGGTCATTAGAGGAACACATTTTCGTGATGTAAAAATTAAGATACTCTTTGGCTCTGTTGAAGGTTCTATTCGGCATGTGTTCTACTGGGTTTGGAGTTCCTTCATCTCAAAAAAATTATGTACCGGTATGTTGCGACTTTTTATTTTAGGTTTCACCACTAGATTGAAAGTCAAACTTTCATATCTAAAGTCCTCATTTTAATTAAATACAGAGATTTGAAGTTGGACAACCTGCTGATGGATGCAGATGGATTTGTGAAAATCACTGACTTTGGGCTTTGCAAAGAAGGTAAAATATTTTAGACTCACATTAATCTGATTAATTAAGATATCATACAAACGTTATATTACATTCACTGAACGTGTTTACATTTGATCTGATCCACTGATCACTTCAAGTTATGTGTAAATAATATTTATTTTCTTGTGGCTTTGCAGGGATGGGCCATAGTGATAGAACTTCAACATTTTGTGGAACCCCTGAGTTCCTTGCTCCAGAAGTCCTCACTGATGATAACTACACACGTGCCGTGGATTGGTGGGGGTTGGGTGTCCTGATCTTTGAGATGCTTGTGGGAGAGGTTTGAATCTGACTATTAAAAATTGCAATGATTGTATTTAGTTTATTCCCTAAAATACTGTTACATGTACTTTATGTATTGTTTTATTACTGAGCCATCAATTCAGCATTGCTTATATATAACTTCTGCATCTGAAATTATATGTCAGACAACTGTGATCCAAATCAGCTTAATTGTAAAATTCACCTTTACTTAATGTATGGCATGATAGAGCATTATCTTCAAAACAAAAGTGCAATTTCCTTGTTCATTATTCGATTTTGATCAAAATTGGTTAGTTTGATTCTTATTAACGCCGATATGTCAATTGAATTATTGTATCTAACCAGATACAACCTATCTCAATGTTAAGTCTGTGAAAAGGTCAATAATGTTACTGTATGTCAAGTAAGGTGTTTTATTCTAAGCATACCTCGTTATAACATTCAGTTTATGATGACCTATTGACAACTTGGCACTTCTTTCATTCTGGGCTAGTCTCCATTCCCAGGTGATGATGAGGAAGAAGTGTTTGACAGCATTGTAAATGATGATGTGCATTATCCGGGGTCTCTCCCTCCTGATGCGACTTCCCTCATTCAAAAGGTAATATAGTTTAATCACGTTTCATGCCACTTATCTGATAATGCTCAGACAATATTTCAAAGTATTTGTAGCCTTTGCTATTGTTCCTTGTCAATTACAGCTCCTGAAAAAAAATCCAGAAAAAAGACTTGGAGCTGGAGAAAAAGATGCAACGGAAATCAAGCAAGAAACATTTTACAAGGTAATTTGTCTGATTTACCAGAATTTAGTGACTTTCTTCATGATATACAATGCATATAACCTGTGGGGTACCACTAAGAGAAATGGCAAAAGTAAGTTGTTTTCTATACTGATACATTCTCTAATGTATTCACACTTTCAGCCAATAGATTGGGATGCCCTTCTTGCCAAAAAATTGAAACCCCCATTTCTGCCTTCAATCAAAGAATCTCTAGATGTCAGCAACTTTGACAGTGAGTTCACACGTCTTCAGCCAGTCTTGTCACCTCCTTCTAAGTCCATCCGCCTCTCAAATGACCAGCAGGAAGCGTTCATTGACTTTGACTTTTCCGCCATGCATGAATAAGAAATAACAGAGCACTGTCAACCTTGTAATCTGTCACAGTTGTGAAACATCATATGATCATAAATCAAGTGCATTTATTGTCTGTTGCACCTCCGAGGTGGTCCATTCCTGAATTTAAAGTTTAGCTGATGCCATTACTTTGTTTAAAGGCCATAAATTAACTTAACAAAATATTTCTAAAGAAAATATAAAATGATTGGAACTGTTTATACTTAATTCTGACTTAGTTTGTATGACTGTTCAAATCTGCTTCGACGTTCACTGTAAATTACTGCTGTAATATAATCTTATCTCACGTGATAATTGTTGCCCCAACTTCAAATTTTATGCGATGGGATGCACTGGACAATAATTTGGCATGTTTTGTGGACCATGTTCATTTCGCTGTTCTGAGACAATTGTCGCCCTTAGAGCTACACACTGTCAATTATATGCATCACTGTGAGAGGCTTTGCTCACTGCCTTTAAAATAAATAAGTCCGGACCTTTTTGTTTGATATGAATGTGAAAGGTATGATTGATATGATTGTTCCCTTATACGTCACTTCAGCAATAAACACTCCTTGTAAATTTCAGTGCATGGCTCACGTATAAACTTGTGCACTTATGAATGTGTAGTCATTAGAAAGAAGCCATAGATCATACAGTAAACAGTATAGCCATAATAAATAAAATTATATATATTCTGAATCTTGTTAATCCTGTAAAATGTTGCTCTCATTTAACAATGCAATAAGAACAGTTGCCTTCTAAAGGGAGACTTCTGTTTGAACTTAGCAATTAATGCTGCTGAATATTATGCATAATTGTATGAATGTATATAAATTATTCTAAAAAGGAATGTCAGCCAATATGTTATACATAACAAGTATGATACTCATTAAAATCATCAGTGTTTGTATTCTGTCAATAAATGCAATACATGTACACATTTACAAAATGTTGAATTTTGGTCAAACTATTTGAATGAATGCACAAGACATGTATTTAAGCAGCAAACACAACTATAAATAATATAACTGACAACTCATAACTATTTTGTTACTTAGTGGTTGTATGAATCCATCAGGAGAAAGGCAAATACAGGTGCAAAGTGACAATGATATAGTAATGAACAGTTTTAGAACCTCAATTATTTGACATGTTCAGTATGTTAGAAGTCATACACAATTTTGGTTCACTTTGAAGTACACCTGCTCCCAGGCTACTGATCGACAAATACAGAAGAAATCCCAAAGATTGCAGATAATGCCTCGATTAAATGGGTTCTCATTATCGTCATCGTTTTTCAAGTAGTGGATCCTGTGATGGGACATGAACTCCCAAGTAGTTGAGTTAATCGATATAAGGTAAAGATGGCAGGAAAAAAGCAAGGCCACAACCACGGAGAAGACACTTACTACACCTAATACTGCCAGAAGAAACCCGTTCAAACAGAACCATAGTTTCCAAGTTGCACTAGACGAGATGCCTGACCTGAGTGACATGGAAAACAAATAAATTTTTAATTCACTTTAGCGCAACATTACAAAAGCAGTTGCCCCAAAATAAACTTTATTGCAATATTTAACACTTACAAAGCAAACTGAAGCGCCCAGATTAAAACAACTAGCTGAACAGCCAGGTAGATGATGAACCAGCGATGGTTTCTTTCTCCAACACAATTTTGTATCCAGGGGCAGTGGTGATCAAACCGCCGCACACAATGCTTACACTTCTGACAGTGTTTGGCTCTCATTGGTTGCTGTTTGGCAAGAAGTAGAAATCAAAGGATTAAGCCAGCACTAAAAGCTCTTTATGAGAAAGGCATTCAGAAAGGTAATTGAGAAAGGCACCGTCATGGTGCCTATACCTGTAACAGACAGTATCCACAACGGCGCAATCTAGGAGTAACAGATTGAGGTATCATATCTTCCAATTCTTCACACACTACTGGAGGAAACTGACAAAATGAAACATGCCATTACCAAACCAATATGTATCAGAACTCCAGCTTTAAAATGTTTAGAGCTAGAGCACTAGAAATGTTTCAACCACATAATCTGGTTGTTGGCATAGTTTCTATTAGCTACACAAACTTTATTGTAATTGAAGACTAACCATGCTATTGTCAATGAGAACAAAACCCGGATCTATTAATGACACTGTGAAGTACAGTATCACTGACAGCAGGACTAGCAAAGAGAACACACCAGGCTGCACAAACTCTCCGCTCTCCCCGTACTTCCGCAGGTCTAGAAACATCAGATATAAAGACAAAAAAAAAAAGGATGACTGATATAGCCTGCATCATATGTGTATGATATGTACCAATGATTTGGCCTGCCAACGACAGACATTCTAAACAGGAAGCACAAGTGATGTTTTGTATCCAAAATTGTATCGGCCAACCATTACCTGTGTTGTGTAGGAAAAGTATGAGGGTTATAACCCATGACAGAATGGTATGCACGGTTCTGATTATAAAACCTGATCTAAACACATTTTTAAACATCGTTACAGCATCTTCTAGTTGGAACTGGTGCCAAGATTATGCCTAACATTAAATGCACAAATGTTTTTAGCCGACAAGTTTTGTACATCGCCAAGTCGCATCAACTTCCTTTGTTTGTTGCTAGTAGTAGCTACGGTAGGCTGCTTAGGTCAAATTATCATTCGTTTGGAATCGCCTACAATCAGGACAAGGCGTTGCATAAATGTACTTAAAATGTATGCCGTTTACGAACGGTACATAGTATATGACATGGATACTAGTATGGAAAAAGTTCCCAGATGACATAAGCAGCCAGCTTTATTTAGAAAATTGTGAGTACCAGAGAGATGTTAGACATGTTCGATGGGCACTGAGCTAGACCGACTATCCTTCCCGCCTCAAAACGAAACGGTGCAACTTCCTTCTGTTCGGCTGACAGAGTAAATTAAAAAAAATGCCGGGGTTTTGGGCACATTTTATAGTTGAGTATACAAGTAATAGACGCCTACTAGATGTCGTTTTCACTTTACCCTACTCATTCAGTCACCAAAACGATTACTTTTTTTTAAAACAAATTTTTGATTTGATGGCAAACACAGACATATATAATTTCAATTGCGCAAAACCAAAACTCTATTCAGGGATAGATCATAAAGGGCGAGTATACGCTTAGATTAACCGTGGGCCAGCTTTTAAGTATAAAATAAAACGGCGCTGAAAAACTTGAAATATAGTCAGATATGAGCAAAGATAACACGCTGAAGGTTTGAAATCAAAATACATTTATTTCCATAAATAGTCCATAGAAAAGTTAAATCATTATTTTTGATTGGATATTCCCACATCATACATTCAGAAGTGTCTCCATTGTCAAAAGTGCATTGGCATTACTCATTTCTAGCCATTTCTCAAAAATATTTTTATACACAACCACCAAACGTGTGGCATCACAATTAGCTTTGTAAAAATAAATAAAAAAATATCTAATCCTTAACTAGACACTAATTAATTTATATCTCTAAAGGCACAATCCTAATTGCAGGTATTGGACAGATACATATTTTAAAATCGTTTGCAATGAAACATGCCATATGTTGCACTCTTGCAAACTTCACATAGAAACGAACTGTTTCTCCCATACGACTATTCCAAGAGCAATTAAGTCCCTACAATGGCTAAATAGTCATTTCAAAACGATATAAAAATATAAATACTGCATGGACATGAATAAATACTGTGCCAGTCAGAAAATGCATAATTAACCAAATCCCTTAAGAAAGCAACATATTAAAATTATGCATTGTGTGACAAATGGCATAACGGAAACATGAATAATTTTTTTATGCCAGAAGTCATCCATACAAAACAAATTTGAACCACTAACTTCACTTGACAGTATTAATGCTTAGAAAAATGTCTTTGGTCAAGACTGTCAAAACGTTTTGAAATGGAAAAAAATAATAATAATTTGATAGGGGCTTTGTGGCAGAATGTTTGGTGGGTTGTACCTTCCTCAAAGCGAGAACATTTGTTGGGAGGCACAATATAAGAATATGGCAGGAAAACAAGTTTTGGTCCCCAGTTATGAAGTTGCTTTCTCAAATTTGAGTTAACTTTCATTGAAATGCTTAGAGATTATGTAAAACAAACATAGCAGCAATTGCAATATTCAAGGATATTCCATTTCACATTAGAGTCTTAACTACTCCATTGCCTGGCATTCACAGAATGAATTGACTAACAAACTTCATGTTTTTAAGACAAGGTTCAGATGGGTTTAATCCCAACTTCCATTTAGAATTGAACGATTTCTGTTCCAATCAGCAGCTCAGCGAGATGTCACTCCTAAGGACATTTTAAGATTCTCGTACACAACGTAGCTTATGCTAACAGCTGGGATGACCTTCAGGAAGTTAGGGGTTAACCCCCTGTAGAGACCTGCGGCTCCCTCTGTTCTGATAATCTGCTTGAAAAGTCCAGTCATGGTGATATGTGGGCTGCCCTCCAATGTTGCTAAATAGGACACAGGACGGATTTAGCAATAATAGCAAGCATGTTGATGTCATAAATAAGACAAGGGAAAAGAAGCTTCCAAGAAAGAAACAAGTGTTGTGTTCACAAGAACTCACCTTGAGCCTGCATTCGTGTTCGCACCAAAGCAAGGGGGTAGCTAGCAAGCTGACCACATGTACTAGACACAGTGCCACAGGCCAGTAACACCAAGACACCTGGGTCTGCACTGTTGGTGGCATACTTCTGCAGCCAGTTGTTTTTCAATGTCTGTGGAAGAGGTATACAGTGTGAGAATTCCTTATGTGACATAGTCAATCAAATATGGTGAATTAATTACAGAAATAATATTACAACATTGGAAAAACCTTTTTAGTCTGTGCTTACCTCATAAATTGCCAAGTCAATGCCTGCATAAGGAATGATACCAAACATATTCGGTACGTAGCCCTTGTAGAAAGCTCTTAATCCCTCCCTCCTGAAGATTTGCTTTGCACAGTCAGCAATGCCGGAGTACTGACCAGTTTTCCTCAGAGAAAGTCGAGTTTTGAGGACCTGAGGATTAGCCGCAAATTAAAACTCCATTAATTAAATTATCAAAACGGTATTATGGCCCTCAAATGTTCGTAAGAAATGCATAAAGATCAAGATCTATTAGGAAGCAAGTTACCTCCATGGGGTAAATGGTGCTTTGGGCAAAGACTCCTGCCAATGACCCAGCTGCAAAACGCTCAAAAATGCTCAAAGTCTCCTTATCTGAACTGATCAAGCGCTTGATCTGTTTGTTCGTTGGAGAGTGGGGGAAACATTGATGATTAATTATTAATAATGTCATGATTGCATTTAGCATGTTAAATAGTAAAATGGAAGAAAAACAGAAGCAGTATGATAAATATTGCATTGTTTTAGAACAGAAAGAAAGGTAATAGATTTTGTACCTGCTCATAAGCCATGAACTTGATTGCAGTTTCAGGAGCGATTTTGATAATGTTCACTCCGTTTCCTCTCCATAGTGACCTTTTGCCACCTTCTCTGAGCATTTGCGTCAGACCACTCATGATACACATATTGTTGCTACGGGTACCATGGACCTGATGAAATAATTGAAAGTACAAATTAAGTATTATAATTTTAAAAGGAGAGCAGGAGAAAGAAAACAACTTCCACAAGAACGTTAGAACATTAACTCATTGACCTGTGACTTATATTTTAGAAAACAGGGCCAAACAAATAGGAGCAAAGTCCAAGTATGCTGTAATGATTTGTCCCACGCAGACAAGTCGACGGTCTCAATCCCTCTTACGCAAACCACCACTTCCCTTTCGCACAACTATTATCTTCAACGCTTACATGACACACTTATTACAGCCAATCACAGGTTAGCAGAGAGGGTGTGCTGGTCACCTGTCACAGCCATTGGTTTGTTAATTGACCCAGTATGATCTGTTGTCCCCCTGTACTCTGCCCCTGTTCTCTCGTATGTTCTTTCAACCCATGTCATGTACTCATTAATCCATTTATGGTCAATGAGGAGATTGTGAAAATGTCAGCAATCATGTTGAGGGAAGGATGTAGAGAGCAGTAAAGGAGTATTTAATATGAAGATTTATCACCTGCATGAACACCTTCAGTCGGTCCAAGGGGGCAGTACAGCTTCGAGACACAGCTCCAGCACATCCACCTGCGACCAGATGTCTCCACCACATTCCTGTTAGTCTCTCTTCTGTAGTGAACTCATCAGGGACAGTAAGGTTCTCTCCAACATCAAATATCTATAGAATTTTTTTTTAATTAAAATTTAAAAATATATGTTAGCAACCAAAATACACTGCCTACTAGTTGAAAAAGCCAATATAATATAAAGACGCCCTTAAAGCAAATGTTTTATCACGAGGCCACTGGTATAATAATCCATGACTGTTCTTTAAGATTCATATTTAAATAGAAGATTGTTTCTTTAATCCCACCTCACAAATGCCAGAAACATATTTATTTGCAACACTTCAAAAGAGCTATGCTCGCAAGAAACTTAATTCAACATGACTTCACTGACAGTGTACTTTTTATCAAGTTATTTATTATAAAAAGGCATCTGTAGCCTTATGAAAAGGCATTTGTAGCCTTATTTTTAGCCCCTGTAAGTACAAACTGTAAACTTTGGCCCATGGTTGACGCAAACAGGTGTTGATTTAGTGGTAGAAATGCGTGACTCCTTAAGCTGTACTGTATTTCAATACCCTGGACACTGCCCACTATCACGCGGTCGAGTGAGGTCACTCTAAAAAAGGTAGCATTAGTCTAGCCATTTAGCAGATCCAATTCAGATTATATACACAAGGTAATTAAACCGATAAAGCCTTCCGTCCCAAACCTCACAGTTAGAGGAATAACCATTTGTGTACAAACAGTACTTAGCTGCTGACGCACCAAGATCACAAGCATTTAAAAGGATTTGCTTTCAGAAGCTTGTTGCTGGCATACTGAATAGTGCTCACTAAGAAAGACAGAATGGCAGACTTCGTAACAACTAAGGTTTCTACTGATCGTGAAACTTTCAGTAAACATATTTCCATTTCCCCAAACTGTCCCTAAATTAGTTAACCTTACTGTGGAGTGTTTCCAGTAGAGGATGATCTCAGGAATGCTCTCTGTAGGTTCTAACAGTGGGTACTTGTTCCAGTCTTCCCGATCAATAGTCATTGTTCCATTCTTGTCCATGCTATTAAGAGGAAAGAAAACAAACCCTTAATACAAATTTGATTAAGTAGATAGATACCTAAAACATTTTTTAAATCAATTTGCAATTAATTTACCTTTTAAGGATATTTTCTGCATGTTGTTGAGAAATGTGTACACCAAGGTCCTGAAGAGACTGCATGATGTCTGTGGAATTCAATCGACCTGAAGAAAAAAAGCCTCATTAGTACAGACTTGGTCACCTTAATTTCATTCACATGTAACTAATGACAACTTTTATAAAATGGAATCTTTGTCCTTCAAATGCCATTTGCATAAACCAAAGAATCGAATCACATAAAAATTGAATTGCGCTATCATCAATCTAACAAACCATTCACCTTATCAAGACATGCTGCTATATTATGGAGGGATACATGGAATAGAAAGTATGTAGGTTTGTGGGACAAATTAAGCTAAAATACCTGCACTTTTCCTGTCCAGGTTCTGGAAAACAAGTTTCAGGTCTTTCTCGTGGTCTTGCAAATAATGAACAAACTCCTCAAAGTCGAGTTGTCCATCCAAGTCTTTTTCTTCGCATTTAACAGGTTTCTACAGAACAAAAAGAGATGCTGTGCTTAAAGATGGACTATGTAAATTGGTAAGTAAGGCAAAAATAAAAAAAATTCTGCATTGATGCAAATTCCGTTTTCACACATTTACACTTACATTATACAACAATGTCATCTACAACAATCAGTACAAGCAGATGAGGAGGATTTGCATAACCCTTTAAAAGGACAAGACACTGTGTTCTTGGCATAGACAGATGTCTGCAATTAACCCTCATACCCATTAGTATTAGAGTCCAACCTGCCAACTCTTGACCCCCAATACCGTGGAGGCCAAGCCTACCCTGTCTAAAATAGAACTGGGACACATGCAGGACCCTGGGCATATTGGATTGCTGGTTAAAACATGGTATGCACTCTTGAGAAGTAGTAGTGACAGTTTAAGTGTCTTCCCTGATAGAAGTAAAGTTACTTAACTCATTGTAGCTCCAAATTTAAATTTAAGTGCAAATGTTATTATGAATATATATATATACATTGAACACTTGTTTTGTAAATCCAGAAAAATCTACTACCCTAAGCCTCGCGATATTTTCACAGCTTCTCAGCGCTGTAAACGAGAGCATTCCTCGTAGTAGCATTTCACAGGCCTACAGTTGGTTACTGTGGTTAAAATAGGTGAAACAATAGTGAATGAACCAGAAAATCCATATTCGAATAACTATTTCTAAAGCTGTTACAACACTACCAAAAGTGTAATTTGCAGTTTATAGCCTTACCTTTCTCCATTTTTGGTAGGTGGAAAATTCTTGGGACGGTAGAAACACACTCAGTTTGAATAGAGATTTCAGCTCCGATGGAAGGCCATTTGACTCAAAATATTCGAATTCAATAGGGTCTGAATTCGGAACAGGCACATAGAGGCAGAGTCCAAGCATTTTTAGATTCGAAACAAAAACGTTTAATAATACTAATAATAATAATAATATTAATAATGATAATAAATAAATAAATAAATGAACGCCTAGACAGTGTAGTTGACCGAGGCGGGGTAACACTAAAATGCCGGTAAGGAAGTGCCTCGTGTTAAAGGAATTTATAAACCACTCCCTTTCCAGAAAATACGCTGGTCATTGGCTGCGTGCGAATTTTTTTAACCTTGGAGTGTTGACCAATCGCAGTTCATTGACGTACCCGCTCTTTCTTTAATGACATGAGAGACTCCCCTTCATCACACTTCAGACCGCTGCATGCATTAGGAAATTATTAATAAAATATTTTATTTTATACAGTTTTAGTTTTAATTTACTATCAGTTTTAAGTTGCAGTTAGTCTTGAATATAAATTCTTATTGTATTTAAGATGATTCTCTCCCAATAATATAAGGGATTACACATCAACAGTCTAGTTTCAGAAGATATGTTTTCATCAGCCATCATTTTATCAGCCAGATATAGCAGTTCTATAATAATTAATTGTGTTTTCATTTTTGTTTGTAGTTGCAATCAAAAACAGAAAAAAAGCACTTAATGGTTTTCTAAGAACAACCATACAGTTACAGTAGCCTTATAGCAGCCACCTGGAGTCAGGCCACAATCATTTGGGTCACATATGTATAAAGCATAATGAACAGGAGCACCAATGTCTTCCTCGTAGTTAGTAGGTTGCATGAACATCAACTTCCTGACATGCCAAATTTGATATTTTAGTAACACAAAATAATGAGGAAAAACAGCATTACTCAATCCCCTGTTGATGTATTAGCTCTGAAATAGATTTGCCAGAAAATCGAACAAGCATGCCAGTTCTCAGCAAAAATATTTCTCTGAAATTGCAATAATTTTATTATATTGGTATTATATTGTATTCAACATGTCGATAACATCATGTGTATTTGGAAAATGCCAATAGTTTTAGCCAAATAAAAGGATAAAATGATAAAAGAGCAGAAAGTCTGAAACAACCTCAATTTCAACATAATATATTTTCAAGTTATCTTTTGTTTTGCTGTCCAGAGTGACATTAAGCAAAATGGGCTATCTGAGAAAAACAGGAAGTAATTATGAAGTAACTTGTTACTTGTTCTCAAATTACTCAGTACAACAACAAATATACATATATATCAGAAAAACAAAACATATTACAAATAATGTACTTACCTATAAGTGAGTAATGTCAAACATCTTTTGACAAACAAAAATTAAATATGAGGTAGGTCCCAATATGTTACATTTTGTGGCTTGTGATGAAGAATGTCTTTCCAAAGTATAAAGCACTATTTATGTTTGAAAGATATTGAGAAATTTACTTCAGATAATATTGATCAAAAATAAATATATCCCCATACCTGACTATATTATTCCTTTTCACATTGAAAGGTCTTAAGAGGATTTATTGGATGAGCAGCTATGCCAGGGCAGTTACCTTCTTCAGATAAAAGTATTTACATCTTTAGACAACAATAAGTGGCATGTCCCTTTTTGTATTTTTAGAAAACCATACTTTTATCCAAGCACCTAGAAGGGTTTAAATATTAAGACACACTATTATAACAGATCAATGCTAGACCTGGCCCAGAAATATAAACAACCCAAAAAATTGCATAATTATAATAATTATTATTATTTTATTTATTTATAAAGGGGTAACCGACTAAGACTATAGGTTTCTTTTCCAGCAGTGCCTTGTTTAAAGGCTGAATATATTTAAATTATAACAACAATAAAAATAAAAATATAATTAAATAATACAAGTAGTTACAATATGTACAATGCAGTATAATATTTAAGTTTCAACCAAAACAAGAACACTCTTCTACTCCCATATCCTCCAATAAATTGTTCAACCAAAACAAACTGCTTTATTTTCAATGCCTGTTGAAACTTGTTCCATGCATCTGAGGCAAAAAACAACAAAAAAACAATAACCTGAAAGCTAATTTTCCAAGTTCTGTTTTCACTTCTGGGCATTCAATGGTCATAAAGTCCTGTGAGTGTGTTCTATGACTATTGGATTTGTTTTTTAAACAGGAAGTGAGGTAAAAAAGCAACTTGCCCAGCACTTCATTGTAAACAAAAAAAGAGACAATGTAGTGTATAATGATGAGTTCTAAAACTGCAGATACAAAACTGGAGTATTGTGGTAAACTCCATCAGTGGACTTTAAAATAGTTGGGGCTGCATTCATACAATATCACCATAATCCATGACTAACAGGAGGATTGATTTTATCATTCTGTTTTCAAGAGAATAGTATGATCCTAAATAGAGCTCCAAGTCTGATCCTTGGCTTCTTTCTGAGTTCAAGCACTCAAATTCTTGAATTACAACCTTTCATGTAGTAAAATTCCCAAGTATTTAAGATGTAAACTGCAACTCGCTCAATTTGGACTCCATAACTACATGCCTTATAACCAAACTTTTTGGCCCTTAAGAAAAACATGTTTAGTCTCTGATTCATTATCACATAAGGATTATCTAAAGGATTTCTGTACACAAATAAATGCCCTTGTAAGGTTTGACATTGCCTATTATAATGGATATCATAACACCATAACCCATGTATTTTTAAATATACAGGCTAGAAAGCTATGAGAGTAGGAGTGGTGTCCTGTGACAACCAAGACACAATGTGTTTTCCCAAAACATGCTGTTCTAGAACATTGCAGAACGTTCACATTGTGAGCTAACTCTCTTACAATTGTTGCACTTTATTGTTGGGTAGCGTCAAATAGTTAGAAATAAAATGTATCCTCTAACATTTTAAAACAGAACAATTTTTTTCAAAGAATGCATCATATATTTACACAATAATTCCTAACACACAAATGCTATGTATAGGTCTACATAAACTCTGTGAAATTGTGAAGAGGGGCAGGACAGCAGAGCATTACAAATCATGCCTGGAACAAATGCAATTGTGTTGTAACCCAAACTGTCTAACAGTTATGTTTCTCTACTCATGTTTCGATTTGCACAATTTTTATTTTAACTCTTGGAGTAGGCCTAAGTAATCCACAGAACATAAATTCAACAGCTGGCTAGTCCTACATTCTCTTTAACATTATCATATTGTTTTCATAATTTTTTACTGGTTGGACTGGGTTTCTGTCACTCAATTACAAATCCAGAGTCATCTATACGCTCAACCACACATATGCACACATACATAAAAGATACACAGACGATGTTAACATTCCATCTGTGGTTTATGCAACCACTTGGGGTCCTCGTCGTTCATATTTTGTGTTGAGAAACCAAGGCAAGAGTTGCTTCAGTACTCATCTTGTGTCGGGCAAGAGAGGGTGGACAATGTGGGCTTATCGTACGGTGAGACAGGCCATTTGCTTAATACTTTACCACAGACAGCTTTGTCTTAAAAGTATATGGAGTTTACTAAACAATAATTGACTAGGCAGACCTCAAGTTGGCTCGCTTGATTCAGAGACGTTTTTAATTTTACAATAACACATTTTTACATATGTTTACAGGACATTCGCATGCGGATCCATTCCTGAGGAGTTCAGCGAACGATATGCAGTTATATAAATGACACTAGTCTTTTTCATTCTGACTTTTCAGTACGCAATTTTAAGCCATAGCGCAAAAACTGCCCCACTATGGCTTTTTTCAACAAAAAGAAGAAATTCAAGTTTCAGACACATTTGACTTTGGAGGAATTGACAGCAGTGCCTTTCGTCAACGGAGTATTGTTCTGCAAACTAAGATTGTTGTTTGGTGGAGATTTTGTAGCCTCTTCCTCAAGGTAATTAAGCAATCGAACAGAGATAGTTCGCCGACTACATGAAAACGTTTTTCTCATTGAAAGTTTATTTGATAGGATTCTAACGCATGCCATGCTGCAAAAAGAAATGTTTAAAAAATATGTATTTCAGAGCGTCTACTTTAATGTCAAATTGTTGTCCAAATTGACTAAACAAAGCTTCTGAAAGTGGGCCTGTAAATGCAAATGTTAAGATTCCTTAACTTCTTTTTTACTACAAGTTTTATAAAACGGCAATGTTGGCTTCATCATTACATACAGACCATTGCAGGTTACCTTGTTTTAATTTGAACTAGCCATGGTTATTGTAGACATACAGCTAACACATTTGGATCATGGTAGCTGAATCACAAAGAAATGTGTAAATGTATCATAATTGTCCATACTCTTCTTATTCAAGTCACATAAGCCTCTTGGCCATTCCCCTCATACCACATAGCTCGTTTACTGACTTTTATGTAGTTCCCTCACTCACCGAGTTCCCTCACTGGGTAAGATAGTGATTTCCAGTGGTTGAGCATACAAGAACTAAGGACATTCACTAGCAAACCGGATGAACGTCACCAAAGTGTCTTTCTCTCAAAATGTTGCCTGTTGCTTTTGTGCATTTTGTTCCTTTTGGTAACTACCTTTTCTACCAAACACTTGCACGCATACACAAAAAGTAAATGGTCTAGCTTTGGGGATAGTCTTGCTGGAAAGGGACATTCCAATAGGGCCTTCAGCCACGCTGACTCAGGGCTTTAATGTAATATTAGTTCCAGAGCAAAAAAAAAAAGGGTATTTGAGGGTGATGCATTCCAATAGATCATTGACTTGCAAAAGATTGGCAGATAAAATGTTAGGACGGCATCATACCATTTGAATGTAAAAGAACACGTGAAACCAGCCGTCTAAAATCTTCAAATAAGTAATAATATGTTACAGAGAGACATTTTCTGCTGGTAAGTTTTGCAATATACAAAACGAAGGTGCAGTTTATTACTTTTTAATGCCAATTCTTCAGTCCAACTCTTAACCACATCCAGGAACTTACTCCAGAGTTGGTTTTATAGGCTGTTTCGCTTCTTGTAAAAAAATATAAATATATACTGTATGTCAGCCTGAAAATCATGACACAAGGTCAATGTTCAACCTATAGTCTCAAATATTGGTTTACTTAAGCTCTAGCCCCATCCAACTTTTTGTTGCAACTGTGCAGCTTGTTGTGCCTTACTTGTCATTCAACCCTCTCTTATTATCAGTGTGACCCCAAGCATAGAAGACAACGGCTCCTTAGTAATACAGAGACAGCATGTCTCTAACAGAGATTAGGTTATGTCATATCGGCAGTGGTAGTACAGTGCACAAAAGTCTTTTGTTTCAATAAGACCATGCCTTGTCTTGTGTCTGAAATAGTTCTGAATTAACATAGTTTGACCAGTGAGCCATGTGTGGAAAATGTTTGTTATTTTGGTTGGAACTTCTGCCTTTTATAGGGAGTATCACATGCTGTAAATGTGACAGTGAAACACTCCCTCTTCAAGCCCTAAACGGCTTCTTGGCAAAGTTTGTTCAGATTCCTCAATGTGAGAAAGATATGCTTTTCTCTACGCTGACTAATTTTATGTGGGGCTTTGGTAGCGCATATCTATTTTCCCAAAGCTGCATGTATTTAAGTTTCATGTGCAATATAGTTGTTTGAATCTAGCTCTAACTATCTTTAGAAAAAAAGAGTTAGTAAAATGGAGTGTGTGATGTGGCAGTGGGGCCTGACTGTATCAATTTCCTGCTCTGGATTAGATTTGGCTTTGGTTGCGGGGCTGTTTGTGTGAGCGTCTCTGTTTGTGCCTGTTCGTGCATGCTCACATGCAGGGCTCACAACTGGCTGTATCACTAGAGGAGACAAATCTGGGGAAGCATTACAGGGACGACACAAACCTGAATTGAATTGCTGAGTCAGAGTCATGTGAGAAGGACAGATAGCAGGACTGAGTCTTGGCATGGAGGTTGACAGGGACAAGTGGTGTCTGTACAGCTGTTTCCTGTTTTCACCCTTGCACTTTTCCAGTCCAATACTGGGGCTACTCCTACCTCAGTGTGTGAATCAAGATGAGCATCCTGTTTACACAACACTAGGTCACCTGACATTTAATGTTTTTTTATTTACAGATTTGAATTGTTTGTGAACGAAATAACTTGAAGCCTCGACTCCTTAGCTTAAAAGAGCAACATCAAATCTGCTGCCCTAGTGTGTGTATGGAAGAAGAGCTGCCTGGATGTCCTGACCCGCCTGGAGCACAGTGCTTCCTCAGCACTGCAGTCTGCTCTCAGGTTGTTTATCAGGGCCCTGTCAGTCTCTGATACACGGACATAGCCAGGCTGCTGTTGGAGAGGACTATGGAGCCACTGGGACAGGATGGGAGATAAGGGTCATGCACTTGTTAGTGCTAGCAGACGATGAGTCATCTGGGGTACAGTAAGGGGCACTCAGCCTGGATGCGCTGTGGAAGTCGATTGATACATGTGCTTCTCATTGTGAATCTCTCTCTAGTATAGCTCAGGACTTATTCCCCATCGGATGCATTTGTGGTAAGGTTAGATGAAATATTTATTTGATTGGGTGTTGGTATTTGATTAGTTCACTTATCCATCGTGGAACTGAGAGTTCACTAGCTGCTACTGAGAGAATGTTGTGATATTTCTCGTACAAAGAGGTTGGTTGTCAATTGTTAGGCCCAGCCTGTCCCTGTAGTTAGTAGTCTATTTCTGAACTGACTGTTGCTTGGGTTCCAAGGAGTGTGTAGTTGCCATGGCTCCTCAATAAAGCCATCTGGACGGTGGAATGTTGGCTAGAGCGCTCTTTGA
The DNA here is from genome assembly GCA_026901105.3 of Galaxias olidus. Lineage (NCBI taxonomy): Eukaryota > Metazoa > Chordata > Actinopteri > Galaxiiformes > Galaxiidae > Galaxias > Galaxias olidus. The sequence goes on from JAPMUY010004297.1 coordinate 28,542, forward strand.
GAGGGAATGAGGGCGAGGGATGATTAGTTCTGTACTCTGATAAGACTTGTGCGTGCGTGCGTGCGTGCGTGCGTGCGTGCGTGCGTGCGTGCGTGCGGGTGGGTGTGCGTGTGTGAGTGAGTGAGTGAGTGAGTGAGTCAGTACTGTCCATCTCTGCACTGGAGAGAAGCGGTTCATTATTTCCAAATAATATTGCTGTAATTGCAGGCTAAGTCTGCAGCAATTTGGACTTTGGCCCAGCTATAAAAATTAACCCTGTATGTAAAATGGAAATTGTTCACTGACACACTGTAGATGTTGTCAATAGCGTGGCAAACTGGCAAGAATGATTGTCTTATCAGTAAAAACCTTTTGTGGCTCTTATCTGTAAAACCCATTATGTACGAATCAGGGAGATAAAGCCTATGCTGTGGGAAAAAGGAACACTGGTTGAAAGCGGCAGCAGAGAATGTGCAGTCTGCTGAGACTTGAAAAGGGTGAATAGGTGAGGGGGGAGGGGAATGTTAGTAGCAGCTGCCTGCACTTTGCACAATGCATAAAGTAACTGTCTGTGGGTTTTATTCTTCATTCCTAAAAAATATTGACTTGGCACTAGTACCATGTTATTGTTTGCATGTGTATTTCATAGAGCTGCTGTACGCCTTGGAGTGAGGCAGTATAACGATTTACGTGTCACTTCTTACTAGAAACATTTGTTGTTGTGCCAATTACCTTTCACCCCCTTCTTTGGGAACAAATGTCCTAGAAAAGTGTCCACGTAATCAGCACTCCTTTCTGGCAACTGACTATCAGCCGTGACATAACATACCTGCAATTTGACAAATGGCTAACTACTACTCATAGAAATGAGGACCAGCTATTTACGTTCTGCCTTGTCTGTTTACTGATTTTATTGTTTATTCTGATTCATTCTATACACACCGTCTATATCATCTTTCACTCTACATATGGACCCCACAACTGTTTTGAAAGACCTTTCTACTCACCAACAGTGGCATTACATTTTTAATAAACCTGTAATTCATCCAGGGAAGAAGTTCAGGAGCACTGTGTTCGTTGGAGAAAGAGGTTTACTTTTGTTTGTAAGATGAGTGCCAACCCAACCACTGGAGTCTTGGATCCTGCGATCTGCAGGGTGTCTGTGAGAAAGGTAAGACTGTATCGCCTAACATTAACTGTAATGACCGATGTGTTGGGAATAGTTCCCATGAACATTGCACACGGCCATTTCCTGGATGTCTTGGCTTGTTGTTTTTCCACGTAGCGTTTCTACTGATGATGTTAGTCCCCAGAAGCATCTGTGAACTGATTACATACTTGTTTATAACTCTCTGGATTCAGCTACTTGTTCTTACTTGTTTTGACTGCAGGAACTCAAAGGAGGAAAAGCCTATTTGAAGGTAAGAGGCCTGTTCCTGCCCTTTTCCATCCCACTTTGTATTCACAAGCACACTTATTTAGGTTACCACCAGCATGAATCCTACAACAGACACTTTGAACTGTTATGCTGTTAAACCATGAATATAGTTTTTTTGCAAGGGTGTTAGAAAAAAGCGCTGCAAATGTGTGATCCATATACATATTAAATTCAAAAGTGTCAAATTGTTTCATGTGTGGTATTTGCATTTTCTGAAGTTGTATGCAATATCTTTTTAGCATATAATAAAATAAAACACTGTCACCTGTTTATTCAATTTCACACTAGAGAATGTTTGTTTATTGACTCTCTTTGGGCTTGGGCATGGACACTTCCCATTGTTCTCACTTCACTGCATTTAGATTTCCTTCAGCTATAAATAACAATTTTCCTCATTGGAGGTAGGCTTCCTTAAATAAACACATCTCTTAAACAACAAGCTTGAAAAGGAAACTTGGAGGAAGGGAAATAAGGGTCATCTCCTAATTGGCACCCAAATCCAATTTTAGGAATTAATTAATGTTCTGTTATCTGTTTTTATTCAGAATTTGTTTGTTATATTTGGAGTACTTCTCTTTCAGCTGGGCTTTACAGACCTTAACATGGCAGAGTTTGCTGGTTCTGGCTCCACGGTGCGATGCTGTCTACTGGAGGGATATGATACCAAGAACACACGGCAGGACAACTCTATACTTAAGGTCAGAAACAGCCTCAGGCTGGGCAGGGCTTCTCTAAGCAGCCTCTTAATGCTGGGGTTGTGGTCTGTTGGAGTGGGTAGAGACATGCACTGCTTCCACATTTTGAGACAATACAAAAGTAGAAATTCCATCCCAAAATTACATTTTGCAGGACAGTTTTAGAAGTTTTGATAACAGGTGACTCTGTTGCACCATATAATTTCAAATAGTTAACTGTACAACAATGGGTGCAATACAGTGTTCAGGGCAATTGTGAATTTAGCATCATAGCTGTATAGTCCTCTCCTCTATCACTTTTTTAAAAATAGTTTTATTGAAAAGAAAGCTGTTGTTGTACTGCTTTATGTTATAATGAAATCTTTAAGTAACATTTATTTCTCTTAAAGGTGACCATTGGGATGACCCTCTTGTCTGGAGATCCATGCTTCAAAACGTGAGCAGCATTACATGGCTATTATCTATGATATACAGTAGCTGATCTATTATGATGCAATAAAAGAATATCGTTGAAATTGTCCATGAGTTAACACTTACGTATGTAAACTTGTGTGGTATGTGAACTGGCAGACCTCCCAGCACAGCCAAGTCCATCTCCATCTCAGGGCAGGAACACGTCTTGCAGCTGGACTGTAAGGGAGAAGGGACTGCGGACCCACATCCCACTGGAGTTGTTTCTCTCGGCCGGGCCATAAAATCTCGACCCGGTATCATCAGCTCGGGTATGACCATGTAAACACACACTCAGTCACTCACACGTCACATGATATATGCATCGCCAGTTGTGCTTTTTTTTTTCAAGGTTTCTCTGTCACTATAAAAAAATATTAATTAAAATGTTGCCATACATTGCACTTTTTACCTCTCCATCTATCTTTAGTGCTGGTGTGTCTGTTTGAAAATACTACAGGGAACTTTTTGAGGGTCTTTTTTTCCACCTCACTTTTGCAGTGCAAGTTGGCGAACAGGTTCTGTTTCCAATATCTATTCCAAAATGTAATCAAAGGGAATTTAATCGTGTTACGCTAAAGAAATAAAGTAAGCTGTAGGGGTGTTTTTCTGCTAAGGCGACAACCATCAACAGATTGTGGCAGATACTTGAAGGCAATGAATATTATAGATTTGTTTCGTTGCTACCTGGAGAACATTTAGAAAGGCCTAAAATAATTTTCCCCTTTTAAAGGTGAGGTAAGATACTAATTGAATCATTGCAATATCTAATTGAATCATGCGTTGTCAGGTCTTCCAGAAGAGGCTGATATGAACCAAATTAGTCCAGGAGAGGTCTTCCATTCTGGTCACTCCCGCAACTCCAGCTATGCTAGCCAGCACAGCAGGATCTCTGGTGAGAGCTTTCACTGTATTATATATTGTATATCTCTAATTTGACTTTATTTTACATAAGACTCAGTCTCTTTCATTGGTACCACAGTAGATATTTAAACCTATTTTTTATATCTCGCATTGCTATCTATTTCAAACGCACCAGTGTCTGACATGTTCATTCAGGCTACAGCACAGAGCACTCCTGTTCCTCCAGTCTGTCTGACCTCACCCATTGTCGGAACACCTCCACTGGGAGCAGTGCCTCTGGGGGCCTGGGGGTTACTTTGGATACCCCCTCAGAGGGGGAGAGGGAGACCTGCCGCCCAGAAAGACCCCCACGCCCTCCACGGCCCATCCTTCCCCCCAACAGACTTCCCAGGTAAGACTTTTCCATTTCAGTATTTGCAAATTCATACAGAAAGTAAAACTTTTGCTTGCTTCATTTTCCTTCTTTGTGTAGTTCTATATGTTTCCTGCTCTACATTCATGTCAGGCATGTAATACAGAAATGTATGTCAGCCAGTGTGCCTTTTAATACATAGGTGAGTTGGCCCTCACTTGTGCAAGAAGACACTATTGCTTCCATTTATTAGCACAAAGCACTGAAATTCATGTTGTATCCTACATATGAAAGATTTAAAAATGTCAAGCAATTGACACAGCAAGACTGGGTAAAACTTAATGTTGCAAAGGTATGTACAGATCTTGGAAAAGCTGATTTTAAGAATTTTGAATATCACTTATGAAATGAGATTCAATAGACGTTAAAACTGAATTAAGTTGTGTCCTTTGAATCTTTACAGTCTAAATAAGTGAAGTTGTGTTTGAGGAACCCCTGAACTTGAAGTCTTGTATTGACGAATGCTAAACATTAAATGATTGGATTGCTGGCAAAAGCTTCTTATGACTATTTGGTCATAAGAAGGCATAAAATACCTTCAAATATCTTTCTCTGACTTTATTGGCTCTGGTTGGTCTTAGGAGGAAACATGGCTCTGTTGAAAGCCACCCTACCTGGGTGAATGACACCCGCATCGACGCTGATGATATTGTGGAGAAGATTGTCCAGAGCCAGAACTTTGCAGACGTCAGTAACACTGAAGGTAAAACATAGTATTGGTTCACCCTCTCACCCTCCTACTCCTCAATGATTGACATATGTATGATGATTGTGTGTGTCTATCTACTTTAGTGCTACTTTATCGATTCAATGCGATCTCTGCTTCTTTATTTTTCATTCAGACAGCAATTTACGCCTTTTTGTCAGCAAAGATGGGACAACTGCTCTAAATGGCATGCGACTTGGAAACAGGTTAGTGACGTACAGAAAATAGTAGCACACAATGCACGCACACACACGCACACATATACAGATATATGGGCCTCACATCCACCTATAATCTTGCTTCTTGTGAACTTTCACAGAGTGTCTGCTGGTGTATATGAGCCGGTTGTGATAGAGAGCCACTAGAATACTCTGAAAAGACTCTATGCAACACTACTTCAGTGGCTGTCATCCTGGAGCAACAGCTGAGCTGCTTGCCATGACAGGAGGTCCAGCGGTCAGACCTGTTTACCCTCTGAGTGTGCGGTATCTGTCTGGTCACAGTGTGCACTTTATTTCAAATATGCTGTTAAATCCTTAAGTCAGCACTAATCTTAAAGTCAGCACTCTTTAAACTCTATAGTCATAGGGAATTTTTCTCCATGTCTAGGTGTTATTGCATTCCCTGTTGATCAGGGGCATGCATTCACCCTTCAGGATTAGAATAGTGTCCCAAATAGCAGGAATACATATCTGTTATTCAAGTAAAGTGTAGTTCATTAAATTATATTTCCCATTAATGACCCTAGTCACCAGATGTTCTGTGATTGCTATGGTGTACGTCTTTACATGAATACTGGTGATGGGAGAGCTGGGTGATGAACGAATGTCAATTTGTTGACGTAATGCTCTGGCACCCCCATGTGGAGGAAAAAGATGCAGAGCGTTCTAGTACTGTTAATCTGTTTTTTTTTATCCCGAATGCTTTGCCACCTAATGTTTCTACTTCTAGGGGTTTAAAAGTCTGCATTGATTTTCACATTTGTTTAGTAATACCGCTGATCACTTTACTTACTCACTCTTCCCATCCACACCAAAAGGTTATGGAAATTAAAGTTATGACCAAAATAACATGGTTGTGATGTTGCTAAAATGTATTTCATAATGTATTATGGTTTTAATAATCAGCTGGCTGATTAATGGTTTTAAGGATTGCAACTTAAGAGTAGAAAGAGGTGATCTATTATATGTTTGAAGTTGCATTCTGGTGCGGGTAGTAGTTTTCTTTAGTGTATTACTCTAAATTGTTGGTCTGTTCTTTGAGTCTGAATTTTCTGACTGTGTTGAGAGCTTGCCACAAATACAGGTTTACTAAAAAAAGCAAGGTATGCTGTAACACTATGTTAATCATTAACTTTTACGTTGTTCCTGTGACATTGTTTCTGACCCTATTATGTGGAGTTGCAATTATCTATCATAATATGGTCAATAACTGTCAAACCATTTCTTGGATAAACCACTATTGTCTTCTTTGAAAAAAGATATTAATTGACAGCCCTTATTTTTTTATTGGTTTTTAAGCTATGCACAAACCACATCATGCACAGAAAGGAACAATGTCAACATACATATTACCAAGTTAGTTGACTAATTCAGACTAGTTCTTGGAATGACCACTTAGTTATGACCACTTGGAAATCACAAATGATTGTATTGTGATTCACAATAAAATATTTTTAAACAGTAAGAATAATTAAAGTTTGGATCTTGTTGCTCATTTTATGTTCAATAACTAGTAACTAAATTTCATATAGATGGTATGTTGGAATCACACAAATGACATCGGTTGTGATACAGTTAATTGTACTACACTGCAATTTGTTGTTTTGATATTTTTTAAAAAGCTGTGCTACTATTCTTTTATGGGTTGGTTTCCTCATTTTCTGTCACAGCGTGTATCTCCTCCTCCTCCTCCCCCCTCTCCTTTCTGTAAAAAGGTAGCACAGCATACACCACACACTTTTCTCTGGAGCAATCTGCACCCCACTGCTGGTCCTGAAAGGTCTCAGGGCACAGGAGCCTACATGGTAAAGACACAGGTTTTACAGGAAGCAAATGATTAATTAAAAAGGTGTTACACACTGATAGTTACCCAGAATGAAGTAGGCAGTAGCAGTGATGGAGAGGATGATGATAAGGATGGTACCAGGACCCAGATCACCCATGGCACAAGCATTTGGACAGGCACAAGGACTCTCCACCCAGATCTGCAGGGGTTTACCGACAACCAAGTTCTGGGCGACGGCCGTAGAGTGATTTGGGCTGCAGTGGTAATGCACTATGGTATGGGGCTGGTTATCAATAGTTAGAGCTGTAAAAAAAATTGTTTTAGGTTATTATAGTACACGTCGTAGGGGTTGTATCTATTTTTTTTTTCATAAAGGAAGCGCTATAACATACCATAGTATGAAACTGAAAGTGTCTTCATGCTGTTATTGTAATGGAACTCATTCCCTTCATGTCTACCATAGTTAATATAGCGGCTTTCATATGTTTCCATCCCATTAAACCTGTTCCGAGATCAATGAGTTAAGTGGTGTGCAAAAAGCCAGTAGGAAAATACATAAATTGGTAAATGTTGAAACAAATATTTGCTTACCCAGGTTTGCCACTGTCTCACTGATACAATAATACACTTATAAACTCTACCTGATAATCAGGCAAGCAGCAACATCGGAACAGCCAGTTCCAGTAAGGTCAGCAGGCTCTGAGAAAGGTTGGCATGGGTTAAAGTAGAGGAGGGTCTCCGAATTCGCTGGTGCATTTTCCGATGGCACGGGTTCTGACCGCCCTAAGAAGCCATCTGAATCTCCCATTCCCCTTAGGTTGATAACTCCTGTGCCATCCTTCATGACACATTTGCAGATGTTCAGTTTAAAGCAATCTGTCCTTGTCCTCTTGCTTGAGGACGGTTGGGAAATAGTGGATGTAAGAATACACAAGTAAACAAATATTAAGATATTGGTTTGAAAGCTCATCTCTACAATGTCCTTCAGTATGCAGTCCAGACACAAGTGCTTATAGAGGGCTAATTAAGGCAGCAGCTGACAAGACTGTGACAACTGAAAACAAATTAGAGCCAAGGTGATTTCATGCCAGTTGTACATAAGGTTCACTGTTCTAGCGAATCAATGGCAAGGCAGTGGCATCAACACTAGTGTTATTACTGACATTTTACTTAGATTGTGATTACGTAATAAAAGATGTCAGTATAACCAACAAATTACCTAAAACTGATATAATCAATAACCAAGTATTTTAAAATGACACAATAACTACATGTAAGTTATATAATTTGAAAGCATATAATATAGATAGATTGATAGATTGATAGATAATCATGCGTTTTATTTATTCATGCGTTTATTAATTCGTGTAGTTTTGCTTGTAGTAGAATAAGAATGCAGATACTGCACATACCTTTTGTGCTTTTCAATGTGACATGTTCACTGTTGCCTAACCTGATTATCCTGATTAGCAAACCTCTTTAATGTAGGAGAGGTAATAGAAAAAATGCAAGATGGTTCATTCTGTTTTTCTGTCGGGTACATTTTTGTAACATTACTTAGCCAACAAAGGTGAAAATTGTCCTCGATCTCACAGTCTCTGAAAAGATTTCTCTTAGGTCAACTTTTACATTTTGTAAATGGTACAAGAAAAGTTGGTAAGATCATCCATTCTTTCACAATAAATTGTTTTAGATTTTTTTTTTTACCATGCCTTTGAAAAAGTCAGCAATGTAAGTAGATCTGGTAAACAAATGGGTTTACATTTGCTTGCAAGATAAACACATTATTTGGGATGCTCAGATACTCTCATTCTGTTAAATAGTTTATAATTATCATTGTTTATCATTATTATTGTTAATTTCATACCAGTTTATATGTGAACAGCAGGCTTGACTACACCATTGTGCTTGAGATGACAAAGAAGAACAGGACAGGCAATTTAGGGACAGAAAATCAAAGGACATGGAAAGATGCGAGGAGTAAATGTAAAATGCTTGGGGTGTTTGAGATTAACCAGGAACATGAATTCTACAACCTCACCTGTATGATGAAAGAGGGTCTTTGTTCTGTTTTACGGACAAGTGCAGACGAACCACCACTGGTAAGAAAAAAGTCAACCATAATATGAAGCATTACGTATTCTAAACGTGTTAATTTTTTTACACTAAGTACTATCTCTTTTTCGCACAGAATGAACTCACAGTTGAAAGTTTCAAAGCCGCAGAGACTGAAATCCACAAGGTAAAACCTATCACTAAAAAAGTAGATGAAACTATTAAGGTTGGTTGGACAATACAACCAACCAAGCAACACATAACCCCTGTTTTTTCATCCCTGGACAAGCAACAATAGACATACAACCTCTAAGGTACTTAGTATCCTCTAAAAATGTGTTTAGTTGTCTGACAGAGATGGCTTTTTATTAGTTCGATTTCAAATAGTAGTATAATGTCTTTATTTTCCACAAAAATTTAATATTTTTACCACAATGTGATGAAGAGTAGATGGTGTACATAGGCTATATTTGAAATGTATTAACATTGTATATCTTACAAAATCCTTTTACAGTTTCTTTTGAGAGGTTTATCTGGAAAAATACTTCAACTATAGTAATAGCCATGTTAATTTCAAACAAATCTTTACCTTATATATTATATTTCTACTTTACTGTTATTTTTCCTAAACAGGACTTTAAGATGGTTACGTTTGCAGGACCAGTGTTTGCCCATCTACGGCACTCCGTGGGCATTAGTAAGGAGGAGTATGAGATCTCCCTTTCTTCAGAGGGATGTTACCTGCAGTTCATCAGCAACTCCAAAAGCAAGGCAAACCTCTTCCTCAGGTAGACACATTCTATTGGAAATGTCAATAACACACACACACACGGTCTCTGTCAATGCAATGTCCTTTCTTCTATATAGCAACGACAAGAGGTTTTTCTTAAAGTCACAGAACAAGCGAGAGGTGCAGTTCCTTCTACATAACCTTAAGGCATATGTGGACCATCTGGAGAAGTACCCACATTCATTAATAGTCAGGTTCCTTGGTGAGAAAGCTGGTTTGAAATGACAACAAATTAAATTGGTCAACCTAATACACCATTTACACAATTTAAATCTTTTCATGTTTCAGGTGTACATAGGATCCATAAATCCAACCAATCGGTAGTTTGATGAAAAAAATACACTGTACAAAATGTTTTAAATATCCAATTATGGTATGGTATTTAATTAAATCTCTTATGGCTTCATCACTGTTTAATAGCAATATTTTATTGTGATGCAAAGTGTGTTTTACCCCGATGAAAGGATCACCTCTAGGTAAGACCTGTTTTGAGAACATAACTATACTGTCAACTTCCACTTTAGTCCACTTCTGTGTTTTCTTTAGCATTCATTTATGTTTTCTGGAATATTGTTCCATAGATATGACATAAAGGGTTGTGAGGTGGGTAGGTGGACTGACCCCTCAACTAAGGGAACCCAAGTTACTGTGGTGCTTAAAGATAACAACTTTGAGGGAAAGTATGTAACACTGGGTAAGAGTCTGCTCTCATGTTGTTTTTCTACTCCTTGTGTATACAACTAAACACACACTTGGGTGAAATGTACCCTTCTTACTGTAACTTTTCCTCAAAATGTTAATGTGTGTCCACAGATCGCCAGTGCTCATGGCTTGTGGACCAGGTGAACATTGACAGTGCCTTCCTTTGTGGGCTTAACGTCCTTGACCACAGTATCCTGCTGGCCCATCAGCCTCTGCATCAAGACGAGCTTGATGCAAAGCATACATTTGCTAACTTCAGTCTGCGAATCGTAAAGTAGGAATCAAGCAACAGAAAAAGATTCAACATAGCTGGTTTTTTTTGTATAACTCTGCTAAATATATATTTTTCAAATGATTGGATGTTGTTCCCTATGCATTTTCTAATAAGCACAGTGCTATTGGTATATGTTCCCTGCAGGTCCATGGATGAGGAAAGTCTCACAAAGGAAGACACACATACTTTACAATTGTTGGAGGACGAGTCAGCCCTAGTGGTATCAGACAGAACAGACTGTGGGCAGGACAGAGCCCAAGCCTCATGGGAAAACTCTAGTGGACCATTATTTCTCCAGCAGATAACTTGCACCCCAAAAGCCAATCCCTACCAGGAACTAGTGGAATTCCAGGCCCATCACCGTAGGCTGTTAGCTGATTCAAAAAATGCAGTGCATGTCATAGATGGGCCTGCTCAACGGTATTTCGTAGGGATTGTAGACATTTTCACAGAGTATGGATGGAAGAAAAAGGTAGAGAACCTATGGAAGAGACTCTGATACCCTGGTAGAGCTTACTCTACAGTCACCCCCAACGCCTACTCACAGAGATTCTGCCAGTGGGTGCACAACCACACCCAGTGAGAAACCTCAAGTTAAAACCCAAATGCAAAGAGAAGTCACAATATAGTTTACTGCTTTGTGTATGCTAGAAATGAGTGTTCATTTTATGATTCTTTATATGATTGGTTTGTCCTGTCCTGTAATAATTAAATTTAATAAATTTAATAATCAATTGGAAATTATGAGTGGAAAAAAATAAAGAGGCTGCTGTACTACAGCAGCTTATAATTTGAATGTACCAGATCATGACATTTCCTCCATGCAGCAGTCTACGCATCGCGCTCGTCATACCAGCAGAGGGACATACAAGCGATCAGCTGATCTTGGCTGGGAATCCCCAGGCAGACATAACTGTTGGTAACAGAAGAAGCAAGGCAACGTAGTTACTGCGTATGCGTGGTACTGCCTGGTAGGTTAACGTGCTAGCTAGCTAGTAGATCAACAAACATCTTTTGCTTGTCAGATGCAAGCAGGGGCGGACTTTCCATTCTAACGTAGGCGAGCTAACCAGTTAATTATCTAACTAATTATTAACGTTACGCGGACAAAATGGATTTTAACGTAAAGAAACTTGCCTCTGATGCTGGGGTGTTTTTCACACGTGCTGTCCAGGTAAAAAACCTTATCGTTAAAAATATTTTGACAGTTATCAGTACTAGCTAGGTAACGTTAGCTAAAAAGATATGCTTTGCGTCTGAGCCGTAGCAACCTAGCCACTTACTAGCTAACCTCAACGTTCTTATTAGTGAGCAATACTTAAAATTATTGTAAGTTACGTTCTGCGTTATCAACGTCGTTGGCGTTGCGTATAAAGCGAATCACAAACTCCATCGCCGTATCGAGTAAGCTAAGAGGTTACATTCATTGACCTCATATGTCAATCGAGCCTAGCTTGCTAGCTAACTTGCGAGAAAGCTACGTTGTCGACACAGCCTAATTAGATAGATAGCTAACGTTATGGATCAATAATATTTGCACAAATTGCATTGGTTGGACGTCTTTAATTAGATTATGTTTGCTATGTGGCCAGTAAATTGCAATCATATGGTGCTTTCATTATGTACTTGTGGCTAAACCTAATGTGTATATATTAAGCTTGGCTTCCCTTGTGATTGTGGGAGATCCATGTAACGACAGACGACACATGATGTCACGTGTATCTGCTACAGTTTACAGAAGAGAAGCTGGGACATTCTGAAAAAACTGAATTGGATGCGCATTTAGAGAATCTACTGAGCCGCGCCGACTGCACCAAAAACTGGACCGAGAAAATATTTAGGCAGACCGAGGTCTTGCTGCAGCCCAACCCAAGTAAGTGTTGAATTATGGTAATCATCAAAAGGGTTCCCTGTCTGTACAAAAACACACACTTTACTCTTTCGCAGGTACTTTCGATAAGCTTAAATTACATTAAATAACTATTTCAACAAGGTTATTGCAAAAAAAAGAAAAAAGAAAATGCATACTCTCTCTCTCTCTCCACCATACAAACACAAACATACATACACAAGTTCCAACATTGTATAAATATTGCCTAGAACAACTTATTTACACGAAGTATGGTGTCATGGGGTCACATTACACTTTTCCAATACAATCATCGAAATTGGTGGCCAAAGTTTTAGCAAATCATGTGCAACATGATGTGGGAGAGCAGGGAGCTCTAATCTGTGACTTTTTGATTCTTCATGCTACAGTTGATCACACTGGTGAGTAAACCTCCCTCCCCTAGTGTCCTGGCGTGGAGTGTTTCCATCCGAGTGGACTGGTAGTCTTCTTGGCAGGTTTTAGAGGAGTAAAACCAGTATCGTGAAGGTTTTAATTTATCAAATGCAAACAAGTGTTGTTGTTAATGTTTGTCTAGCTAATCCAACTGAAAAAAATATTTTTGGTCTTTAACTGTAATTTTTGTATTAGGATCCATTTCTAATTGGGGTGCAGAGTGAGCATTTGATACAATTGTTGTCTCTGTCTTGACTTTGTATTTTAAAGAGTATCCAGACACAAAAAACTTTTTTTTCATTGAAAGCAGTGGATTTTCCACTCAAGATTTGAAACAAACGATAAATTGCACATCTCAAACAGAGAAACGTCACACAAATATTATTTTCACATCATCCAAGTCTTTTACAAGTGCAATTTTTCAAGGAGGCTTTGGCTAGGTCTGGTTACTCTTTAATTAAAGGAATACCTTACACACGCATCATCAAATAAGTCATATTTTGAGCACACCTCAGATCATTGAATGTCAGTAGACTATGAGCTAACGGATGTTTCTTGAATAGGCTACTCGTTCTTGATGTCTGTTTATCTTCAGAACCTATAAAAAACACTTGTGGTATTTGTGGTACTAGTTTTGTATTTGTGGTATCTCATTGTATATTTCTTCATTATACAATGTACAAATGTACACACCCCCTGACCCGTTCTTTCCATGATCCATACCAAATGCTAATTCATAAAACGAGTGATGTAACTAGATGTCAGATGATGTATTTTATTATGTTGTGATTTGGTGTGTGCATCAGTGCAGTCCTTCATCCCTCATAATCATCACCTACATATTTTGTCTTTTGTAAAACCCTTTTTTTCCAAGTCCTGAAGATGTTGTTGTTATTATTATCTAAACTAGGGAGAGAAAAAAAGACACTAAGAATGCTCATTATTATATCCCTGTCTTAAATCCAACTGTCTCTCTTTCTTTTTAGGTGCAAGGATTGAGGAGTTCTTCTATGAGAAGCTTGATAAGAAAGTACCATCAAGGACGACCAATGCAGAACTCTTGGGCCAGTACATGCAGGATGCTGCAAAAGATTTTGGTCCTGGAACTCCATATGGTGAGTGTGGGACTTTTCGGTTGTCTTGTTTGATGTCCAATGTGGGCAAAACATGGTTTAGTTCAGAGGTTTTGTGTCCAAAGTATATTTCTGAGCTAATGCAATAATTCAGGTCGTTGGGCCCCAGCAAAATTATTTCTTTCTAGATTTCTTTTAAATGGTTTCCCCCATATAATTGTATGTCACTGCAGACTCACACTGGACAATCCCGTATCTGTTGTAAGCATCTCTCTCCTAGTGTTTGGACCTTTACCCCTTTACCCATATTTTGTCTGTATTCTTCATTATTCCGGCTTTATTTTTATTTATATAGGTTTTATTTTTCCTTTACTGCTGTTTTATCCCTAAGGTGAGAGCGATCTAGTGATGAGAATGATTGTTTATTCAATTGATTTTACATCTGTTGTTCTGCGGCCTTTGCTTCAGGCTGCTTCGCATCAGCCAGACCGCTAAATCATTGTGCCCTTCTGTGGCAGGCCAAAAGATCAATAGTTCTCTGTTTGAACAGTGTTCTGTTGTGGCCAGATCTCTGTCTGTAGCCTTTATCCGAACGTACTAGGTTGATATTTGGGTGATGCTTGTGATCAGTTACTTAGCCTTTTGACCCCAAACATACAACTAAATTAGCCATGACTGGATTATAGTACTCTGTCATGGATATTTGAAATTGCCGTATGATGCCATTTAAATTAAAAAATTTCCGTTTTCTCCTGAAAAAAATCAGATTAGAATAACATGCACTAGTATGAATAAATTGAAGACCTTTGATTAAATATTGAAATTAGATGTTAGATAGTTTTTCTGTATATGTATGTATTCAGCTCTGTTCTCAAACAAAAGGCTTTGAACAGCCACGGAACCCACTCAATGGCCTGCTTGATAAAGACTGAGCCATTAACATCATTCTTTGCCCTCCTGCCTGTCATTGTAAGTATACAGGCTCTGTGTGTACTAGGATGTAATAAGTATAATAAAGGTAATGAAGCATTTTGAAAGGGGGTATTGCCATTTCAGTCATGCACCAATTTTTGTTATTAGTACAAGATTTCTAATTATGAAAAGCCTAAAGTGAGTACTTTGTTGGTTTACATTAGTGGATTCATTGTTGTTTCTTAGGTATTCGTTGTTGTATTATCTGTCGTAAAATACTGCATTGTTATAGTTAAACCTTGGTTTACTTACTCTATTTAAATATTTTATATGATGCCGAATTATAATTGTTCTACTATTTGTAGAATGCACATAATCATACATAGGGACTTTGAATTTATAAAAAAATATGTATGATCTCTGGATGTTAGCGTTTACATCTTAGTCTAAGTCTTTTTAAATGTTTTGTTTGTAAACCCAAACATTTCGGTATTGTTGTTGGGAAAAGTTCTAACCTTCTAGAAGTATCCTTCTGTCTCTCACTCAAGTGGGTGGAGGGTGTCCCTAGCTTGCACATTCACCGTAACTAAGCTGCTCATCATTTATTATTGATGCCGTGGTGGTTGCAGAGGAGCTTAGATGGCTTTTTGAGCTCCTAATCTACGTCCAAGGGGGCTGACTTTGTGGTTGATAAATGTAGGATTTGTGTTCCAAATACATCTGTGAAACTACATAATTGACATTATTAATGAACATAACATTTATCTGTGAAAAACATAACCTTTGTCTTTTTTTTATTTTTAAGAGCTGTAGTAAAAGTCTAGCTGCTTGTCTAGATTGGCCAAATCAATGTCCCTCTGATGAGACTATTCAGTACTCACGGAACGTTTTCATGTTCATATTTTCATATCATGTCAATGGACTGATTTGGGTTTTATATTTTTGAGGCTGTGTGATAATCATGTGTTGTTGCTGTTTGTCCTCTAGGGAGCACTCTAATCAAGGTGGGTGAGTATGAGAGACGACTCGGAGGAGCAGAGAGGGAGTTCCTCCAGACCTCAGCCATCAGTTTCCTTGCCCCACTCAGGAACTTTCTGGAAGGAGACTGGAGAACTATAACTGTGAGTTTTATATAAGGGCATAACGCAAAAGGATTGCCTGTGATCCTGCTCTTTACCTCGGATGCCTATAGTCGGGTAAATGGTAATATAAAGGTGGCGAGAATATCAGATCTGCCCAGTCTAATGTTTTGTATGAGAAGCTTTTTCCAATTATTTCTCCTTCCTACCTCAGAAAGAGCGCCGTCTCCTAGAGAACCGACGTCTGGACCTAGACGCCTGTAAAGCCCGGCTGAAGAAGGCTAAGACGGCAGAGGCCAAGGCGGCGGTGAGTAAGGCCTCTTCCCCTCAAATCAAGCCGTTATTCTAACCAGGGCTTTGTCTGACGGTACATTGAGTTACCGCTAACTAACAACTCTCTCTATTCTAATGTTCACAGTGTGAGGGAGAAGTGAGTATTAGAATATTAGTGTTAGAGTGATTTTTTCCCATATGCCATTTTTTTTCTTTTTCTGTCTCGCATGCTTTTGCAGTTTTCTCATTGGCATCATAAAATCACAATTTAATACAAGTTTGTCTTACCAAGCATAGCGCAACGAAAAGCAAAGAGAGAGAGAAAGAAAAATACATGACTTAGTACACTTACTGCACTATTGAACGCGAACGATGTGAACCTGCAGCATGGTAACCAATTGGAGACAAATGTAAATGCAAGTTGGCACCGTAAACATTTTTAATGTGAGCGGCCCAATTTGACAACTTGTTGCATCACCCAGCAGTCTGTGCTATGTGATTGCAAAGCGAATGCTTGCTGATAACAGTCCTTCAGATGGATAACATGCTTGCCCCATTACACCATGACCTGGGAATGTTTCTACCTTGGAGCCCCTGCTCCTTTTCTCAGCGAGAGCCTTTGAAAAGCTTTAATACATCCTTTCCTTGTGAATCTCAAAGCTCTGATTTGATTAGTTTCACTGTGACTGCGCAGACTTAGAAATAGATAGGTCAAATCAGACCCTTTGACACTTCAATGCATGGTGATGACTGACAGAGAAGCATGCAAAAAGTATTTTATTTACAATGTATTCTTCTGGCTTGATTCTGTAGGCCAGGTTCAGTATACTCAATGCACCAAGGCTCTGGAGATGGAGGGTTTCTTACTTGAGCTGTTATTAGCTGTAGGGATGTTTACATATGCCTTCCATTTGTGTACTCATGCTGTTACATCACGTGAACAAGCCTTCCTTTTTACATAAAAATCCCCAGAAACAATCTGTAGATTGTAGGACACTATAGTTAAGGGGCAACGAGTGGAACTGTTAGCAATAGCAATTTAGTCTGGTCGGTTTCTATATACCCGAGAGCATAATCGTTTATTTCTGGCTGTTTTTGCTGATTGTTTTGTCTTTTCTCTGTGCATGTTGTGTGTTTGAATAGCCTTCATGCTGTAGCCCACGATAAATTACTCTGCTGTTTTGTAGACAGCGCCTGATTTTCAGGAGACCAGACCCAGGAATTATGTCCTTTCTGCCAGTGCCTCTGCGGTAAGGAGCTGATGCAGCTTTTTCTGCCTTCTCTTTCTGACATAATGTAACACACTGTGAAGTACATTTTGCCATTGGCAAAAACCTGCTTTGCGTTAGAGATGATTTCAAATGTGTTTTGGAGGTTGTTAATATGGGTAATAGTCATGCACAGTTTAGGCCACTGTTTTTCAGAGAGACTTGAGCCCTCCAGCTCTTGAAGCTGATTTATGAGTGAACATAACGTTTTTTTTGTTGTTGCAGATAGCTTCAGACTTTGCAAATTGAGGTTTGGCCTCAGTAACAAAATAGACGTTCACGTGCCCCAACCAGGAGTGCTGGTTGAGCAAGATACTACTACAAAATAAACTTTGGGAAATGTATTCAAGAAGATTTGTTTGTACTGCAAAAAAAAAAAAAAATAGTCGTACTAGGTAGTCACTGGAGATATGCCTTTTAATTTAATGATATGCTTTGCTGATGTCTTCATAAACTGAATTCTATAAAAATGAATCAAAGACAGGTCCACTAGCAATCTTCATGCCATTCATGTTTATGCCGTGGTGTGCTGTCCCTTTTGTAATGTCAACACGTCTGGCTCAGCGTGGTTTTCCCCCTCATTCCTCACCCTGCAGTTTGAGTTGGTGATACCTGATACCCGACAGATTAACTGTAACGCCATCTTCTTCCATCAAATTTGGTTTCTGGGCATGCCTCCAAAGAAAGATGTTGCTTAGTATGTACTTTCTATGGCGGGGGTGGCTTGTGTGATTTCTGAAAACCTCTTTTCCTTTCCCTTTCTTGCTGTCTCTGTGCGGCTACTCAGCTCTGGGGCGAGGAAGTAGACAAAGTGAGTATGATTGGCATATACATTCTGAGCTTTTCACCTACATAAAAATATGTTTCCACATCAATTTGGTCAGCCCTCTGGCATGTGATCTTTTTGAGGTTCCCCATTTTAAGAGTGCATCTTGTTTTGCAAGTCGCTGACTAACAGAAGTATGAACTAAAAATGTAATATAAAAACAAGCAGAGATGAAGCAGCGTATTGGGTTCGTTCCGTTTTTTTTCCCGCTAGGTAGTTATTTATTTGATTGGTGATGCCTGTACCGTGAGCACAAGAATGCAATGTAATATTCATGTGGTTATTTTTCCATAGGCGGAGCATGAGCTTCGTGTGGCCCAGACAGAGTTTGACAGACAAGCGGAGGTGACTCGTCTGCTGTTGGAGGGCATCAGTAGTACACATGTGAGTCTGGTGGACACACAATAACACCACACACGCATGCTTTATCTCTAGTACACTGTACGTCCTATCAGCAAACATAAAAAAACAAAGCATTGGTGTAACTTCCAAAAGTCATCATGTGTAGCTTTCTGTTAGGTAACAGATCAATGGACTAAACTATGTTAGTTTTTGACC
Organism: Galaxias olidus; assembly: GCA_026901105.3. Taxonomy (NCBI): domain Eukaryota; kingdom Metazoa; phylum Chordata; class Actinopteri; order Galaxiiformes; family Galaxiidae; genus Galaxias; species Galaxias olidus. The sequence continues at coordinate 47,187 of JAPMUY010004297.1, forward strand.
AATCTCATTGTAACATAGCATCATAAGGCCAATTTATTTCTATTGAATTGTCCGGTTGGCTTCACTTAGTAAGCTAAATTTAGCTCTCACCTTGAGACCTGCAAAGTTGATATACTCTGACTGCTGTGGTTATTTTATTTGTGCCACCTCCATGGCCATGAAGAGCAAAGGAGTTTCCAAGTTTTTGAAAGTGTACGCGTCTGTACTAATTCAAATAAATAAATGTAAAAAAAAAAAAAAACAATTCCGTGCATGTTCTTTTGCTCAAGTAGCACTCAGGGACCAGCTATTTAGGAAGCATATTCACCCACAAACTAGGACGTAAACTGGGTGCATGGGAATTGGATCCACCCTGATTTCTTTGAAATTACAAGTTGAGTGATGGCCCCACATTCCAATCAAGCTCGTTTTCTTTCTTTAGGTTTTACTAACTCTCTTAACCCACTTAAGTAATGGGTTTACATGTTTTTTTTCTTTTTCATTTATTACCTTATTTATGTCATGTACCAACTCTTTGCAGCAAATGAGGTAAAACCGAATTGATTAATAATGACAAATTTCATGGGAAATGCATTTGACCAAAACACTTACATTGCTACCCCGCCTCCCTTTTTTTGTATGTACCCTTGAAGCTGTGTTGGAGCTTTTTAATTAGGTTAAACGCATACATCGGTTAAGATACCGGCCAAACTTTCATCTTAGCACGTCGGTCCCTATTTAAAACCGATGCATTCTCTTAACACTCACATTATTCCCAGAAATTCTATGCATGCTTTTAGTGTATTTATTTATTCTTAATTTTGATAGCGCAATAAATATAAGGGCAGGAGATTAATAGAAAGCTTGAACCCTGATTTGTACTCTACTCTGGCAGTTCAGAGGCATGTAACCAATGGTTGTCCTGGACGAGTATTGTTGGTAACTGAGTGATTGCTGAGCTGAACACACATACTGTACATGCCCATGTTTTTACTCATAATTAGCTGACCAACTATTTCCCATCACATGAGAAATGAGGCTGTACCTGCGTTATCTAAGAACCTTTTCCTTTGTATGTAGGTGAACCACTTGAGATGCCTGCATGAGTTTGTAGAGGCACAGACAGCGTACTACAAGCAGTGTCACCTGCACATGCAGGATCTTCAGAGGGAACTGGGAAGGTGAGGACCAAAACAATAGATGTTGTTTAATGGATGTCCATGTTTTCTGCTCTCTTACGTTTTGTCACATGGGTCATCACTGATTTAAATGTTTCTATGAACTTAAATCTTATGCACTCAGTTCCAACGGAGACGTGTGAGTATGACTCATAATTGAGAAATATTTCCATCAAGTATCCGGTATATGCGCAAAATAAAACTGTCAAATCGTGATTTTTCTGTCTAGGTTTCCTAATGCTTTTGCGGTAAACCCTGGCCACTCCTTGTCTCCTGGTTGCTCCTCTCCTCTGAGTGCTTCCACTCGACCTTTGGGTTCCACCAGCCCCGTGGAAGTCAACGCACTTAAGATTGAAGAGGTTCAGGCACCCGCGACGGGAACCAGGAAGGCCAAGGTCCTCTACGATTATGACGCTGCTGACACCATGGAGCTCTCCCTTCTAGCCGATGAGGTAAAAATGGAAACACCTTTTTATTTAAAATGCACAAGCACTTTGTCTCGAGGAGTATAATAGTGCTCAGTGAAATCACCAAGAGTTTTACATGAACTATCTCTGTCCTCTGCAGCTCATCACAGTTTACACAGTGCCTGGCATGGACTCTGATTGGCTCATTGGAGAGAGAGGGAATCAGAAGGGGAAAGTACCTGTAACGTACCTTGAGTTGCTCAGTTAAACCGGGCCGCCCACACCCCCCCCCCTCCCCCCACACACACACACACATGCAAGCACATACACGGCCATAAACAAACACACAAAAATGTATTAGTCTATTAGCACGCACTCATAAAACAACATTCTCAATACGGGGCGTGTAATAATTTGTTACCATGAAAACTTTTTTTCATTTGAGAAATTATCACATCACAATGACATTACCTTAAAAAGAAAGTGTTCCTATGATACTGGATGCACCCGGAATTTGTGGACAGTTTAACAGATTAAGCTACATAATTTATCTATTCATACACTTTCATTATCATATACTTAAAACATTTAGTCTAAAACTACATTCCTTATATAAAGATTTTACTGTTGACAAAAATGTTAATAAATATTTATAATTTACAACTTTTGTTTTGGCCACATTCCGGTATTGCCATTTTCTATGCTAGACTTCACCCTTGGCATAGGAGATGGTTAGAAATATGTTTTCACTGTAATCAAATATGTACCTTCAAAAACAAAGTTTTCATATTATTGCCTCACCAAAATGATTGGATTGATCCAATTCTTTTGTCATCTGCTCTAAACTCGGATAAGATATATTGCATCCGATTCAATGTCAGATCTTTTTGTTGAGCGGTGAAGACACGTTTGAACATGTGTTGAGCATTGTAAACACCCCAATTATGGCATGTAAGACAGTAACTTGAAATAATGTGATTATGCACGTTTGTGACTTTTCAGTTTTGTCTTTTAGTGGTTTTGTGTCTGTACACTCCATTGGATGTTTTTGCTTTATACAGTTGGTAACCAAAATCTCGCTCTTACTTATGTTACTGTCAAACACTAACCTGTTAACACAGGAAATGTCCCCTTTCCTTAAAAAGATGAATGATTTATTGTTATTATTTATCAGTTTTTCTTTTATGTATAGTGATAAGTACTGAATAAAATACTTATACTAAATTCTGTATTGCTGGTGTCAGCTCAGTTTGATGATTACCACTAGTGCATTGTTCAGTAAAGCGAGAGTTTGGTTTCCTATATTGTGTATTTTCACATTTAACAACGTTCGTCAATACAAGTTTTTTCTCTAAGCAGATCTCATTTGATTAAGGCAACCTATGCTGCCCTGAGCTTCAGGCGGTAGCTTGTGTTGTTCCTTTTATTTGTGTCTGAAGTACTAATTGTATTTATTGGTTTACTGAAAGCATTTGCACACACAAACGTATGTTCTCAGATGTCCATGCATGCACTGTCAGGGTTTTTTTCATTGCTGCTTTGATCCTGTTACACTTAGTGTGGTTTTTGTATTTGTTTTGCTTTCAGTGTCTGTATATTTATTGCTTGTCCCTAAGCCAACATGAAGGAGTAACGTGGGATTTAATAAAAAGTCTACTTTATTTTCTGTATAGTCAAGAACATTTTGTTTTCAAACAGGTTGTTAAAAACTAGTTAGTGCTTCTCCATTTCCATCATGTCTTTGCATAATATACACAGTCTAGGTGCAAGCTCATATAATATACCTGCTGCAAGTGTGCCAAATTGACCTAAAATTATATAAAATACAGAATGTGATTGTACCTACTGTTTATTGCTAACCTTAAAAATGGGCTATAGAAATGTAAAAAAAAAAAAACATTTTAACAATGCTATTAGTAACTATTAAAGTTGAAACAAATTTTTGTTTGTAGACAATATTGCACAACATCGTCAGTCATACCTTCCATGACATATTCTGTTATGAAAAGATTGCAACCACTAGGTCCTAAATGAGCTATGCACAGAGAGCTATAACTACGTATATTACCCAGCCTACACATACAAAAGCCCCAAACATAAGACTGAAGAGAACCAGGAGCCGAGCCTTCTGGGATGCCCTCGCCGCCTCTCCGATGTCCCCTCTCGACAGGGCAGCACGAGTCTAGAGAAAATGCAACAAACTTACAACCACACCACTGCAATTTCCATAGGATTGCACTGGAATGCTGAGTTACGGGTTCAACCACAATGGTTTTCCTGAAAATATGCCAGAGCTTGATATACCTAGGCTGGCATGGTGCGGCAGTCATTAAATGGGGATTGCATCACTGACACCTACACGGTACCATCTCTTGACACCTACGCAGTACACACTGAAACTGAAACTCGCCCACTGTCAACAGTTCAGACAATTAAGACACTTGGCTGAATAGAAACTTAACACGTGGATGAACTTGCCTCATAGGAATACATTAGAGCGATGAGCCCACTCATGAGACAGCAGAATATGGTGACAAGCAACGACTCCATCATGTAGTCCTTGGGTAGGGGAAGCTGTTCCTCTACCAGCGGAGGGTCATTCATGTACTAATAAAAAAATATATATATATAAAAGTCAAACAATTCGACCCAAACGAAGTTGTAATTTTTTATGGTTTTAACAGTTGCTTTCGATATATTATAGTCTTACTATGGTATAGGGAGGGTAGCAGGGTGATGGCATGAACTGGCCCTGGTAGAAAGGAGGTTGATTGGGTCCTGGCTGGCAGGCTACGACTTGCGGGCCTGGGTAGTGTGGTGGCTGAGATGGGTTGATTAAGTAGGCAACCTTGGGATCAGGTGGGCTGTAGGGTGGAGGCTCCTCTGAGGGGGTCGCTATGTCAATGTCTTGGTTAGCAGAAGATATCTGCTGTTGACTGGTTGAGGTTATCAACCCTGCTTGGGCATTCTGGTGTGTCTGACCCTGACAAGGAAAATCCCTTTTACTCTGAACCGGAGAAGCAGTTTGTGTGCTCACTGTCACACACACTGGACAGACAGGCTGGCTAATGCTAGAGGTGCCACCTGGACATGGGATGTGGACACTTGGACTGACAGGTCTAGTTTCAAATTGTTCTTGCGCTCCTGAGATTCTCTGAAACACAGCTGTTCCCCCAGTAGACTGACACTGGCTCTCCGGAATGGATGGATGACCTATGTATTGAGGATCGGGGTTATTATGGAAACAAGCTTAAATCCAAATTCAGATTATTAATCAACTACTAAACTAAGAGTAAGCACAAAATCTATAATAATTCACAATGACTTTCGAGGAATATCCTCTCTTGTCTAAGTTCTGGAGTTCCTTTATTAGTTACTCAGATCTCCTCTGCTTCAAACTATAGTTGCGTCCCGTCATTCCTTGGATTCTTTTGTTTTCATACCTTTGTCTTTTCTTTGAATGGATTCCTTCATCATAACTTTTGTTTTTTATGGAAGTAACAAAGGTTTTCGAAATGTTTAGATTTGCACTTAATTTAACTTCCAATATTATCGGTCTTGCTATATTTATCAGCATGACCATGTTGTTCAAACATACCTTTAGAAACATATTGGGAAAACTAACTTTCACTTTGTGTTTTTTCTGTTAGTCTTCTACCCTGGAACACTTTAAGTGGGTATTTCTCCCTATCCAGTAGGTGTCAGATGTCATTTAGTTTCTGCTCTAGACGGAGTGGGTGTTATGGGCTGACAAAGTATCACAACAACTCCTGGCGCCCAAGCTTTCATGAAACACTGGGTTTAGTCGTTTACCAGATATACGTTTGCGTTATAATAACTCAACAATGTAATCCCAACTATTCAAGATGGTTTTAAACAGTGATTGTGTATCTATTACTTGGTTTATAACTGTTTTATACAAACGGGTCAATTCTTTAATGGCTTTGGTTCTCTTTCTCCAAACAGATTACATTATTTGATGATCGAACAATGTTGGTTAATATACCTTTCAACTCATTGATAACAATGACATTGATAACAATGTGTACCTTTCATAATTAAATAATTTCAGTGAAGCACTGTGTCCAAAGGTCACACTAATACAACATCAAAAGGTACTCACTTGCATCCATGATACTGCCTTATTTTGTGGTGTCTACAACCTGAGAGATTGAGGCTATCATTGGATAAAATTACATATATAAAGAACTAGGACTAAACATTGAGTATTTTGCAGTGAGATCCCATGGCCCTCTTGAAACGGCTTCAGATGGTGGTGTGCGTTCCTTTCCATTGGACAGAGAGGGAGAGTATCATGTTTGTTTAATAATTGACAAGCCAGTGTTTGTATCTAGGTGGGTGTTTGTATGTGCTGGGATGTGTGTGTGGTTATGATACTGGGACTTCCTTGATAAATATGACTAACATTAAGACAGAAATGGAGATGAATGCAGATGAAGTGTAAGATAGAGCCCCTCCTACTAGTATTTTATTTATAGAGCATGCCATAGGAAAGAATACCTAGTACAATAAAAAAGTTGACCTTGGTTTTAGAGTGAGGTTGGATCTAAAACACGATGACAGGGAAAACACCAACATCACACAACTGGTTTAAAAAAGGAATCCCCAAGGCAACTTTGATTAGCTGATAAATGAACTTAACTCAGTCAACTTGCACTAAGAAGGTTGCAGGCTTCGCACACTCCTGGAGTTAAGTGACATTTTAATAATAATAATAATAATAACACATTAAACTTGTATAGTGATTTTCGGAATACTCAAAGACGCTTTCTTAGAACATACTTAGTTCAATATAGTTTTTTTATTTAGTTATAGTATTTACAAATATTTAAAGTAAAAGTAAGTATTTTGGTGCATCAAAAGGTAATTTCTAATATAATTGCAAATTGCATGCTAGCTTTGTATAGTACAAAATGTCTTTATTTATTTTAATATATCAGAACCATACAAAACAGTTATAAACATTTGGATACACATGACTAAGTGCATAGTTTTGTCATAAATACACACACCAAACAGTTATTTTGTAGGCTTCTCTTCCAAATAAATAATTAATGTAGAAATGTAGAAAATAACAGATGAAACCTAATTTGGCCTGACAAAGTGAAAAAAATTTACAGTAACAAAAACACAACCTCCTCTCAGTTAATTTATCACTACCAATTTACTGAATACACGAAAATAGACCAATCATTGTGAAGGCCCAAACAGAATGAAAGCCATTTGTCTACATTAGCATGATCCATCTCATTGAGAAGATTATAAAACACATGCTCTTGACATTCTATACTAAGTTTGAGGTGAAGCTTTCTCAGACATCTGAGTGATCCATCTGTTCATCTAATTTTGTCAAAGCCACACACTGAAACCACATTCTAGCTTTTATAGTAGGCCTACATTTACAGTGAAGCAAAGGGACTTAAATGATTTAATAAGAATATAAATACAACTTTTTATTTAAAGAGTACTTACATGGAGCAGCAAATTAAAAAATGTTAAGTGGGATAATATTAACTTCAAAAGGTACATTTTAACACCTCACCTTTAAACTCAAGATAGGCCTTCATCAGGTGGAAACATAAAGCAATGGCTTTAGAGATGAGTGTAAAACACGCTTTTCCCAAAAATATGAAGATTACAACTTAAATGTTTTCTTATTTCACCCATGATAGGCCTACACTACAAGATGAAAAAATTAAAACAATTTATAACAATAGGTCAGAAAATATCACGTAATATCAAATATACAGTACAACTAAGGTCACAGTCAATTAGGTGGACTTCATTAGGCTCCCCGATTGAAGTTAGCAAGAACACAACAGCTTTCACATAAAAACAAACTGTAAAACCCTCATATAATAGGCTATAGTCATATAAGCATTGAAAATGTCAAAACTCAAAACCATTCTGACTAAAACAGAACTCCAAGCAAAACCATGTCAGAAATATTTTTTAAATATGGCATAGTATTGTTGCTTATTAAAAACAATTATAGGGAGAAAATTTCTGGGTATGAACATGACCCTGAATTATTTTAGTAAGCAAGGGCAAAGATTGTCCGAATTGCCTACGTCATCTGCTTAAAACAGCCAACATCAGGAAAAAGTTGGGGGTATTGAATCATGTTTCTGTGAAAGTGGCACACCGGTGGTGCAACGTGCCTGGCTCTCTAGATAGTAGGTCTGTATGTTAGTTCTTAGATTCAATTCAAACTATAGTTATAAACTACAGTCCAGATCACTCAAGATCAACACCAAAATACACTTGTTTCTCATCCGTAACAATTAAGTCATGCTTCAGGGCCGATACACGCAACCTGTCTTGAGCTTCGAGATAAAATACAGCAGTTGTAGATATCGATTCTCTTGTTTTCACTTTGCATTCCACAGAGCCAAATGATTGAATCAGAATCCTGTCTTTTTTATAATTGTTTGCATACAATACCACTTCTTGGGAAAGGACGACATGTTCGTTTTCATTGCTGCAGAGATGACTGCTGTAGGTTATCTGAAGATAAATCCTGTAAGAACCACTTGTGGACACTACCAGGTCGCCATCATCATAGCCAAATCCTTGGAGATGGGCATTTCCCTCCTTTGTCTCCCATTCAAGGTATTTTATTCGAGATATGTTGTATCTTGCTGGGGCTACAGCAAGAGAAAAAGTGATGTTAGACGTTCAAAATGCAATAATTTCTTTATACACAGCACAGAGATAGGAATATAGCCTGCCGACAGACCAATTGTACAGTGTCCTCGAGAATTGACACAGGGAGGTCAACTGAGCTGTTTTACAGTGCTTATCCATGCTGAAGTTAATTATATTCTCAAGCTCAGAGCCGCAAATAAAGTGACAGTTTTAAGTCAAGTCAATGATAGACTCAGTCTAGTTACCTGTAAGAAGGGCACTTGGATTCTCATACTGCTGCTGCTGCTGCGGCTGCTGCTGATGATGATGAGTGCCTTCAAAAAATAATTCATTATTAATGTAAATGTAGACTATTTGTTATAACTCTTGGTAATATATGTTGCTGTCATCAACATGGTAAAATTAAGAGATTGAAATAAATAATCAAAAACGTACTTGACTGATGGCCGTCAATCTACAAAAAAACAAAACAAAAACAGATGCATTACAAACAAACAGATGACAGCATTATCTTTTATACATTCAATTTAGACATCTCTCTTTATTGCACATGCACAAACCACACACACGAAACGATCAAGATTGGAAAGGAATTGTGGGGCATGTGGCAGCCTATTTACCTGGCCAGATCGCAAATTATGAAATTCAACAATGACCGCTGCTCCTATAACTAAATTTAGAGCACACAGAATGAATCCAATGCCTGCAATTAATCTAACGCATTCTGATATCTTCTTAATATATTGTTGGCTCATTTGGTGATATTGAGATCCTTCGCGTTGCCCTCGGCACAGACATTCACCGAAGTGCCAGCCCTCCTCCATACGATTGAATTCCATAGTTAAAGAAGCAGGAAACACACGTTCTGTTGGGCAGAACAGCAACTCGACAGCCTACTTTTATTGCCTACTTGCCGCCCACGTTAAACACATGTAGGCTACATAACAATCATTCGGACGTGAGAGGTGTAGCAGCCTGAGTTTCATTGTAAACTCACAACCCGAAAACCTTCCTCCCACTCAAATCGACACACAACCTCCGTTTGAAGATTTGATGAAAAAATGAGGAAACTTGGAACAGACAATCCGTCTGAGTCACTATAGCTATTGGCCTTTGGCCTAACTCTGCCTGGAAGTGCCTACACCCAGGGCCGGCCGCAGCGGATTATTTTCAGATCTTGAAAAACTGTGCCACCTTGACTTCATGGAGGAAAGGTCATTCTTGAATTATGTAGAAAGTAAATGAGAAACAATTGGACATTGAGTTGGTGCACTAACACACTGGTGGGTCAAGAGGAGCATGGCTGTGATCCCACTGATGTTGCCTCTGGCATTATCAATGGATGGAGCTAAAAACTTTAGCAGTGTAAAGCAGTTTTTTTTTTTATTAAAAACGTGTAAGTAGTCATTTGATTAAATAATTCAATTAAGTTATATCATTGTCTTGAAAAAACACTATTTGAAATGCAATTCAAATACCATGCCTTTTTGTTCCATGTTTTAAGCCAAAAGTTGGAAATGTTTACAGGTTTATAGGGTATTTCTTCTTTTTGATCATCTGGCCATGCCGAAAGGCTAGCTCTGGCTCTGAGACTTCATTGCTCAGAGTTAAGGCTTCTGAAGGTGTCCCGGGCTCAAATTAACGAAAGATCTGGGATAAAGGGTGCCCACTTGAAAATACCACAAATTGTGTAATGGCACAAGGTAGTGCGTCACTACATCAGGAAGAGATGCCCATACTTGGAGTATAGTTGTTGATCATGCTAGGGATATGCAGTGACCGTGAGCATCCTGCATCTCTTCTTTGCCATGGTTAGGGAAAATAATCACACCAAGCAAACGGTAGGGCTCACCAAAATCACTTCCTACAGCCTGTAGTAACTTTAAAAGAGGCACTGTATTTAAACCTCCCACAATTTTCCATTTATTTTTTATTCTTTATTTTGTTCAGATCACTATGCCTTATCTACTAAAATAGTTTGGTGTTTAGTGTTTACAACTTTGTGTCACAGCCTGCACCACCAGTTTCAGGTCATTCATTGACTGCCACGCCCCTGCTTCACTTTGCACCACTGCAATCAGGACAATCACACACACCTGCTGCTTACCTGCACACACATCTGATTATCATTGACTCTGCCACTATTTAGTGTCCAGTTTTCCACACACTCACTGCCAGATTGTTCTTTGCTGTTTTCATGCCAGACTTTCCCGCATTCACTGTTTGGATCTCCCGTTGCCGACTCAGCCCGAATTGGACTTTTCTTCCTCGCCTGTTTCCCCGTAAACTACCTAGCCTTCTGAACCTGACTCTGAGATTTTGCCTTGCGTTTTTCATTGCCTGTCTGTGGTTTTTTGGCCATTGTCCTGTAGTGAGAATAAAAGGATGTTATAAACTAAATCCTGTGAGTTGTGTGTTGCATCTGGGTCCACCTTCAGTTCGTTACACTGTGTCAGCTGTGGTAACACAGTATTTTCCGTCGGGATCAACAACTTGTCTGTCTTATCTTGCTAAAATAAAGTACATTTTCTTTATCGAACTTTGGCTATTGGTAATTTTCTTTGAAACAGCTGGTTTACCTTGCTAACCTTGACTGTTGCTAGGCTGGTAATTGACCTATAGCTAATACAAATGTGTTCTAATGTGTTGGAACATACACCGATCAGCCACAACATATTAAAGGGGCCCTATTATGCACATTTTCAGGTTCATACCTTTATTTAGGAGTTCTACTAGAATAGGTTTATGAGTTTTAATGTTCAATAAACAATTTATTTTCTCCAAACTGCCTGGATCAGCAGCACCTCTATGCACCCTCTGCCTGAAACGTGCCGTTTTAGCTCCTGTCTCTTTAAGGCCCCCCCTCCCGACGAGCCCAGTATGCTCTGATTGGTCAGCTGACCAAACAAAGGGAATTTGCCTTCGCGCTTACCAAAACAGCGTTTTCTCGACTTGGCAAAACCATCGGGCCTCCGCTCTGACTGGCTCTGGTTGAGGGCGTGCCAAGCATTATTTAAATGTGTGACTTAGTGACCTAGATAAGTTACGGAAGAAAACGCCGGACTACAAACGTTTCAGGCAGTTCAGAAGCAGTGTTTTCTGTGAGAGAGAGTAGCTCCCTTTGGCGTGGACTATGGGATTTGTAACTTTTCAGACCTTTACATGCACAAAAAGCGAAATAACATACTAAAGGAAAGGGAATACCCCAAAAAGCATAATAGGGCCCCTTTAAAACCACCTACCTAATATTGTGTAGGTCCCCCTCGTGCCACCAAAACAGCTCTGACCTGTCGAGGCATGGACTCCACAAGACTTTTGAAGGTGTCCTGTATTATCTGACACCAAGACGTTAGCAGCAGATCCTTTAAGTCCTGTAAGTTGCGAGGTGGGGCCTCCAAGGATCGGACCTGCTGTTCCAGCACATCCCACAGATGCTCGATTCTATTGAGATCTGGGGAATTTGGAGGCCAAGTCAACACCTTGAACTCTTTGTCACGTTCCTCAAACCATTCCTGAACAATTTTTGCAGTGTGGCAGGGCGTACCAGTTGCAGGCGCTTTTGGCAGTAAACGGTTCAGCATGGACGGTCTGCGCCTACGCAAGCTACGATGCACTGTGTTCTGACACCTCTCTACCAAAGCCAGCCTTAACTTTTTTTTGTGCCACAGTAGCTCTTCTGTGGGATCAGACCAGACAGGCTAGCCTTCGCTCCCCACGTGCATCAATGAGGCTTGGGTGCCCATGACCCTGTCAGCGGTTCACCGGTTGTCCTTCTTTGGACCACTTTTGGTAGGTACTAACCACTGCATCTCAGGAACACCCCACAGGTCCTGCAGTTTTGGAGATGCTCTGACCCATAGCCATCACAATCTGGCCCTTCAGCGTCAAAGTCACTCAGATCCTTACACTTGCCCATTTTTCCTGCTTCCAACACATCAACTAGAAGAACTGACTGTTCCCTTACTGCGTAAGATATCCCACCCCTTGAGAGGTGCCATTGTAACAAGATGATCAATGTTATTCACTTTACCTGTCATGGTGGTTTTAATGTTTTGGCTGATTGATGTATATAGAAGCAACTAGTGCCGCTGCATCTGCTGGCAGCCTTTCAGAAAACAGCCAGCCAATTTAGCCAGCCCTGAAGTTCGATGTTTGTCTTATAAGCACTGAATTATATAAACAATCTTAAGCTGGTTTCCTTTCAGAAGTTCCCCTGCCGCCACCCAACAGTGGTTCCAGAATCATGTCCCCACCAATGTCTAAACCAAACCTACGCCCCTGGACTAAGCCCACATTGTTCAAATCAAGGGATGGCATGATTCTCAACCAATTTGACCCATATCCACTCACTATTGTTATGGAGGATAGATACATCTTAAACAACTAAATCACCAGTTAGGATGGAATTATAAGTCACTGGCCCTTTATCAAGCATGCAGCTGAATGTAAATAGCGTTTGGAAAAGTACATTTTCACAAATTATATTGATTATCTTAAAGTAACTCTGCGTTTACTTGATTCTTAGGTTTGACTTTGAGCACCAATAGCTAAACTATTGGTGCAAAATAAACTTGATTTTGCACCAATAGCTATGATTGTGGCAAAACATATAGCATCAGGCAAGGCACGTAAATAGTTAACCTGCTGAAAATCAGTGGACGTGGACGCTTCAGATAAACAACCAATGACCACAAAGGTGATTATAAATTATTAAAAAAGTGGTTTGTTTTTTATTTAATAAATTACATCTTAAATTATATATTGTATGACTTTTCACATCAGCTGTCCATTGATCCACACAATTTGTTTGAGTTAATTAGAGTTTTATCATTCTATTTATCAACACTTAAAGTAAAAATGTCCTATGTAACCTGAAGTTACTTCCACCACTCATAAATTTGTGTATGAAAATGCACACATACAGCCCCATTCAGTAAGATACCAGAGCCACCATCTGTTTAAATGTGGTGGATCCGGAAATTATTTGGTCTTATTTACATTATACATGAATAATGAATGAATGCAGTAGTTTGTCAACCAAAGTGAAATACACAGGTAACAGATTTACCAACAAATCAAAATTTATTATTTGTTATTTAAGTGAGAGAAGATCTTGCTTGAAATGTATGTTGAAAATGTTTTAGCATGACTTTGTGGGTTGTGTCATGTGGGGGTGGGGGTGGACTAAGGGCACTAGAGTATAGTCTACAATGTATTCTACCTGTACAATAATAATAATAATAATAATAATAATAATAATGATACTGTACACATTCAACTGTACAATGTGTTATTTATATTTACAGCGACCACGTTAAGGAAAGAGGCAGTACCTGAGTGCCGATTTCAATTAGCCTAAAACCCCTTCAACATGGCAAAAACCAATCCATCCCACCAATGTTATTAACTCTACAATTAATAAAATACAATTCAGCAAATTGGTTTGTACCCCAGGGTAAATATAAATATGTATGAACTATTACCTGTGTTCACAAGTCAATCAAAAAGTCCATAAACTAAATAATAAAAATAATAAAATAATACCATAATAATATTATGAGGATCCAAAACAAAATTGTAATTTACAACTTACTTGAGCATGAGAATGGCTAAAGTTCACAAATACATTTTTTTCTAGGCAATTTGTTTAACAACTTCTGTTTGAGGTAGGCAGCAAACATCTGATTTGGGCAAATTAAGAAACAATGTGAAGCGTGAAGCATTTTGGGAGACCCAGCTCTACCTGTGTGGAGTGGTGGGAGGTGGAAGGGGCTCAAGGTAAACAACCTGGCAACTTTTCATAAACTATTAAGCTGAAAAGCTATAGACAAAAGACAAGGTAATTTACTGTATGTAAGCAATTTAGCCAACAGCCTTCACTTTTCCGTACAACTCACAATAACAACACACACACACACACACACACACACACACACACACACACACACACACACACACACACACACACACACACACACACACACACACACACACACACACTGTACATAAAACATATTGACCATTTCAAATACCATTCAATAGCACATACGATAAAACACCAATAAAAACACATATCGTACAGCATGTGCAGCATATTCTCCCAGAAGGTACCGTAAAACAATAAATAAGAAATTAATACAAACAGTTAAATAACAATCATTGTCTCCATCACAGATCACTGTTCAAGTCAAATTGAACTGTCAGCCTGTTTTCTAATGTGTAGAAATGCTAGCCTCCTCATGAGTCCTTTTTGTATCCACTGTGCTGCGAAAGAATCAGCTTGCTGGCAAACATGCTCCTCCTGAAACAGTGCCCTCCAGAGGCTCAACACAAAAATAAAATAAAACCACAAGCCTACTTTCTTTGGAGCATTTGCAATACATTTATTCCCCTTCCATTGGAATTGTTTGAATTTAAAGACATCCAAGGACAGCATTCGCAACTCTCAGCTTAGGCCAAAATAAAGAGGAATGTACTGTTGTTTTTCCTAATCATTACTCTCATCTGTCTCACTTGCTTTAGGAGCCGGATACATTGAGTATTTAAAACATTACAGTTGGAACTTTGGGTTTAGTGTGTCCAGCAGCTTCTTGTCCTGGCCCATTTCACGACAGTGGAGTCTGAGCAGGCTAGAGAGCAGTCACACCTTGTAGCAGTTGCCTTGAGTGGTAAGTGCTAGCTGGCCGTTAGGCGCCACCTCGTTAGCCTCGTCCTCAAGCAAGCCAGACACGTCTGCATTGGGGATGCTGTCGTGGTAACTGCTGAAGCTGATGTTATCCTCCTTCAGTTCTATTGTCCAGAACGGGGCGTTGAGCTTTCGGTTCTGGTACTCTCTGTAGGTATACACCCCTCCCACAAAGCCCAGGAGGAGCAGCACCACCAGGATGATGACAGCAAGGATGATGATGTTGAACTGAGTCCAGGACACCTCGGTCAAAGCAGCTGTGGTGTTGTCAGTAGGACTGCCCAAGCTGGTCTGAAGGGCCTGGGTGGTGGTCGCTATCAGGAGTGTGCTGGAGTTGGTGGCTGAACTAGTGCTGGCTAAAGTGGAGGAGGAGGGACTCTTGCTGGTGCTGGTGGTGGCGGTGGCAGGGGAGGATGTCCTGGATTCAGGGATCTCTGTTGCAGTCATGTTTGCTGGTGTAGGAATGTTCCTTGATGCTATAGAGGATTACCAATGTTAATATTAGGCAGAAAATATCCATGTAAGCAGGTACTACAGATACAAAATTTTATTGAATTAATTATAGGGATTGAACAAAAATTCAGTGTGTATTTTAGTCTCTACCTATATTTATCTGTGCTTACCTGGACGGGTGCAGTTGTGATAGTGGGCGTCCCCTACAAACCCAGGGGCGCACAGCTGGCATTGACGCCCTGTGGTATTGTTGATGCAGCTGAAGCACTGACCACTCTCAGAATGGCACATCTGGGCTGGGCCCTTGGGGTCTGCATTCCCACTGCAGTTGCAGGGCACGCATGCCCCAGCCGCTCGGTGGAAGCCGGCGCTGCAGTCTTTGCAATTTGAACCACTGTACTGGGGAAGGCACTGGTCACACACTGGAATCCCATCAGAGTCTAAAGGGAAAAAACGACAACAAATATAACCACTTTTAAGAATTTGTTTAAACATCCTAGCCTACCCTGTTTACTGCCAGCAGCGTGGCTCAAGATACCCAAACAGGAGTTGCAGGTTCAAACAGTAAACAAGGACATTGTAAGACACTCCAAATACTGTTAAAGGGGCATGACTTCATGGAGATACTGTGGAAAACATACACCATTCCGTTTTTTTCTTTAGTGTAAAGCGATAATGTGACCGTTTTAACTGCAAAACCAGAATATTACACAGGCAGAGCACACATCATGGTCTAACTTTACAGCCAAACGTATCACTACACAATTACTCTTCATTATCATCAAATAAATGCTCTCTCCAGGGATGGCTTTCCAATGCAGCCTCCGGTCCTCAGTAATATGATGCCACAACTCACTGCGTCACTCCCTATACTATCCAATTGTACAGTGGGGCTGCACTGCACTGGTCTCCCTGTGGGCACCTTCCACTAAACAGGGCAGTCTAATGTTCTGATGAGAGTCATCGGTAATGGGTCTCTGTGTCATTAGAGAGGCTTTGAAGATAGATTTAGTGTCCTCCTGAGTAATGAAGACAAAACAGCTTTTTCTTGATTGACAGCCTCTACATGCAGGATGCAGTCTTCATGGTACTAGAGCACTTAGCTCTGAATCATTTAGACAGATGCCTGCCTTTATCCCATATTCTAACCGAATGCCCCAGATTAAAGTGTGAATTCACTGAAGACACACGATAAGGTCTATTAAACGCTCAGTACGGACGGTCGCTGAAGATTCCTGGTGAGAGAGGAAAGGCAGCTGAGCCCATGTGTTATATCACCAGGAGGAAACATGACCCAGTCAGTAGTGGGGCAAAGAACATTTACAGTGAGCCTGACCTGCTTATCTACCCATCCTCCACTGCTGCACAACACTCAAACACTGGTGGGCTGGCTGTCGCACAGACCCAGACTGCACAGTGGTGCACACGCACACACACACGTTTGTGCACACACTCAGTCAATGTTTAATTAGCCTTAGGATGAATGAACCAGCGGCCAGCACATACAATTGAGAAAAAACAGGCCGTGTGCATGGATCATTTAGTATGTGTGACCCACATACTACAGGCGCGCCGGCACTCTTTCTAAACCCTTCTCCTTCTCGACCTCTATTATTCACAATTGCGTGTGTTGTTGTTGGTGAACCTGTCAATTTGGGAGACATCTTAACAGTCTTTAATTAACATGATACTGCATTGTAGCATTCATCATTTGTCACTGTGTTGTCAGGGCAACCATTGGCTGCGGCTGAGTATTGCCAATACGCTTGGTGCAGCATCCTCCACAACCACACAGCCACTTATATAAGAGGGCCTCCTATAGAGCAAAATACCCATTTCTGGTAGCTTTCTTTACGCAACACGGCCTCCGCCACAGTGGCATGTCTGGCTCTGAGAAGCCAACCCCATCCCCCAGTCTGTTGCTGCCTGACCTGCTGTGAAGTGGTCCAGCTGTGCCCATGTGTGTTCCATGCTCAGCTCAGCCTAGTTTGCGTCCCTGCTCCTTCTCATTGCCTTGTGCGCCGTGACGCTGCACAGCCCCCCGTGGGCCCTGCTGGGCAAACACAACCTGACAGCCCCTCTGCCACTCCACATGGCTGTTGCCAGGCTGCACAGGACCAATCGGGTGCCATCAGTACGTCACAGGGCTGCCACTGATTGGCCCCGTCAGGGGGAGTGAGAGGTGAGGGAAAGTGACAAGGTCTCAATCCACGTATGATGCCTCGGCATAACCCTGAGCTGCCGACCTGTGAGTTTGGAAGGCCAACGAGTTCGCCTATCACTTAACACACAGAACAAATGCGTCTGCATGTCCAAGCACACTAGGTTACTATTAACTGGAAAATCAACATAGAAATGGCGTTGTCCTGCAAGAATTATCACATCTTGTATTGACAACCTAAGAGATTCGGCAGAGACTAAAGTCCTGTAATATTGAGGCCAACACACCAATTCACCACAGAATCAAAGGAATCATTATGTTTATCTACCACAGCCATGCTTTTTTATTTTATTTATTCGATTTGTAACAGGGTCGTGTAGTGGTACAGGGTCATTGTATGGAAGGTCAACAGCTTGATATCCAGACTGCTGCAATCCCACTGAAGGCATCCTAAAGGATCCTGCTCGAAGCACTCGGTTCTTCCTGTGGACGTTTCCCCTTCCTTTATTTCTCCTCCTCTGGCTCGAAATATCTATAAACACTCCTGCTGATCTGCGCTGTCTAAATAGCACTGTTCGCCTCCCTATCATAATGGTAGTCTTCGTTCTTACAGCACCAGCAAACGTTGTAACCTAGGGGTGCTGCAGCCCTTGCTGTACCCTTAGTTCCCATGCCCATGTCACCCCTAGTTCCAGTGCCCTCGGACACACCTAGTTTAAAGCGTCACACTGATTTTTCTCATATAAACGTTTTTTCCGATATTACCCAACAAGTCACATTTACAACCCACACCAACTGTCAGATTCTTGATTTAGTGTGCTTCACTGGTGTAACTGTTTCTCATGTTTTCCCCACCCCCTTTCCCTTGTCTGATCATAGTATTACCCAATTCACCCTTCCCTCTGAGTCTATTCCAACACACAAGGTCAATCTCCCGCCGTAATATCAAAGCTGTTAACCCCCATATTCTGCCTGGTGTAATTGGTGTTGCCCTTTGCCTTGAACCCACCTTCATCTCCCCAGATCAGTTGGCTGGGCGTCTCAGCACCACTCTTTTTGCCTTGCTCAACACATCGGCTGCCTTAAAAACCAAATGAAGTCTCTTTCACTCCCTCTTCCTCCTGGTTCACTTCAGAACTACGCACCACAAAACAGGCTGAGCGTCGCCTTGGGCAACTCTGTTCAAAGACTGGACACACTGTCCATGTTCAAGCTCTTCATCAGCGCATGTGCTCTTACAGAGGTGCACTCACTGCTTCCCGTTCATCCTTCTTCTCTGCCAACATAAATGCTCTTAACCCCAACTCTCGAACCCTCTTTTCCACTGTTGACTAACTTATTTAACCCCGCAACACTTTGTCTACTTGCTCCATTCGTCTGGTTAATTCCTTCCTTCATTCCTATAGAGATAACATAACTAACATATGCACTTTCCTGACTTCCAAACTGCTCTCTGGCTCAGCAATTGTCTCCCCTGGTGCGGTTGACCTTCTACCTCTAATAACTATTTCACTGCATTTTCCCTGGTTGACCCACATACGTCTCAAAATTGATCATTGCATCTAAACCAACCACCAGTCTTCTTGATCATCTAACTAAGATATTTTAATCGATCCCTCTCCCAAGGAGTATTTCCTACCAAAAAAAACCTAGCTTACGATACGGCTCTTGATAACTAAGACCCTAGAACACATCGTTGCCTCTCAGCTACAACTATTTATTCAGCCAATAATTAGTTTGAGCTTGTCCAGTCTGGTTTTAGCACTATTCACAGCACAGAGTTAACTAAAGTCAACAACAATCTCCTTACATCTGCTGAGGTAGGTGCGCTCAACATTAAAATTCTATTATACCTTAGTGAAGCCTATGATACTGTGTCATAAAATCCCTTTGTCCAGGCTGCATGAGTTGGGTGTTGAGGGCACTGCACTCTCTCTCCTTCAGTCATACGGTACCTCACAAACAGAAATCAATTAATCTCACTAAATGGTTACACAATTCTGACAATTCCCCAGTCACACAGGGTGCTCCCCAGGACTGGGTCCCCTCCTCTCCATTATCAACATCTTTCCCCTTGGTGGTCAAATCCATATACGATAAAACTTTTTAATACATTTTTCTGGAGGTAATTTTTCTTTATTAGGCAGGACAGTGGGTAGACAGGAAAGGTGTGAGTGAGAAAGAGAAAGACATGCAGCGTTGGGATGGGCCGGAATCAAAACCTGGCCGCTGCATCAAGCACATACCTTTACTTTTATGGTATGCACCTTAGCCTGATGAGCCACCCTACAATAAAATGTTAAGTTATTATCAACTATCTCAAACTCATCCGCAATAAAACTGAGCTCCTCCGAATTGGCACCAAATCCACTCGTAGTGTAGTTGGTAATTATCTGTCTTTCAATTCATGCCACTACTGTCTCCCCCTCCCCTCCAGCATCATAATGGACTTCACCCTCTCTTTTAACTCTCATATTAACAACATGATACTAACACCTCCTTCCTTTTAGAAAATGATGTACTCCCATATTGATTACTGCAATTCCCTTGTCTTCGGCATCACTGTCACTTCCCTCATTAAACTCCAGAAAAGCATTTTCTAGGGCAGCAACCAATTATGGAACTCCCCTCGCTAATTGACAATTCTAATTCACTAGCAATCTTTCAATCCCGCCTCAAATCTTTTCACTCTAACCTATGTTAAATAACCTGTTAAATTTCTTAATCTGGCATTCAGTTTTCTGTCTGCGGTTATCCCTGTTTCTGTCTTTGTCCGTTGCCCTGTTTGCTGTTCACAATGTGAAGCGTCTTTGGGTATTTAGAAAAGCGTTAAATAATTAAAAATGCATTATTAATATGATTATTTATTATAACAAGGAGCTATCTACCCACCAGTGTGACAGCTGCCAGTGGAGGTGGTGTTAGAGCAGGGGCATGGAGCACAGGCCTCCGTGGGAGCAGCACTGGGGCTACGGTAGAATTTAGGCTTGCATTCGTCACAGTTGGCTCCATTGGTATTGTCCAGACAATTCAGACATACACCTGCAGGACATAAGATGATTCAAGTCATGTCTAACGAATGTTTGACCATTTCCGTGACATAATGTGAGACAAAATCAAACCTCTTTAGCAAATTTAAGTTTATCAGGTAAAAGGTATTATATGACGTTGAACATTGTATCAATCTGATAAATGGGCGTCTAAATGTTTGCGTATATGAATGTGTTTGTGTGTGTCAGAGGCAGGCTATTCTCTTGATATCCGATTTCTGTAAAGTGCTTCGACTGTCCTTCCCCTCTGTAGAGGACAGCCCTGGCTACCATGCAAATCTAATAAAAAACACTGCCTCGTTGGAAGGACATTGTGCTTTGGTGTCCGTATTTCCCAGGGAAATGTAATAAGCCACTTTATTTTAAGAAACAAAAGTTCAAAAAAAGTTCAAATTTATAAACGCTAATCTCTGTGGTGTTACAGTACCTTTAATTGTACACCCAATGTACTGTGGTCTTTAAAACCATAACCAAACTGACCCTTGTTTCCAACACAAAAAAGTGTGACGTAGTCCTTCATTGCCCGTAGCAGTACCTTTATGAGTACATGCGGGACATGCAAAAATGCCTTTAATTTAACCCTGTGCCTTTCATTTGCAGAATTTGTCAGGCTTATTTAGGGACTGCGTAGATAGTCTGGCACTACCTCCTAGCACACGCTGTCCTTTTGTGAGAGCTACAAACAACGGCCAGCGTTGTAGTCTAAAGCCTAAGCTTAGGTGTGCAAATCTACTGTGTTGTTGGCACCTGGCAAGTGCTCCATTTAGTTACGTATCACAATAGCAAGTAGACACGTAGACAGGTAGCAGTAGACATGGCACGCCTACTCCTAGCAAGTCTCTCACAACTCAAATTGCTGTCATAACTCAACATGATAGCTCACCCTAAAACAGAAGTATTTTTGCCCTCACAGAAGAAAAATCATTATTGAACAGAATGTGCTTTGAAGATAGTGGTATAAAAGCTTTGGTAGACACTCACCAGATTGTGGATGGCAATAGTTGGTGTGGTTGTTACACCGGCATGGCTGACACCCAGTGCTACTGAAGCGGAAGAATCCTGGGTGGCATTCGTCACACTTTGGGCCATACACTCCAGTCTTGCACACACATATCCCTGAGCTGGAAGGGGGGTAGAAAATAGAATAAAAACACTCCATACATTCTACAGGCTCAGAAACCAATAACCGTAATGCTCTTTAATACTGGGTATGAAAGGGCCCCTAATCTGTACAGAGTGTTCTGTTTGGTTAGCACTAGAATTGGATTGAAGCCAGGCTTTCTATGTACTGTGTGGCCGATTCTGCCGATTCCATGCGTGACATTCTCGCTCTTTCCCCTGAGTGGGTTCTACCCATCAATCCATCTGCTCCCCATAACTCACACCCTGTAGCCTCGTTAACCAGAGCTACCCTTTAGCAGAGAGCACAGCACACATCCTCTTCCAAAGGGGGTGAATGGCCTACATGGCCCCCCTTTTCGCGGCGCTTCAAAGCCGTCTAGACCTTTCATATTTAATTTTACTGACGTGTTTGGCATGTTTTGGAGGCAAGGCTGCACAGTAGCACAGTACAGTCTGGTCCACAGACTGTAGCTCTGGAACAACATGTGTTCCCAGACTAGAGAGGGCGAAGAGGCCCAAACAGGGAGACTTCTCCTTAGCAGAAGAAGGACAGACAGGTTTTCTCATCACACAGACATTGGCCTTGGGGATTGAATGAGCGATGGTCACTAAGGGACCTTTTTTGAGCTTTCAGAGAGTTCTTAACATGCTATAAATATGACCACATATTAAGCTACAGTAGTTTGAAAGAGATCAGACCTGGCTGTGTTTGTCGTTTGTGTGTCGTAGAAGGTTTGTTGCTTTTTTTCAAAGTCAAGGCTAGTCAATGTAGCCCCTGCACACTTCCTGTGCTGCATGTCCAGCCTACAGACCATACAGCAAATAGTAACCAATTCCACACCCAGGCAGTTGTACAGAAGGAGAGTTACTTATTCCCCATAGAGAGGAAATCTGTTACACACCTGAGGCCTCTCTAATCAGTGATCCATATTACTTGTAAAGGTGTAGCCCTCGTTCCCTAAGTTGTGAGTCACATAATAATTGTTGATTTGGTGAACATAATTGACGCAGAAGGGCACAATAGTAAATCCTAGAATATAATCCTGAGTGACTAAGAACATTTTCCATCAGCGAGTGCGTGGGTCTCACACACATAGGGCTTTGTTCAAACCTGCCCGTGATGCAAATGGAGAGAGGCCCATGGTAATGCTTAGTGGGGCGTGGGCACAGCTAAAGACATGGCTAAGGGTCAACCGCTCTCAGTCCACACACAAAGGACCAAGATTCAAACAAAGACATAGACCACACAGAACCATAACACACATGGACCTCCATGACCCCATTGCTCTGAAAAAATTGTTATTTCATTGAGTCACAAGAATAGGACAATAAGATAGGCACAGGGGTTTTCCCCCTCGCAACATGGATACAGTTACTGTATACAACTGTTATTGGTGATTCACTTGCATGTGCAAGAGCTGACACATTTTGCGTCTGCTTCCCCACGTCATCAGCAGTGATTCAGTTATTCTGATGCAAGTCGTTTGTCACGAAAGAAAGAGAAAGTGGCAAAAACACTTGGCAGAAGCATTCTTTAAAGACCAATTTGTGGCCCAGTTCCCTTGTCTCTCTCTTCCCTCCACCTTTCTGTCTCCCTTACTGACGCCAGTCCCCCAGGAAGTTGACCTACAGAAACACTCCAAAACATACCATCTGGGTGTTTACTAAGCCATGATCTTATTCTCTTAATCTAACTGCCCTACTGGAATAACTACAGCAAGATAAATATCTGGAACATAAACATACTGTGATGTTGAGTATCTTGATCCAATTTTTTTTATTTATCTTAGTGGTGCATGTCCACTATCGAAACTAAATAGACATTATAGGATCCAAGTGAAACAAAGGAGTGCAGGTATTTTAGGACTTCTCTCACAATGAGTAATAATCCCCAGCTCCAGTTCATGTCCTGTCGTCCCAGTGTTACGCTTTACCCCATGGCCAGGGGGAAAGGTTGTGTTATTGTTTTGGTGTGGTTTCTGTGGTCTGCAGGCATTGACAGCACGGCCAGTCTGTTAGAGCCGCATATTAAGTAGGTCAGTATTACATGGTGAGGCTTAACCCTGCTCTGCTGCTGCCATGGCAATGCTGCCACGCGTTACGCATGTCCGTCAGGGCGAGGGTGGGCTTACCATCAGGTGGGGTGTACTGTAGTGGGACCGCTCTAGAATAAACTGGTTGGTACCAGGATTGTGGGGTTTGCCAGCTCCTCAACTAGTGTTAAGCAACTAACTGCCAAGAATGACTGCCTCATGATACATGGCCATTTACGTCACACAGCTCTGTGTAGACTGGGAAAATTAGCGAGCACATATCGTTCAGTTTCATGCAACATCAGACCATGTTCGTATGCTGGGACGACCGCAAGTCATAGATTAAGCCAAAGACATGCCTGAATGATGATCTGAGCATGAGTGTGATGCTCTGCAGGATGGAAATAGTCCGGCTCACTTAGCAGGCGATTTTGATCGGTGCGTCTTTTCCTCGCACAGTTCTCGGAAACAAACACAGAAAACCACAATTTGGTTGAACAGCTATATACTATTTATGGTTTCGACAGCCTATCTCACCTCTATTGAGAAATAGGGATATTGCACCAATACCCTTGTGGTACTGTGTGCTAAGCTGGTTTCTGACTACACTACCAATTCACATGAGACAAACTACTAAGAAATTAGGAAAGTGCTAAACTTATACAATAACATCCTTTCAAAAAATAAGGATAAACAAAAAAAATCAGTTAGGTAAACAACTTTGCACTGAACTGAAAGTGAGACTAAACGATCTAGCGGAAACATCTGCACCCACTAATCGATGTTTCATTACACTTGGTGCCACCATTCAATATAGGACAGTGAAAATGAATGTACAGTTCCAGAGAAAATGTCCCAAAGCATTGGCCCCAATAAACTATTGATATACCGTTATCGTGGAAGGAAGCGACTCAAGCCCAAACTACATCTGTCTGGCACAACACCAACATGACCTAATTCAACTCAATAACATAACTACTTCACCACAACTTCAGTCATAATTTGGAGCACATACAATTAAAAAGGATATGCTTTGGTCAGAACATTACATTAACATGCAATTGCCTACTAGAGACTGGACATCCTTCTTATAAAGAAGGGGATGAAAACTATGTACAATCATCAATAATTATAATCAAGCAGAAAGAAGTGAATTAAATATTTTTCCTCAGATAACATTGGAAGTAAAGTTAGATATATAATACTACAACATCCCAAGAATATACAATATTACAATATTGTTAGCAAGCACAAGCTTGTCCATAAACTTTACGCTTTTAAAACAAGGCAAAATAAGATGCCAATAATTTGATGTTGCACATTGAGCTTTGCCTCTATATTATTAATATTCTAAAAAATACACATCTAGTTCACTACATAAACCCCACCCTCAGCCTGGATAAGCTCATGCACTAATCATCTGGTCAGCACAGGTCATGTCACAGGCAATACTGGAGATCATTGCCAACCTGGAGCCCAGAGACGAACTCTGTGGATCATGCTTTGACTGTCACACCCTGTGGCCATGGCTCGATTGTCTTTTTTTGTGTTTGGCCCCCTGCAGATCTATTTTGGTTAAGAGCACAGCAGGACACATAAAGGAACTGGTCTATGACAGACAATAGATTTTAATAGGGGATGGACGGTACAGGTTCAGCTGGCCAACCACTATTAATCAGGAAGGCCAACTTCACCTACTGTACTTCAAATGTCTTTCTAGAGATTTTATAATATCACACCATATAAATAAAATAAGCAACATACATGTAAAAGTAAAGATGTCTATGTAAGGTTTTTCCAGAAGGATTTCTTGTTTGATTTTACATTGAATCTCTGATGCAAGTTCATTGATTTAGTTTTGTACTTTATACACAATTTTTTAATAGAATTCATTACCTTCCTGAATTTGTCGCTTTAAATATACTGTTTAATCCTTGCCTAAATCTAAATCCTAAATCCTGGTTTTATTCCAGGCTGGAATCTGAAAATCTATGTTTCACAGAGCTGGTTCTCAGTTCAAACCAAATCAATACAATAGTAACAGTTAAGTAAAGCCAATGAATAAAACTACTGCAGCAAATATAGAGTACTGTATGGCTCTTCTTTAAGATATTTGCAGTACAGGGTCTGGATGGTCCATTACCTAATGAGGGCCATCCCGTAAAGCGTACAACTAGGAGGTCTCAGAGCAGGTTAATCTATGTAAGTCATAGTGATTACATACTGACAGAGACCTAGGCTATGCTAACAGGGTTAGCACTGCTAAAGGCTCAGACTGTCTGAGAAGGATCATATTATGTGTGCTAGAGTCTGAAGGCTTGTAGCTGCTCTGTCCTCTAAATAACCCCATGACTGTTTCCCTTATCTACATTTCTGATTTATGTTGTCAAAGTCACACATTTAAGTGCCTTCTCCAACCACTTGAGGTCACCACAGACAATGTGCTTTTAAACAGGCTTTAATACACTGCTCTGTCAAAGAAAGTCCTCTGCTTGCTGCGGTTTGTTTTGTCTTCCTGGTTCTGACCTGAAAACCATAAAAATGTATGTCTGGTACATTAATTCTTAGTTCCCCAGGCCCGTCAGAAGAATCAATGCATTTTAGAATTCTTTTTGTTTAAGTTACACATACTGCAAGAATAAACGTAATAAACATGTTGGATAAGCAATATTATGGAAGTCATGAGTGTTCACTCAACTTTTAACCAGAGACATTCCGTTTGTTGGTTAGAACAAAAACATACTACAGCTATTTTTACCATGTTCCAAGCCCATGGACGCAACCTTTCTCCAAGTCACACTTCTTCTGAGTAGCGTGAGTAGCTCAGCAAAATATCTTCCTTTACAGGGGTAAATGGACCCCATAGTTTCTACTGAGGCAAGAGTGCCTAAACTGTCTGGCTGGTAAGCCTGATATATCAGATAATGATTACACAAGATTATTCAATTATAATAAACAAGACGATCAACGCAACTTGTGCCAGGAACCAGGAACTTTATTATCGACTAAAACCAAACCTCCAAGCCTTTGTTTACGTTCATTTGGCAGAACCATATTACCTGTGAAATCAATATCTTCCAGCATGACAGTTGTATTGAAATGTTCCATGAAAGCAAAGTTTCCTTTTGTTTTTGTCAATTAGTCATGGTTATAGCCTGCTGTTGACATCTGTATTTTTGATTGTGGTCAGAAATCGAATCCAAAATTCTAATTGTTATCCTCTTTTCCTCTGCCAAAAAGTTACCAACATTACTGTGTGGTTCCTATGTGATGTGTACTGTACAAAGTCTCACCTGTCACAAAGATGGTTGACAGCACCAAAAGAGTCGCAGCCGCATGGCAGACAGCCAGTGGTACCGTTGGTAAAGTGGCCCTCCTCACAGTCCTCACACTGTAGGCCTGTGTAGCCAGACATACAGGAACATTTGCCTGTTTGGGGGTCACATTCATCAGGGTCCAGAACCCCCTCACCACCACTGCTGCAGTTACACAAAGGTTCTGTATAGAGGGGGAGAGGATGTGGGAGATAAAGACAGCATGAAATATCATCCATTATTAAGATATTCTAGTCATTTTAATAAGATTATACTGTAGTTATGCATGTGTCACATATACGGACGCTTGCACATAGGCATTTTTGTTCAGGAAAATCGGCACTCTACATTGCCTGTTTATAAAATCCCAGATATCTGGATGACCTGTAAACCGTTGAAAGTGTATGTATTATTCATTTGAGCTCCGGCTAGGTGTGGTTGAGTGTTCTGATGTTGCCTTTCTTCCTTACCAACAATCCAGACAGCAAAATAAACAGAGACAGGATAGAGAGAATAACTGAGCCCTTCAGAATTGTTAGCCACAACTGGAGGTAAAACTACATTGTGATAAAAAGATAGCATTGCTATTCTAGTTTAATAATCAGTGTCATATAATAATAATAATAATAATAATAATAATAATAATACATATTTATTTATATACTTTTCAAAAGAAATGTTACAAAGTGCATTGCGTGTGCAAAACAATACATATGTATATATACAATATGGTAACAGCTTTTGTTTTCAAAAGGTGTCTGTCCTTTTAGTTATTAGGCTATGCATGCTTATCAAGAGCAGTAGTGCCACTGAGATTAGGTAACTACTGCATGTCTCCGGCCACTGTGAAAGGATATTTTATATAACAATGAAAGTGCATGGTTATGCAAGCTGGCAGACCACTGTCAGTTCCGGATTAGTTAAGTAAAGAACTGAACTGACAGACCAGATAGAAAGCCATGGTTACACAAGATCTTTTTCAAAACAGTGACACATCCACATTTGACTACGCACACACACACACACACACACACACACACACACACACACACACACACACACACACACACACACACACACACACACACACACACACACACACACACACACACACACACACACACACACACACACACATTAATAGTAAGTAGCTCTCTATGAAAATGCCAGTAGTGTTCACAATAATTTTAAAGCCACTAAACAGGTTCAAGGGAGGGATAATGGACACACCTAGAGGAGCAGTCTGGCAGTACGGTTTATATACAGAATGGGCATATAAAATGGGCAAAGTCAATCAACTCTGTAAAAACAAAGATTAAGGATTAAAAAACATAGTACTGGGAGTTGTTTTTCTTTGGAAGAGATGGCTAGGTTAAAATTGTGTGAAAGGGTTGTAGTGAAAACAAAACAATTGCATTGAATGCCTCTCTACACTACACGGTACACCTAAAGGTATATGTGCTTAAAAATACTGTGTGTCACTTCAGGGTAGGCGTCAACCTAGGTGAAGCCATTGTTGAGGTGTTATTGTTATATCAATGACCTTTACATGTAAACAAAAGAACCTAGTTCAGGCTATACAACAATTCAGAGTATTATTTTTTGGAAAATTCAAGCTAATGCTAGAATGATTTCACAGTTTTTTTCCATCATTAGGTAGGACATTTCATGCAGCATCAAGTATTTACTAAACACTATAATCTCTGGGACTGTTGGAGGGGAACAACAGATGCACATGGGTATCAAGATCTAAGAGGTGTAAGAGGAGGGGCAGGGCTGTCTGTTCATTCATGGCTTGCCTTGCCTGCATGGCCATTTTGGTTACTATTTGTGCAAGCTTATTCCTTGTTATGGACGCTATACAGACACAATAGGATCAAACAGCAATCCAAATAGACACCTATGATTTCCTGTATCCAAATCTGTTTAATTGTACACACAGGCCTGCCTACAACAACCCAATTTCCAAATTGCAAGATAAAACATGCTCCCTGCTCACCCCAACAACAATCCACTGTTATATCTCAATATTTATCTAAAAAGCTTGAAAAATGTAGGTCCCATTTTCTATTTAATAGGAATAACAATATTGTTTCTCTAGTATAACCTTTACCGTTGTGTAAATAAAATATTTACATTGCAGATGCATTTGGTAAAGAATAGGTACAAGGCTATAATGCCGTCCAATCCGATTTCGAGACTACCCATTGTTGCAATCGAGTTTATTCGCTCGTTTATATGCTCTGCGTCAAAGCCCCAATGCGGCCAGTACGATCAGAGCCTTAAAAAATATAACTATATATCTAAATATTTCTTTACAATATAAAAGTAAAAAACGACTGTGTCCTTAAAATGAAACCCAAAAAATCGAGACCAACCATAGCCTCTATAAATCAAAATTGTAGCTTAGCTATTATGTATGAGGGTGGAGTGTGCTTTGTACAGGACAAGATCATTTGGATGTGCTTTGATCAGTTATGATTCAATCATATCCCATCTACCAGAAAATGAAACTCACCTTGACTATTTTCAATCGAGGTAATGGATGCATCAATGTTATCTGCAGACCAAGCATCATTTGCTGTGCGCTGGGAGTCCATGGAAACCATGGTCTGCAGCATTTTTTCTGGAGTAAAAACTGATGTTTGTGCGTCAGTGGATCTTTTGCTTGGAACAGATATTCTGGAGATCTGTGCTGTTATTTGTTCTTTAGAAATTGAAGTAATTTCAGTACTTGTGTTAGTTGGATCCGTTATAGGTGGCTGCAACGTTAAATGGGATGCGGTTCGAGAGACTGGGGCTTTGCTGGACGCATCGATAGAAATAACAGTGGGGGATGGTGTAATTCCAAGAAGGCCTAGAGGTTCCAAAACAAACTTGTCTTCAGGTAAATTATCAGGCAATATGGTATAGAATGGCTCGGAGGTCTCGGAGGCTGAGCTAGGCTTCTTGGAGATAGGCGACGCATCGTAGAAACTGATGCGAGGTGCTGCTTCAGAAAATCCAACATATAGATACAAAATAAATATCACAACCGGAGATATGTACATAATTAAGGACGTTAATCTCATATTTAATTTCAGCTCTCCATAAAGCTCTTATAATGGTCTCTCTCAGACCTTTCCCTGATGGACCAGCTCGCGTACTGCACCATTGATGTCCTCGGCGGCTATACGCTATTCATCGTTGCCCAGCGAACCAAACTGGTCGCTGCTCTGCGCAACCTACTATTCGCATGTGGAGTGGCATGTCTTAGAGCCAATAAGAACATGGAAGCGAGCCCTTTGCTTGTGCTCTTTTGGCTACCGGTTGGATCTTTTAGTAAACTAGTTGACAAAGATTTATTGAAAAACATAACATTTCTTCTACTGCTATGATTTGTGTAAACATAAAACAGGTAAGGCTATTCACTAATCAATACTTAAGAAGAAAGTGTTTAATAATCTGTTGTATATCCAGTGACAGCAGGTTAACCATACATCAGCCCTTGGATCATAATAATTGTCATTTGGGCCTATAACCAACATATGTATCAATTTCTTTTTCAAATTTTGTTAAACCTGGATATAGCTATATATATATCTTATAAATAAATATACACAGAATTAAGAATGGGAAAGGTGAAGCGTTCAATTATTTAAAACAACACAAGGTGGCAGCACAGCCACATGTCAATGGGAAAATCAAGCAACAGTAATTTGAAGGAAGTTGTTGCATGCGTAGTCAACAACTTGCACAAAATACAGCTTGGCTAGCCACAATGGCTCCTCTAGACTTGGATAAATATGCAGAGATTGCAAAACAGTGTAAATATCTACCTGAAAATGCACTAAAGGTAACGATGGCTTTGGGATATGTCTTGATAACACAAAGGTTGCGATACGGGGATGCATGTATCACATATTTGACGCTTGCGCTATATAGCTCATTAGCTAGCTAGCTAGCTAGCTAGCTAGCTAGCTAAGAATGATGATGGTGTTGAATGTTGATGCTCGATTATGCTGGATTCTTGACAGCTGCCCGGCTACTTGCCTTCCTTTACGCTAAATGATCAGCTGCTTTGATAGACTAGGTTCGTGTGATTGAGTGCTTTCACTTAGGCAAAGGTCAGGTAACACTACTAGTCATCCTATGTAATTACATCATTAACCCCACACCTCTGTCTTAAACCCTCCTTAGGTAATGAGAGATTGCATGTTTAATCAGGGCTAAGGTAAAATTGTTACAGAAAATAAGACCACGTTTCTAATTGTAAATTTCTTTCCAGAGATTATGTGACTATGTTTGTGACTTGCTACTAGAGGAATCCAATGTCCAGCCTGTGTCAACCCCTGTGACAGTATGTGGAGACATACATGGACAGGTTAGTCTGATAAACAGATAATTTACTACTTGTTTATTTATATATAGTCACATTTTGTGTAGCGGGTGATATCAACTTACCGTCTGCCATTCTATTTAGTTTTATGATCTTTGTGAACTCTTCAGGACTGGGGGTCAAGTCCCAGACACAAACTATATTTTCATGGTGTGTATGGTTTAAATTAAAATTGTCTTTGTTCATAATGGCTCTTCTACACGCATTTGAAATATTAATACTAATTTACTGCTTTTCTTTTAGGGAGATTTTGTTGACCGAGGATACTACAGCTTAGAGACATTTACCTACCTGCTGGTGTTGAAAGCCAAATGGCCTGACCGTATTACACTTTTGAGAGGAAATCATGAAAGCAGACAGATTACCCAAGTGTATGGCTTTTATGGTGGGACATATAGGCTGTCAATTAAGTTGTAGAAACAATTTGGCATGTTTCAACTTCATTTTACTGTGCACGTTATTATATGGTTATCGTGTGTGAATCATACTTTAACAATTTACAAATAATAGTTAACAATAATTTTACCTATTATATGATTGTACATTTGTCTTCTTTGCAGATGAATGCCAAACCAAATATGGAAATGCCAATGCCTGGCGCTATTGCACCAAAGTGTTTGACATGCTAACGATTGCAGCAGTAAGTCATAGAATAGTGCTAATAATTTGAGCTCAGCATTATTTTACTACTCCACCCTTTTTAAAATGTATGGCAAACCAACTGAAATCATGAGTGACGGAACTCTATTCCAATTACAGCAGTTGGACATTCTAATCCCATGCTTTTTGTGATTTCTTGTCAGCTAATGGACGAACAGGTACTTTGTGTTCATGGCGGCCTTTCACCAGATATAAAAACCCTGGATCAGATTCGAACCATCGAACGTAATCAGGAAATACCCCACAAAGGAGCTTTCTGTGACTTGGTGTGGTCTGATCCTGAAGATGTTGATACCTGGGCCATTAGCCCAAGAGGAGCAGGGTGGCTTTTTGGTGCAAAGGTCACTAACGAGGTGAGAAACCTTATTGCATGACACATAATCTGAATAGGTTAGTAAAGGTTATGAATCTCTAACATTTCTCATTTTAATTTTGTTTGTATGCAGTTTGTTCATATCAACAACCTGAAATTGATCTGTCGGGCACATCAACTTGTTCACGAAGGTTATAAGTTTATGTTTGATGAGAAGCTGGTCACCGTGTGGTCTGCTCCTAATTACTGTTATCGCTGTGGCAACATAGCCTCCATCATGGTTTTCAAAGATGCCAACACGAGAGAGCCTAAGCTTTTTAGAGCAGTACCTGACTCTGAGAGAGTCATTCCACCCAGAACAACAACGCCATATTTTCTGTAAACAGTATTCTATTTTACCCCAAGTATCCACGACATTTTTTCTGTTATATCACAAATGATAAACTTCCCTATTCTACCTTTAAGTGGAAGCCCTTGGTGTGGACCTACAATCATATTTTACAGTCAGTATCATTTAATTTTAAGATTGTATATGTGTGAGGAACATCCTCATTAATGCTATGCTGTTCATGTGTGAGAAGCAATTGAAATAACTTGACACTGAAGACAATTATTTATCAATTCTTGATATGTGTTCTAACTCACTTGTCAGTGAATCTGGATTATACATAGGTTCAGTCTGTCTGGAGTAGATACATGTCTTTTATATGTTGTGTTTGTATTTGCAAGGCTTTGTTTTATAAATGTATTGTATGTACTGTGTAGATAATTAATATGAAGCATTGCACAAGAATAAATATGATTTTATTTAGATTTTTATATTGGTTAAACAACGTATGCACTTCTCCACTAACTAATAAAAAAGCTTTAAATCTTATAATACCTGTTAAAATACATTCATTTTAAGAAAATAGACTTTCAATTGGATAGGTGTGTGTGTGTGTATGTGTGTGTGAGAAATGTGGGCAGACTTTCATAGCCGTTGTGCCTTGTGGGCGGGTTGAACACGAATGCAGATTTCACGTCACCGCCACCACCACTGTCAACATTGCAGTGGACCGAGCTAGGCTAACTAAGCTTGGACCTAGCGCAGGCTTCACTCGCAGGCTTGGTGATCTGGTCTATAAAGCTAACTTCTGTCTAGCGCATCAAGCTATCTACATTGGTTGGCTTGTCACTTAAAAGAGGGGCAACTAACGAAGCTAATGCTTCCCATGTTTGTCAACTGATCTTGGTGGAACGGGGAACTTGCGAACATTATCTAGGAAAATTTTAATGTAAAGAGCACGATGGATTGAACCACGCTAGCTAACGTTTTAACTGTATTATCACCTTATCGGAACTTTTCTAAGGTAGGAATAGAAAAGGTTGCCGTCTTTGATGGCTAGCTTGCTAATGCAGCGCTTGCTAGTTGTGCTAACGTTAACTACACACTAGCAGATCGCGTTGTTAGGACTAACGTTAGATAATAACATGGATTTCTGAAATAACAAATTTCCTGCCTAAGATCAGACTTTATGTATGGAAAAATGGACTTGTCCTGTAGGCTAACTACGACAAGTTATCGTTAGTCATTAGCCAAGTTAGCTTGCTAGTTTACCCTAACGTTAGATGAACGTCTCAAGTTACACGTATGCCTGCTGTTGCCAACGAAATGGAAGTCATGCAAGCTATCTCACGCTAGCTAGGCAAATATCTACCAGTCCCAGTCTAACATATTAACCTGCGTTTGCACTGCAGTCTTGACATATATAGAAAGCTAAACGCGATGGCAACATGACGATTAACCAAAGCGTCCATCCTGACTACTTGGTGGGCCAGTTGGGGCTAGCTAACAAGTGACTACTCTCCGTTAGCCGAGCAAGTTATTTAGCTTTATTACCACAACTCACGAGATTTGTGAAAAGGAAGCTGGATCGGATACTCTGGCAAGTGAGAAGACTTGCAACTTTGTTGTTATATAGAAGAGGTGGTTGTGTTGCAAAAACGTTGTCTCCGTTTTTCACTTATTCATTTTTGACAGCAGAATGGCAATGGAAGTTCAACCTTATTCTGATCGATGTTGCAATAAGACAGAGCGGTGTTCCGAACGAAACATCTGAAAAAAATCACTCATCTCAGCTTGGGCATTTACTCAAGAATCTGTACACTAAGCTACACTTTGGAGATTTGAATAAGAGATGTTTGCCAAATTAAAGAAGAAGATTGCAGAAGAAGCTGCAACAGCTCCTCGAACTGGTGTGCGCATACCACGCTCCATCAGTAAGGAATCCATCACATCTGTAGGGGCAGACTCTGGGGACGACTTTGTAAGTACCAGGACGCTGCCTACCTAAAATTATTTGTAAATTTTCATGCATACATTGATAAAGACAACATTGTTATCATAAAGATAACCATTATCTAGAAATTTGTACGACTGGCGAATATCTTTTTCTTCTATGAATAGCTGTCATGCAAAGGCACTTTGGTTGCTGTTCAAGAATTCCTGTACTTAGTGCTCCCCTTTGTGGTCAGATAAGAGCATCTCAGGGTCACATAATAGAACCCAAGACTCCAGACCAGCAGGATAATCTTGGCAATTCAGAGGTTGCAAGCTGAATCTGTCATTGTATTATCAGCAAGCACACAATTTTGACAAGATTAAAATACTTCTAATGTATTATGTTTTAGGATAGGCGTTGTGTGATTGATTACTGTTTCTTGGAACTCGAGCTGACATGCAATTCTTTTTAGTGTGTATCTGCATGTGCATGTGCATGCCTGCCTGACTCCAATTATTTCAAAAGCATAGGCTTTTTATGCAGTAGAGATTTGGCGGCGATCAGGTGTTTAGGAAAAGGCAGACTTCGGCCCATGTATTTAGCAGGTGTGTAACCTGTATCCTGTGCAATGGTGGATAAGTGTAACCCAAAGCCCTGCTCCAATGTCAGGTCTGCCCTGCCTAACAGTTCTCACATAACTACGTGCACAAAGGAGGGGGAAAAAGCAAACCCGCTGTTTATTACACTGATACCCTGTCTCAATTTTTTCTCAATCACTAAACATGAAATGTTCATAGCATTTTTACAACTAAAGACATCTCACATAATTCACCTATATCATCTCATAGACACATCTGTCTCAGAAAAGGAATTCTGTAGCATAATACCCATTTCCTTGGGCAATAGTTTCAGTAGACAGAGGAGCGGAGGATGTAGTCTACTCAGGAACATCTTTCAGCTTTAGAATGGCTCTAGGCTGCATTATTCAAGCTATTGACTAGCAAGATGGCCAACTTACATGGTGGTACCCTTTGCGCTTCTTTAGAAACGAGTGCCATTGCTGTTTAAATAATAGAAGATTTTTATCATTAGCCAGACATTCATACATTAGGATGCACACATACTAATCCTCTCTATGTCTGTGCACCCCTTAGGCTTCTGATGGCAGTAGCTCAAGGGACGACCTCTCCTCACAGATCCTCAGAAGAAATGATCAGATTCGCAAGTTGGAGGCCAAACTATCAGGTTGGTAGGTTTTTTGTCCTGTGTTCCATTAAGGTATTTTCAGGGAACTTTCCTATGTTATTTGGTTTACATTTTAAAGTTTGATGAATATCAAGCTGTGTTCTAGACAAATAGTGTCTCGCTGTAGGTTCTGTGTGCCTTTCCCCTCCACTTAGTACAGTAGCTGATCCTCTCCTTTGAGGGTATTTGTATGACTGTGACCCACTTTTCAAAAGGTTAAAGGTCGCAGCCTTTAACCAGGATGGTTTTCTCAGCTAGGAAAATCATAGTTTTATTCCAATCATATTTGTTCCTTTTGTTTTCCTCTGTTCATTTCTCGTACACTTCCTCCATCTCCCTCCCCCCATTTGTCTGGTCCCTCTTCCTGTGTGTGTGTGTGTGTGTGTGTGTGTGTTTGCTGTGGGTATCCCATCATAAAACCTTCCACCACTAGACTACGCTGAGCAGATCCGACTTATGCAGAAGACCAAGGAGAAGCTTGAAATTGCATTAGAAAAACATCAGGATTGTACGTACCCCTATTATCCTCCCATTATGCTTCCTTCCTCTCTCGCTTTTATTTGTTTTGTTGTCTGGCTGGGGTTGGTCAACGCACCATCAGTTTCTATCATAAAGATTTATGGTTCCAAGTGGATTGCTTTTTAACTTTTAGAGGGGTACCGTGACTGTTCCTCCTCTTTTTATTAACACTACTCTCAAAATGGATGCAAGAAATTGTTTAACAAGCTGGGTCTAGGTATGTTGGTCATCCACTGCTTGGCTTTGCTTCTTGGAAAACGCTTTGCCTTGATAGTATGATTTGAAGGTAATGTCTGTCAATCACCTACTAACAACTGACAATGACATCTGCTTAATGGAGACATCTTTTATGAACCGAGACAAGTCTAAAAAGGCATACATTGCTCCCCTGTTCTGCCCTCTTGTCTCACCACACAGCATCCATGAGGAAACTTCAAGACCAGAATGAATTGCACCAAGCTGGAAGAGCCAAAATGGCGGAGGGGATGACATTAGCCCTTGAGAAGAAGGATCAGGTTAGTACCACACTCTAGCCATCATGTTTACAGTACACATTATATGACGTGTGTTCTGTTAAGAAACAATGCTTCGTTCTCTTGTAGGAATGGATGGAGAAGATGGCTGTGTTGGAGAAGGTGCAGGACCAGGCTACATTTGTGCTTACCTATTTTAATGTCTGTTCAGCTTAAAAGGAGTTACTTATTCTTGTACACGCTGTCCTTCTACTTAGGACAAGGCAGCCCTGTCAGCGAGGCTCGATGAGATGATGGAGCAAAGCCTCACTCTGTTTCAGAAGAGAGATGACTTGGACGAGCTAGAGGGCTTTCAGCAGCAAGAACTTGCTAAAGTCAAACACATGGTACATAAAAAACACACACAGCCCCAGTGCCTACCCAACGGATGGTATTGTTTAGATAGCAAATCAAATACGGCCATGGCAGGTGGGATTTTGTTATCATTTCCATTCTAAGCCATACGCCATGTCCATTTTGTTCCCACCACCTTGGTTAGAAACTATTTTGTTTGAACAATGTTCTTTCTCATGGATGTGATGGACAAAAAGTTTCAAACCCTGGTTGTGTTTGCCACTTTAGTTACTTAGAAAGGAGGAACAGCTGAGTCAACGGGAGCGAGAGGTGCAGCAGAAGGAAGCTGAACTACAGACAGCCAAGAGAGGACTGGCTGAGGCCCAACAAAAACTTCACTCCCTAGGGGAGCAGCACCAGGAAAGCACCAGGCTTAACACTGAACTTGAAATCGAAAGGTAACAAATGCAGTAATATTCAAATATAACAAAGGTTCCTTGCGGCTTCTCACCTAACCATTTGTCTATTGAACTCCGTTTCATTCACTGTCTGTAGGGAAGAACTTCTCATGGTCCAAGAGGAGGCTGAGAAAAAGATCACTGAGCTGGAAGGGAGTAGCCAGGAGCTGCAGAAGGTGATCCAGCAGGTGTCGGAAGACTTTCAGAGAGTGAGTCCTGTTCAAGGGCAGCAGACAGAGGTTGTGTTACGTATCCGCTCGGTAAGACGAGCAGGGTGAAATGACCCTGGTCTCTGTGCTTTCAGTCGCATAACAGAGCAGGAGCCCTGGATGGGTCTCTACAGGCCTTACAAGTTCAACATGACGCCCTGAAACTACAGTTGCAAAAGGTGGGAGACCACTTCCTATCCCAACTGAACCTGAGCACAGTTGAATGTATTTCCATGATGTTATCAAAGACATGTCCCCGTCCTCTTTTTGCCTCACTACCCAGGCTGCAGTTGCAGAGGAGGATAAAGAGCGGGTAATGCTTGACCTCCAGGAAAAAGTATCCAACCTTGACAGACGTCTGCAGGGCAACTTGAGTCAGGATGAGCACCTTCATGAGCTGCTCAAAGAGGTAGCGAGCCATTATCTAGGTTGGAGGCAGCCAGTAGCGTGCAAAACCAGACCATGAAAACGTTTTTATTTATCAATGTGTAGAAGTCCACCCTGGAGCAGAGACTGGAGGAAAGCAGACTGGAGCTGCTGGAGGCACGCACCAATCACGCAGACACTGTCAGCTCACTGGAGGCACAGGTAAGCCCCCCCACCCACCCACCATATGGCTTTACACACACAGCGCGTGCTAAGCAGTAACGGTCTGTACTGGCATGCTATTTCTCACGTCTTCTGCCACAGGTTTCTCGAATAAATGGCAACGTGTCGGAGCTCCAGACTCTACTGCGACACAAAGACGACTCCTTCAAGTCCTACAGGCAGAGAACGGACACGCAAGTAAGAGGCTGGGTCTGTAGATTCAAATAGCATATTTAGAGAAGTGATGTGAACTCCTGCAGTTTCTTACCTCAAACCTTGTTTCTCCTTCATAGATAGCAGACCTGGAGCAGAAGGTGCAGGAGAGCAATGAGAGGCTAAAGAGCACCGAGCAGCAGATCACTGACAAACAAACGGTCTTAGACAAACTGGTAAATAGCCCTGCCACTGAGTTGGACAATGGACTCCATGTTCTATGTCTTTTTGCCACTTTCATAACAGAATGGGGAAAAATACACATACAAAGAAACCTTAAAATAGGTTGTAAGTTAACTCTTTTTTTGTTGTCCCTTTCTTTTTCCAGGAGGCAGAGTGGAGTGCCTGCAGGGAGAGTCTTGAGCAGCAGCTGTCTGCAGCCTGCGAGCAGGGCCAGGAGAAGAATAGTAAACTGGAAAAACAGCTCCTAGCACTACAGACCGAGACAGACGCAGAGCGAACCGCGTTCCAAAGCAGGATTGTGAGCTGCGCTTCCCTATTTTACTTCCTCTCTTGGACTCCCATAGTTTCATCCACAGTCTTAAACACAGTCATCTGTTTTTTCTTAAAGTCTCATGTAATGTAAAGTATTAGTATCCACTGTAATTACCTTTTTTGCTATGGCCTTTCTTATATACTTCTTAATTTTTTAACCTTCTCTTCCTTTAATTTATTCATCCCCCATGCCTCCGTCATTGGCATTGTGTTTCACAGAGTGAGCTGGAGCAAGAGAGAACCTCACTGCTCAGAGGAAAAGAAGATGCAGATGTGGATCTGAGGAGGTGGACAGAGGAACTTGAGCAGGCCAGGGTCAGAAAGACATTCTGTTGTGCATTGGTTTCTCTTAAGTCCAGTCGGAATTTAATAACAGTGTTTTTAATGAGCAGATGTCTTTAGATGTTCAGTTTTGTGGCTCCCATAGTGCTAAGATAACGATATCAGGCAATTCATTTTCTTTTTTGTTTATTTGAACAAATCTGATGTTTTTATGTGTATCTTCCCTCAGGCGGAGCTGAGTAGCAGGCAGACTGTGAGTGTGGAGATTGCCAAGGCACTTGAAGACACCAGGAGACAAAAGGAGGAGCTTCAACTACAGGTGCCTAGCTTCCCTTCTCTCAGACCAATTTAATATCCAAAATGTCTCTGCAATAGAAATGTCTTCACAAAAACAACTTTGCCGTTCATGTTGTCAATGTCATGTGATTTATTTTCTCTCGTATTTGGTCTTAGGTAGGGGAGCTGACTGCAACTCTTAAAACCACAGTGCAAGAACTGGCCAACATCACTGACCAGCGGAGGCAGAAAGAGGAAGAGATAAAAACTCTTCACAGTGGTAATTACAGGAACACATGATGCTGTACTGTCTTTTGTGGGAGGGGTTTCTCCACAAATTTGAGTTCTTTTAAAGGGGTGGGGACATTTTTTGAAAACCATTGTAAGTTAGCTCATAGGTGAAATAGGAAGAGGAATTACTGACGGAAAACAAACAGGTTGGGGTGACATGTTTGTGAACATAAACTGGAACACATTGTGTGTAGTAGATCCGGAAAAAAAGATTCTAAAGCATTGGGGAAAGATTTACAGATGTAAGCAGGGCCTGTTTTGTGTAGGGATGCTGACGTGACCTTGTGTGTTACACAGAGCTGCAGAAAGTCCAGACGTCTTTGTCCACGCTCCAGGAGGAAACTGAGAGAGAAAAAGTACAGGCAGAGGAGAGGGAGACAGAGAAAGACACACAGTTGACCAGCCTGAGGCATGAGATCCTCACACAGGCACAGCAGCTGGACTCCTGTCAGTCACGGGTCAGAGTACACACACACACACACACACCCACACATACACTTAATCTCTTTATTCCTCTCAAAGGTCTTTCTCATTAGGCTGTCTCTGAGGAGCCTTACTGATCATGTCTCTATTCTTCTTTAAAAAGTCTTTCTCATTAGGCGGTTATGTCATCTTTAATAATGTAGGTATCAGAGTTGGAGGTGGAGGTGGAGACCTTAACGGGACAGCTGCAGGCTCCAGAGGTGTGTGAGGTGGACCACAACGGCAGCGTGACTGTAGATGACCTGGATCACATGCAGAAGGTCAACAGAGACCTGGAGCAGCAACTCAGTGAGAAGAACAAGGTCAGCTGGCACCACCTACTGAACTGAGAGTTGTTATGGCCGAAGGTGAGTGCTCAAGTTGAATCATGGCATATCAGAAGTAGTGATTGGATGTCTTATGTCTTTCAGATTATCAAGCAGCTGCAACAGAGGCTAGCAGAATTGAAGCGAACTCTACAGAAAGAGCTGGTGAGATATTGTAGAAAATGCCAGTGATTGAGTGTCATTTGTGTATTTGGTTATTTTGCCCTTAATAGTAGACAATTGAATTCTGTGAACCCTTACCTCCTTGTATCCCTGAGGTTTGTGGGATGGTCTGTGTTTGTGTTGCAGAAGCTGAAACCTGAGCCGGAGTCAGAGGGGAAGGAGAAAGCTCTAGAAGGAAGGGGAGAGAAGCTGGAGAGGACAGACCGAGTGCCTACAGATCCGGCGCTAGCTTCAGCTCCCCTGCCAGCCCCTACTGCCACTGCCCCTCGCCCCCCCACCTCAAGAACCACCGTCACTAACACCTCCGACCTCAATGACTCCAGAGAGATCAACTTTGAGTACCTCAAACATGTGGTTCTGAAGTTCATGTCGTGCAGAGAGGCAGAGGTGAGTCATGTGTACTGGTTGTGTTCAAATTCATTTTGTATAGCACATTTTATACACATAGGCTATTCAAAGTGCTCTACCTTAGGCAAGCAGACACATACAAAACAAAGAATAAAGTAATAGGAACGTAATAAAGATAAGTGTCTTGTCTGAATAACTGTGGCTTTCTGACTTTATTTTCCAGGCATTTCAGCTTATAAGAGCCGTGTCTGTGTTGCTGAACTTCACTCGAGAAGAAGAAGATATGC
Source organism: Galaxias olidus (assembly GCA_026901105.3). Lineage (NCBI taxonomy): Eukaryota > Metazoa > Chordata > Actinopteri > Galaxiiformes > Galaxiidae > Galaxias > Galaxias olidus. Next base: position 88,841 of record JAPMUY010004297.1, read on the forward strand.
TGAAGCAGACCCTGGAATATAAGGTATGCGACTCATCCTAAAACATATTTTACAAAATGTGGCGTTATTGTATCTGTTTAACTCCTTTTATAGCTATTAATTGATGGGCCAGTTTTTTTTGTAACACACCTTGGGTAACACAAGTATTCTATTGATCGATCCAACAGATGTCATGGTTTGGATCCAAACCTTCCCCAAAGGGGGCTATTCGACCATCAATTTCAGGAGCACCTACGCACTGGAGCTGAGGGCAGGACAATAAGACATGAAATGGGAAGAGAGGACGAAAACACAAATACTTGAACGACAGTAGAACATGTCCTTCTTTCATATCTCCCGTCACTGTGGCAACCTGTGCTCTGAAAAGAACTCTTAACAACGCCTATAACACTGACTCAGATTCAAGTGTAGCTCCTTAACACACAATGGGACGATATTGTTTTCTGCTCTTCAGGGACTGATCAAGGTGAGAGTGACTGAGGGACAGAGGCTTGTAATTGGTAATATATGTTAACTGAAGTGGTATTAATGTCAAGCAAATGCTTTAAAACAGAAATGGTGGGGGACATTGATAAATGTCCTCCTCTAAAGACTAAAACGATTCCTTTAATTATAAAGGAGGTTATCAAGACTTTCCTAATTGTGATGGGTATTAGTAAAATATAGATAAAGGATTCTTTCTACAGGGCTGTCAGGGCTCCATATCAGACAGTGAGATTTACACCAGGGATGGTGTGCTTCAGTATGCATGTGAATTGGTTTGGTTTTCCCCAATTTTATGGCATGAAGTAATTTTTCTAGCATTTCTTACCTAAAGTTATTGCCTGATATACCCTTATTATACCCTTCCAATGCCTATAACAGACGGTTGGACTTTAGGAGACACATTTTCAAATATAATGCATAACCATAGATTTCCATTGCACATATCGATTAGCTTTTGGGATTTCTTTGAGTAGGAAACCGTTAATTCAAATCTGATCATATGAAATGAAACCACAAGGAACTAATCATACATCGCAGAAAGTACATTTTACTTTACTAACCGTTCTGTTCATTTAAAAGATGGAATTGTTTTCCAATTGTGCTATTGGAAAACAAATGTTTGGTTAAAAACAAGAAAGTTATTGACCTTTTCTATCATTCCAAATCTTTTTTTGTTCACTTTTAACAAATAGTACTGCGTATTATTCCCGAACGATTTGTATGCTTGTCCTTTAAGTTATTGGACAAGTCATACAACATTTTACTGTAGCCTGGGAAGAACTGTGATTATCTGAAAAGCTTATTTTTGTTTCGTTTTGTTGGGTTAGAGCTGTCCTTTGGTGGCTTTGTGAGATAATTAAACGTAAAGAGGGTATAGGGGATTGTGTTAATATAATGCTAGTGAAGCATATAGTGATAAAGATATCTTCAATAAGATATTAAGGAGTGCTCTACCTTTACCTGCCTTGTGTTTGTGTATATTAAATTACAGTACATTCCATACGTCTATTTATATATGAAAACTGTACATATACCTCTGCGTTGACAACTTTATAAATCAGTGGATGTAAATGACTTGGTTTGACCTCTTCAAGGTTTTTTTCATGATTGCTTTTATCGTTTTTTTGTCTTTCAACTTCATTATTTAATAGTATAACGAGTCCTGAACGGTCTGAGTGCTGTCACCATATGAAAAAAGGTATTCTGTTGAAGGAAAGTAGCCCTGGGAATCTGCATGCCTTATTACTGGACTGCATTGAAGATAAATCTTCCCAAGCCATAAGAAAAATGTAATGTGATCGATACGGTCTTGCAATTTAAATTCTCACTTGCTAGTTATTAAAGCAGTCATGGTTGTAATGTCTGGATACTCTGCATAAAGACATCATACATTTTTCTGGCTGTTTTGAATGTTGTTTCCTGATATCTCTTTTACAGTGCAATCACAAATAGCAATTTTATGACAAATTTTGTGAAAAAGGACATCACAAATCAATCGTTAAATATTACAATATTAGGAATCAAAAGAAACAGTGCACTTTTCTCTTTTTTGTTTCCTCAACTTGACAGAATCTGTCACTATATTTGTTTCTTTAATGTCATTCCATAGAAAGTTGCCCTTACGTCATCGTATGTTTCTATTAATTGATTGTGAATAAATGCATACATTGTGGAAACGGGTGTTTTATGTTGCCTTCCTACACACTTAATTGGGCTGTTCTCAGGAGAGACCAATGGGTGGTGCTGTAGGTTTTGTGGAGAGTACATTCTGATATAAGAAGAAGTTAACCTCCGGAAACTACATTTAGCGAACACGCGGTGTGTCCGGCCTTTCCAACGGGGCAGCGTAAAAGAACATGGTGAGCAGACCATCGGTTGCCTCAAATTTGTTAAAATTAATTGCTATAATGTTGTCTGTTGCACGAATGTGTATACGATTCATGTACATAAACATCTTACCGAGCTTTTCATGTCTGTGTTAGTGGTCGCGGCATCTCGCTTTTTGACATAAATCTATTATTTTCCTTCCGATGGCCATTTCTAAATCGTTACGTTATGGTTCTACGCTAGGGAGCTAGCTAGCTCGCTAACAGTTAGTTGGTTTAGGATGCACCAATACGCCTTAACGAAATGTCCTCTGCGATTAATGCTGAATGTTTTTTTCTTCTTCTGAAGTTGACATTACCTGCTTTGATGTTTGCTTTCAATGCTCGAACGTGTTTTGGTTGACTGATGTTGGCCTAATCCTAGCAATAATACATTTGAGTTTTTTCCCCGGCCAATGCCAATGATGGCAGTGTACAGTAGCTTCCTGGCTAACGAACGCTAACTTGATCGTCACGTTTGGGTGTTTGCCTCAAATTGAGGCTCAATGCCTGTAAAAAGAATGCTTAGCCAATTTTGCACATAGCTGCCGTGCCATATTACGATCAGCAGTCGCTTTATGGTCTCCGTAAAACGGATGTTGACCTGCAATTTAAACTACCTATCTAACGTTTCCATATATTATGTCTGCTCCTACGTTCTATAGTTAACCACTTCACATTAACGCTAGCCCTTTGCCCTTTCTCAGGCCAGCATGTATTGCCTTGTCTTGACAGTCCAAGTAGCTAACAATAATAGTACACGGACTGAAAATTAGTATGATATTGTCACTGTAGGGCCCCTAACACAATCATATAACGATCCACTGCACTGGACAGATGATATTGGCATGGTTGTGACAGTTGATCATGCTGTGTGCATTTCTTTTCTGTTTCACGCATGAGAAAGTAGAAAATCAACATGAGGCCAATTATGTGGGAACCTTAAAATAAAATGGAGGACTTGGACTTAATTCGGTGAAGACTGATCTCACTGAGGGAGAACTAAATTTGATTTCAATTAAGTTCTGCAAGTGGACAAGTACCTGTGCATTTGTAAACTCTTTTTAAAAATCTACTTTTCGCTACAGGCTAAAATCAAGGCTAGGGATTTGAGGGGCAAGAAGAAGGAGGAGCTGCTGAAACAGCTGGATGACTTGAAAAATGAGCTGTCCCAGCTTCGTGTGGCCAAGGTGACTGGTGGAGCTGCCTCAAAACTCTCAAAGATGTGAGTATTGAGTTTATACCAAACAGATTGTACATTTTAAGTTCACTTATTCAGAAAAGCGAAGCATTCGCAATGGATGTAATGCTTACTAGTTCAAAAGATAAGATGCCAATTTATAGATGAAGACTTGAGTTTTAGTTTTTACCATTTCATTTGTCCAAAAGATTAGATTTGGAATGATGTGTAGCTTGTGTAGATGTGTAGCTTGTGCATGATTTGGGAAGTCCAGTCCAATGATGATTGACATGTTTCTTTTTCCAGCTGTGTTGTCCGCAAGTCCATTGCCAGAGTTCTGACTGTCATCAACCAGACACAGAAAGAGAACCTTAGGAAGTTCTACAAGGTTAGAATACTTTTTTATGGGGTTTCTCCAACCCCTTTATACAGCTGTGTATTTTAGTCTGTTGGACTTGTGATTGTTTGAGCTAGATGTTCATTGTTGTCTTAAATGTTGAGCATGTGTGGGCAGTTGAATTAAACATTATTTAAATCATAAATTTGATTTGTTAATGCATGTTGGTTGCAATAATTTGTATTGCTTTTGGGGGGGGGGGGGAGGGGGGAGGGGGAGGAATCCATGCTCGTAAGAGGTGCCCTATCCCTGAAGTCAACTTTTAGAGACACCATGATGAAAACCTTAATTGAGTTTAGTTATACTTCAAAGTTACCTGTCATTCACTATGGGCTGGCCTTTCTTTGGTCAACTTTTTTATTATTGCGGTCAGTGAGCAGGTAAGTCTTACTGCTCATATATAGAATCAGCTAGCTTTTAAAATGATTAAAATCAGTTTCCCTTACAATTGTATCAATAAATTAAACCAAAGTAATCCATAGTTATGTGATTTAGATGAATAGGACATATTGTGGTCCAGTGTTGTAATGTGACAGATTTGAGAGGTAAAATTGTGGTTGTGGGTGTTTTTATTAACCTATTTACCATCTTAGGGCAAGAAGTACAAGCCCCTGGACCTGAGACCAAGAAAGACCAGAGCCATCCGCCGCAGACTTACCAAGCATGAGGAGAGTCTGAAGACCAGGAAACAGCAGAGGAAAGATCTCCTGTACTCAGTTCGCAAATATGCTGTCAAAGCCTAAGGCTTTATTTGAAATAAACTGAATAAAACGCTTCACTAGTATCCATTGTTTAATATCTTCATAATTGTATTTTAACAACCCATAGTGTTGCATTTTGTGCCTGTCATTTGGTCTAGGCAGTAATAAAAGCCAGTACCCTCTTGTGTATTATGAGTACTTGGTCTGTCCAGTTTTGGTATAAAAACACCACCATGCAGCAACATACTAATTACTGTATACATTTTTATTACGCTAAATCATATGTGCTCGCATAGTCTACCACAAGAGGGCAGTAAATTCATGTGGCCAGCAATGGTATAAGATGTTGCAAAGGGCTGTCGCTCTTTACTGTAGCTTGCCTTTGGTTTAATCATACTGCTTGCTACAATCATTTAAAATGTCCTACTGTTGCACATATGTTTAATGAGTGTTTGATTTGGGTTAAGTAATTCCTGAAAATGTACATTTAATTAATGCTGTGCTCATTACTTTTGTCAATCGATTTGTTTATGAAGAAGCCAGTGTGTTTGGTTTTGCTTCTAATATTTGTGAAGTGACCATGGGTTTTAGAAAACTGCTCTTTAGGATATTTGCAATAACTTCATCTGAAATGTGGGTAAGATCTCAATGATGTAACCTATTGTGCAGTATTTTAGTTTCATGCTACGTGCAGCTTCCACTATAAGGTAACACATTTTTTTGTTAATCCTACAGTCATATTTCAGGGTAATCCCGTACAAGCATAGAGCCATCTACCTTATGATTGGATTTGCTATGTTTTTCCCTAAATTGCCCTTCAGTACGCAAACATTCTTAATCTCACGTGGCCCACAGTGGCCCCATACCAAGGTCTTGATCGTTTTTATTTTGGGTAGCCTGTCCACGCCTTCCCTGTGGGACATACGCTTCCTAACAGATGTAATGGGGTCCCTCCCCAAATGAGCAGCTGCAGGCATTATCTGGAGAGGTTTGCATTTCTCTTCCTGCTCCGTGTCGTGTCCATGTGGACGATGTTTAGGGCCGATTGTGCAGGTCCTGTTATCAGGACTCTCCTGTAACCTGTAGTTCTCATTGACGGTCTGTGGCCTGCTGTCACCAGAGGGCCCCGGCAGCTGAGAGGGGAATGTATGACAGTGTGTGTGCATTGTTTCTGGGTGACTTGGTAGTCTCATCTCCTGTGAAAGGTCCTGAAATACTGTATTTTCTGGAGTGGTCAGTAGGCTGTTAACTTTAATGGCATCTTGCAGACTGCTCTCATCTTCTGAAAGCCTATGAAAAGGACACATGCCATAATGTTGTGTAAATACAAGAAATTGCTCTGACTTCAAACACATACTGACATTTAAACAGACATTTTCACAAAACAATTCCCTTTTTTTGTAATTTGATCAAAGGTCTCTTCATTTACAAGAAATGAAAAATAGTGACTAAGACTTTGGGGGCATACTTCATTGGTCCTCTCTTAATTTCTGTCAATATTTCTTTCTCCCCTTGCACCCAATCAGTCATTACTCTATGATTTTTAAAGGAAGCAAAAACACAAATAGGTTGTAAACGACATTGTGTGAGGATCCCTCATAATGAAAACATTTGAAATCCATGCATATATCATTCTAGCTTCCCTTTTAGAAAATGTACTCAATACTCAATACCACAAAATGTTGCATACTTAGCGTCTTCACTTTCTGTGTCAGCCTCTTCATCCTCATAGAAGGATGAAGGCAGATAGAGGTGTAGCATGGAAGTCTTGGAAGCACTCCCTTTCACTGTATCTTGTGTTTTATGATTTGTGTCATTGGTATTCCCGGCCCATCTGTGACATTCTGACAAAAAAAATTGTGTTTCGGTCAATCAGGGTGATGGGTGTGGTATTCAAGTGTGGACAGCTTCAGTACAGATGTTCAATAACATTTGCTACTGGCTTATTTCCCAAATACAACATCTTGATATTAGTAAGGCCAGTGTACAATACATGAGCATGACAATATCTGAAGCAGACTGTTGTTTGTTACTATAATTGCTAGAATATGAAAAGGTTATTATCCAAAGCAGAGGTATACATTTTTACGGTTTGATAGCGAACACTCATGCAAGCACATCACGCAAAAAGATAATCAAATCAGCAGATATTTGTTTGAGCAACCACGAAATGTCACAGCTGTTTTACCCTAAACTGAGAAGAGATTAACGTGTTTGGTTATGTTTATGGGGATTTGCAGGCAATTGGAAGCTGGTGTGTGTGTGTGTGAATTCTTTGTATTGGCTTCTTGCACTGATCAAAGTGCCTTTTAAGTGGTTAGCTCTGTGGGTAAACAGAAGCCTCAGTCCCCTATTATGGCAGCCATGAGAACACATTAGCACCAGATGCTGCAAGGGTCAAGTTGACCACTTAGAAAAGAGTAACAATGTTATGATTTGGTTTTGATTTGTTACTGTGGGTTCATATTCATCTTTTTCTTTTTACCAAAACATTTTTAAGTCTTGAAATACAGAGTTGTAATACTATCCACTGATAATACCATATGACAGGCAAGGAGATAGAATTGCAGTCTCCATTGTCATTTGTGTGTGACAGTATAAATGTGCACTTACCTGCATTGTTCCTGGTTCCTCCTGGGCCTGGCAGGTTCCTCCCCCCTCCCACTGGCGCAGTGACGGGTCTACTAATGTTTCTCAGCCCCAGTGACACTGCTGCTGTTTTGTTCTCCAGCCTTCCCCATGCACTACGCGCTGGCCTCATTCCTCCTGTGCCTGCCCCACTGCTCCTGGTCTCCGGAGTCAGCCTAGGTGTCACAATTTTAGGCCTCTGCTGCAAAGTGCAGCTAAGCCCTCGAACTGGTTTAGAAAAACACAAATCAGTTAAGGTGAAATAGTGGTGTTGATAGAACCAATTATGTTGAATCGATAGATACTATTCTCTAGGCTTTCTTCAGAATTCATGGCATGTTACAAACCTACTTTTATTAATAAGATTGGATGTCATTACGTCAAAATATGTTGAGTGTAAAAACAGGAAAGTATGAAAGGGTAGTTGTTCACCATTAAGGCCAGCAGCATTATATGAACGTGAAGACTCCACACAGGAAGCTGCCCTGAATAAGTACCCTGTTTGCCCTTTGTTGAAAAGGAAGGGCCTGTACGGCGTTGTCACTCTTGAAGGATGTGGAGGAGACAGGCATTGGAGTGTCGAGTACATCCTGCTTTACACCTGGACTGTACTCATTATTTTCACAAGTACATTCAACTGAAAAACAAATGTGCAGTTGTATTGTCCAACAGCTACATATGGCGTACACATCTGCAAATCAGGAACTTTATTATGGTGAGTCAGATGGTGAGTCAAAATACGTCTCTAAACACATTCTTGTAATCTAAATATCTGTTTAAATAACGACAGCAACAGAACGTTGAACATTGACTGGGATATGTTAGATGCTAATTACAGATGCATAGCTATGCTGTGAGGATTATGTTTTCCAATGCACTCACAGAACATTGAGTCAAGTGATCAGTGAAGCATCATTGCTCTTTCATGAGGGGTTTCATGCTATGAGGGTTGTGTTTATTTTTCTCCAAACTTTCCTAATTTAGAGCCTCATGATTTAGCCCTGTCAGTTTCCAAGGAAGTGCAAATGATTGAATACAATTTTCTGTTAAGCGAATGAACAACAATCATGAAATCTTTAGCAACCTTTTAAAGTGACACTTCATATTAAGGCCTATTGTTTTGTTCTGATTGTTCAGTCGTCCAGTTAAATTGCTCATGTTGACATAATCGCTTGAGTTTCAAATAATTTATCAGTCTGCCGTAAATTGATTATGATGCATACAGTATGCATATACATCAAAAAATAAACTAAAGCACCCTTTACTTCTCTAATATAACACTGTTCCTTTAGTTTGGAGAAGGTCCTTGGAGGCATAGATCCTTAGTGGCCTCTCAAAATTCCATTATCAGAGATGACTATGAAAGGTCCTGAATTGTCATTCTGATTAAGGAAGACAGTGTGAGACTAACTTGGTTATTGATTCAACATATAAGGTAAAGTAAAACTGTAAACTCTAATCAATTCTTATGGCCTTTCAACTTGTTGTATTTAACATTTGTGCCCAATACATTATTACGTAAACAAAAAAAGCCATGCAATGCAGGAATTGATTCAATTATGATATATCATTAAAGTGTATAGGGAAAGCAGCCAACATTATAAGATAAACCATGTGTTTGTTTCTTACATGGGCCTTTGGGGACAGTACGTAATGCAGAGCTTTCTTCGTTTCTAACTCATCATTAAACGTTTCAAACCGTTCCTACCTGCTACGCTAAGATGTCCAAGTCTTTCACCATTAGTCCTGAGGAAATTGTTTTATAGAGTTGAATGACATCCCATTTCCTAATGTGACTGTACAGCTTTATCCACACCCAAAGATTTACTGGCTTCTCGCTTAGACCCACTTAGCTGTTGCCAAGGGCCAGTGACCTCAGCCACAGGATTTGTTTGTGGTTGGTGAGGAAGTAGGTTTCAGTATTGTCATGGTTACATAAAACTGACATAATGGTTGATAGTTTAACAAGGTAAAGTGCATGTGTTTGGTCATGTTGCTACACATATAGTCTGCATGACTTGCAGACTGACCTCTGCAAAGCTACTAACCCCAAGAAGGAATTGGCATGGCATCCTTAAGTAATAATTCAAAGAGGATTCCAGGTAATGATAAAAGTCATGCACAAGAGAGAAGCTCAGCATTACTCTGTGGATTTGGGGCTTTACAGGGAAGCTTTCCCCCCCCAGTGCCATACCTAAGACTTTAAAGGGAGGACAGGTGGACAAGGAATTCATATCTGGATTTGGCCTGTCTCCACTTTCCTTTATCGGCACATGTTGGACTGATTCCAATAGAGCACGTGTTGTGGGAGCTCCTGCTGTCTGCTTTCATTTACACACCTGTGTCCATCTATGGGACTGTAGCATGGACGGTTTGCTGGGAGAGGGCTCAAGAGCAGAGCACAAGCTGGAATCATTTCCCACCAGTTCGACTGTGACCTACTGATGATGTGTTGCCCATGGCTCTGTGTGTTGACGCATTCTCTGAGGTGTCATAAGCACCTACGTGAAGTGTTAACAGGGACTGCTAATATGGGTGGATGCTCAGGGAAGGAGAACTATCCCGTCACATGGAGAAGTGTTTTCTCTGTGTCATTGGAGTGAAATGCTCTGGATTACAGTTCTTGGCAGTTGAGTCCATTCACTTATCAGCCTGTTAATATGAGTGTGTTTCCACCCATTGTAAAACCAACAGGAATTCAATCTTTTCGGTCATAAGAACATTTTAGGTTGAAAACGTTTTGTTGCTTTATCCGTTCATTTCAAAAAGTTAAATTAATTTGTTGCATGATTGGCTAGCCTGTGGACATTCTGAGGAAATCATTTCTAACGAGTTAATAAGAGGAATATTATCAAAGCAGCCTATTCTACTGGGTCTAGTCAGTCTCACATAGGCAATGTCTCTGTGCTTTCTCTCCGTCCAAAACAAGCTCGGTCATCTCCACAGGGACTCATTCTGAGTGACAGTGGGATATTTTGCTACATGGTGTTTCGAAAGGATGTCCCTGATGCAATGCCCTCTGCAAATGTTCAGCCAATTGCTATTACTAAACCATTTTCACAGGTGAAACTTTCAATTATCTCCGGAATCATGCAATTTTATTGATTAGGACAGAAATGTTTTTAAAACACATCTCTTCAGTTTAGAGAAATTAAGTATAATTTATTCCTGGCAAGGACAACATTTCTATTTCATATTCCAATAACCCAATAACGATATTACAACAGATACAGATCATGTTATTTAACGGACAATCTTAGCCAGCACATCTTTGGCTCCATTGTCTGAGGCCTTCCCAACTTAACCATTCTGAACAGTCACACAATTCAGAAAGCACCATGGTGTTACAGTAAGAGAGGACATGTGTAATGGGTAAATGAATAGCTGGCGGGACCATTCTCATGTCCCCTACACTGCCTCTCCTTGTCTGTAGGCCCATTAACTCGGCACCATTTCCACAGGCATCCTGTCCCGCTCAGCAATCCAGCCATGGGGGTTTCCCAATTTCAAACCATGATGTCATCCGGATTTCTCTGCTCTTGGATAGTCTGACCGGTTCTCTGTGGGGGGCGGGGATCGGACCACAAGTTCTCCCCATTGACCTGGAATCCTTTTCTGTGGTGATGCTGTTTCACCATGTCTACCCCTAGCCCAGATGACATCTGAGGAGAGACTGGAGGCTCACATACGTTTACCATTACACCCAAGCTGCTGTCTCGCAGGCTTAAAAGAATGTATCAACAGCATCCAGCCTCGGTGAGACTCCGTGGAGAGCAGCAGGCAGCATGCGTGATGAGAGGGGGTTAAAGGAATCTTCAAATAGAGCAGGACAAACGTAAAATATGGGGACCTCTGCTCTGGTTTGGGTGGGTGAAGGGGTGTTGATGTGGGCTGGCCTGGGAATGTAAGGAGAGGTGCTGGTACGGTTATCGGTTCTAATCAGCATGGACTGGGAACTCAACAGAGTGAGAAATGAGAGGTGAAGGGTGATCATTTTATCACTGTGCCCATGGAACGGAATGTAGCAGGTGGACATTTCAGCCAATTGCAGTTGTAAGGATAAATGATGAAGGATTAGCGCTGAAAAGATGACAGAGGTACTTCAAGAGAAACTGTTTCCATGTGGTTCCCTCGAGGAAGAGAGAGAGAGAAAAACATTCATTGCCTGTGCACTGTGAGAAAATAAATATTTTACTTATAATGCCCGCGTCCAAATCTTTGAGGCTTTGTTTGTTTGTTTTTTTACTCTAGAATTCCAGGTCATTTACAATGGAAGACAAGAGGCAATGAAGCTTGAAAATGAACCACGCACTTATTGCCGAAACACCAGCTAAATTTGTTTTAGATGGCGAGGAGCTCATGGAAACAACAGCAGTCCATTGTAAACAAACAACTGATGTCCTACTGAACCTCTGTGTGGAAATGGTATGAATGTACCACACGCACACGCACACACACACACACACACACACACACACACACACACACACACACACACACACACACACACACACACACACACACACACACACACACACACACACACACACACACACACACACAACCCAAATCTTTTTGAATGTCTACTTCCATTTACCCTGAATTAGTCTAAGAAATGTAGCTTTTCAATTCCCTGTCCCATATTTTGTTTTAAACAGTCTTAGGACAGTGTCCGTAGGAGTTAGGGATGAGTGCCATAGCCCTCCTTTCAAAGTCTGTGGTTTGTTGCCTTCCCACCCCATTGATGACTCATTTGTTGGGTAATTATCATGTTGATTTTTGTTACATTAGTGGTAAAATTCAAACATCTCAAGAATAACTCACATGCGTCAGCTGTAACGTTGGTGAAATTAAAATTGTTTGGGAAAATGAGGTGTCTTGTAACATAATCAGACATTGGAGCAATTCACATCTCAGGGCTGGGTTATACGCGCAATTACATTACTCACAAACACAAGCTGCTCTCCCCTAGGGCACCCTCACTGTCCAGTCTTTGTTTTAATGTGAAAGGTTAGGGGTGAGAGTGAGGCAGGAGAGAAAACGATAGTTAAGAGAACACTGTGTATCCACATGGGCATAGAGCAGCAGCTGGTGTGTGTCAGTCAGTGGCTGTTGTAGGGGGAGATGGTACAGGGCTCTGCCTCCTTGTTAACCGACCCCTGTAGGATAGATATGGATGGATAATGGGGGGGGGGGGGGGGGTCTGTCCCAGGTGGTCCTTGGGTCCTAATTAACTTCATTGTCCCTTAGAAAAAATCCAGATGTCTCTTTAAAAACGAGTCTCCCATGTTGAACAGCGTCTTGAGTTTTTCTTGGCTAGACAACCTCCAGCACTGAACTGCAAGAACAATCCCCTAAGAGCTCAGAGCTAGAGGTTTAACTTTACATTTCAGAACCATATTTTGAGAAAATCTTTGGATTTCCTTATCGCCTGTTAGACTCCTTTATGATTATTGGTGGTTATCTGGTTTGTGTGGTAGTTTTTCTCACGGCTGTCCAGACTCTCAGATGAGAGTTCCCAGTCTTTCCTCCACCCCTTAACTCACCACACCAGGACTTAATTGGCCAACTCCACTCTCTCTCTCTCTCATCCAGCCCCAGGCACAGTCTGGTGCCCCAGGATGGTTGTTTGCCACAGAATATCGTTAACCCCCAAAAACTATTTCCCCAAGCTTTACCAACTCTATGCAAAGTGGAAACACAGCGATTGGGTTATGTAAGTGCTATACTATAACAATTCTAAATGTAGCAATAGAGCGATAACAAATTAGTTATAACTAGAACTTAAAAACGTAAAATTTTGTTTTGAATGCATAAGAAAAACAATTCAACCTAAGTAATAGCAATGCTGTTAAACTTGTCATTTCAATTACCCACATAATTTGAGATATTATATTACTTTACCACCAGAAAGTTTTTTCAGTTCAGTTATGAGTGAGTGGCAGTCATTACCCTCTCACACAATACTTATCTGCAGCAACTTGTTTGTTGGTTTTATCAGTGGGTTTGCTCTTCAGCAGAGCAATCTATATTTGCCCATTTGATCAATTCCTTCATAAGACCGTTCAGACAATTCCTTAGGAAGAATGTGCTGGAATTATTCAAGGTTTCCTGCTTACTTGCTGTCTGCACTGTTTTACAAGTGAAATGAAAAGAAGCCGTGCCAACATCTGGACTGAGCAAGCGTCCAGTAAATCCACTTTTATATTTGACTTTTTATAATTCACAGTGTTAGGCTTTATTACATGTGCCCAAGACATCACAATATAAATATATATGTATATATATATATATATATATATATATAAAGGATAATTGTGTTGATATCTTTACGATCGAGACCCTCACTGGTGAAATCCTCACTGTGCCTGGGACTTTTTGTTCCCATCTTATTTCTCTGAGGATATGGGTTACTGTCCACTTTTATCCCACACATTTATGAGCCAAGTGGTTTCAAGCGTTGCTGCTCAGCTTATGAGCAGTGGATCAGGGGGATGATTGGTGTTTATGAATTTTGAAGAGGCTCTGAGAACCCACCATAAGGATGGATCAGGCTGAGCACGCTCAGTCCCAGAGCTCCGTCTCTAAGATCCGAATACTTGTAACCCCCAAGGGGTGGATGTGGAGCTTTTAATATTTTATTTTATGGAACAATTCTCTAGTATGTGTTTGCTGGGAAATGCTGTACTTAGTCTCAGTTTTGGGTAAGACTGCACAGATCACCATACGCAATGTTGCCCAGTGATGACAAAATAATTTGCTTGTGGCATAAGATCAGAGGATTTGTGTCAAATACGTCTTCAATTTATCACTCAACGCAACATTGAAAACATGCAAAAGTATGCATCAAAGGCTTTGACGATTGAATGTGAATTCCTAACAAGATTTATTGCTTCACAAGATCAGAGTCACCTGTCACTTCCATTCTCAGCTCCACCCTCTAAAGAAAAATCATTTGACGTCTGAGAGAGATTTCATATTTCATGGTAAACGGGGTTAATATTTTACATGGCTCAATTGAACGTCTGGCATTAGTGGCATTACAATACCAAGTCCCAACATATCCTCTAGTGAAACAGAATCTGCCATTCTGCTGTGTTTAAGTGTGAGTGAGGTCAGCGGGGATTAGATGGGGGGTTTCCACTTCAGCGCTGGAGTGAAATTGATTTATGAAAAACCAGACCAGCCAGCCCAGTTTTGAGAAACAACTTTGTAATGAATATCAGGACAATGAGCGCATGATGTTATCCGTCACATACAGGAAATATGGGATGCTTAAAGAATGATCATTATGAATATAATGATGCTGTTATATGCTGAGTAACACTGTTTTATACAAATTAATGGAATTGGAATAATGATAGACTTATAAAAAGTTATTGGACTCTTGGGCTTGAATTTGAGTTAAACTAAATAATCCAAAATAATTGCCTCATTGTCTTACTATAAAAATGTCTTAAAGATATCCTTATGTTGTATTGCGTGCAGAACTATTTTACATCACTACTCCTCGTGGAGCCCCACCTTTAGAGAGCTCTGCAGTTTGTTAGCGCCAGGTCACGCTCAGGCTGTGCAGGGAGTGTCTATATTGTTCCTGCAGGAATTTGTTCTGAGGTGGAGAAAACACATGACACGCCCCATAGTGGTCCCTCTCCAATTGGAGACAGGCTTACATGGAAGGATCTGACTCTCCCGCTCAAATGTTCTCCAGACTGCCTACTGCCATTGGGATACCCAAATGTTGATGGAGTGGTGCAATTTCAACACGTTGCACATCACTACATGTAGGAGTTACAAGGTCAATATTGAAAGTTTCACCACTCCGTCAACATTTTGACATCTCTTTGTGCAACGCTGTGCTGTTCATCTCTGAATCAATGTTGCTCTGAGGTCAGAGTACAGCAGGTCTCCCCTCAGAGGGAAACAGATGATTGGTGCAGGGGGAACAGGGATCATGGCCGCCAGTGGAAGCACCGTGGAAATGGACATGTGTTTAGACAGAACACCTACTGCCTGGGCCAGTACCTTCATTTATCATCCGAGTTAATGTTACAACTGCTGACCAGCTCGTTTCCCCGGGGCCATTTTCTATTGTACTGTCCCAGTGAATGAGATGTGTGTGAGTGGATTCCTCAGAGAGACTTTGTGTGCCGCAGAGAGATGTTTCATGGCATCTAGCGTCAGATCAGCCGGGAACAGCAGCTGCTTGTGATGTGTGTGGCTGGCGAAGATCTGAGGCGTACTACAATGGACACATTCTTTATTAACTTGAGATTCAGCGTGGTTTTGCACGGACAGCATTCCATCCCAAAAGGCCAACTGAGTCATTGCTCCAGTGCTGAATGTCAAGCACTATTAGGATTAGTGTGGGGCCATTTACTTTATTCTGACTTTGAGAATCGACTCCACACGATTATTTCAGTTGGTGTGAAAACTGTGAAAAAGAGCAACGTGCAAATTCAGTTGATTTCATTAATGGAAACAATTCCCCAAGAGGTAATCTTTTTTATATTTTTGTGACACAAACTTTCCTTATTCCTTTTCTTTGCATTGATGAGTTATTATTGTTCTAACGTTGTGGTTAATTCTAAGAATCCCTCACTAGAAATGGTCAACACTTAAATTAAATAACTTGCTCGCATGATCGTCCGACAGTGTTTCTTTCCAGGCAGCAAATCATCAAATGGAATGCTGTGTCAATAAACGTATCAATCATGCACCACAAAAAGTTGCCTGCCATTTTAAACAAACCCATCCATATGCCAGCGCTGGCCCCCAACAGCTGCAGAGGGGTGTTGATATTTTGCTTCGTCCAGACTGGCACGATGTTTTCGGGGCAGGGCAACATGACAAATGGCATAGCTGAGTGAAGCTGAAGCTCTCCGCTGGGGGCTGTTTCCCCAGCACCAGTCCAGTGCAGCTGTTGGGATGAACTGCTGGGCTGATTACATTAGGCCTCGTAGTCAAGGGAGGTGTGACTCTCGGAGCCCTGCAGCTCATTGTTCTTGGCCAGACACCAGTCCATTGGGTCAGTCCTTCTATACTCCCCTACACTCGACACGGCTTTTCCCAGGATATCGTGCCGTTTAATCCCCTCCCACTCCAAGGCTTGGCCCAGAATAATATATCAAAATCTTGGTTGCATTTGTTCTTTTGTTACGTACAAAAAAAGGGGGGTGAGGGTGTTGTCATTATACATGATGTCTGGAAATGATTTGACAGCTTATTTGTTTGTTTTTTTAATCTAACAGAGGAGTCCTCTCTGGCTCGTTCTATATTCCTCTCAGAGCTTGTGTTCCAACACTGTCATCACCATTACCCTGAGAATGGCTACTGCTGGGCATTTTTAGTGGAGAAGTAATGTCATTTTACTAAGGCAAATCGAACTGGTCATAGTGCATGCTAAGGAATAGGTGCTGCCAGCCAAAGATGAGCCAGCCGGTATCTCAGCAAACAACTGTAACGACATGTTAGGTTGATAACGTTATGATTATGTAGCCTGTATTTCAGCTGATACCGTGACAGGTTTTCATAACAGAAGCCAGCACGGACCATAGTATAGATATCTCTGTGCACACACGTTGTGTATATTTGTTGACAAACGTGTTTCCATGTGCCATAGCAACCAGACGGAGCACTAAACCTCCTGCCAAAGGCTGAAATTGTATCTGAAATCAATTTGGTGTGGATGGATAAAGGCCTTAGTCCTGTTGGATTTCTTTTGGTATTTTGTATATAGTTCATTTGTTTGTTTAGTATTTTGTCCTTAGAAAGAATTTCTTGTATTCTGACATGGTTTCAGCTGTGCAAATAGTTCCACTACCAAGGTAAAATGGTGACAATCACTCAGGAGTCTTAATAAGTCTTATTATGCTTCTTGTATGTAATGTCCTGGGCCTGGAGTGCATAGTAGGTGCATGCCAGCCAGATTGCGTGTTTCTGTTTGAATGTGTCTGGCACTTTGCTACAACATTGTGATCAGAGGTCCTGACACAACCCTTCCTCTGCAATAATCTCCAAAGAGGCAATTGTGTATTGTACAATGACTGCCTTTGGGACTCAACTCATACCAGATCAGTCTAAATGTCAGGGGAAAAAAACTCCACAATGAACACGAGACATTACTGAGATTGGTCAAGCTCCCACAGACAGGCAGAGAGAAAATAACTGAACACATTGAATGGGACAGTGGTTGAGTTTTAGACCGTGGGGCCATGTCAGTTACATTAGCACATTGAAAGCCTGGCAAATCAGAGCATCCCATCATAGCTATAATCAGTGGAGATATCTTCTTTTAGTTAAATATCCATGCTCTTTTTCAACTTCCTGCTCAAACACACTTTTTCAAAGTCACTGTTGCAAGAAATTGCACACTGTCCAGGGCAAGCAAAATCTTTAGTGGACTCAATTTCCTCAGAACATTTTATTTAGTTACACTCAGCACGTTTGTGGTGTGCTATAATAATAATAATCAGTCTCTAGTAGGAATGACACGTTCAACACACCCATGAATAATTGTTGCACCTGTGCAGCTAAACTACCTGCTTGTGTATGCGGCTTCTATACAATGTCTCCTTATCCACAGCAATCTAACATGTAGAATATCTCTTAGATAAATTCCCACTTCTATTTAAACGGACATGGCGACCTAGCCCTCCTAAGTCATGCTTTTGAGCTGTTCATAAATTGTCCATGTGACCCTCCCTTGTACCAGAAAGAGCTCAGTCCTTGGGAACATATATATATATATAAAAACTGTCAATCAACACTCATCGTCTTCTGTTCCAGAACTTAGAATGCTCCAGGGGTTTTCTTTACTAGGTAAAGGCTCTGTTTCTTTATGACCATAGTGGGGCTAATATGCTAGAGAGGGGGTTGGTGCATTACAAACTGAGAGGTCTCAGGGCGGTCGTTTAGAGTAGGGTGTGTTTGAGGAGAAGTGAGTAGAACATGCACTGGAGGGTCTGTTTTGTGGGAGTCAGTGACATCATTATTGGAATGGCCATGGATGGGTGGGTTTGGAGGAAATGTCTTGTTCAGCATTAAACCAATTGTTCCCCGTGCATACATTTGACATATTTCCACTTTAAAGATCCGTGTGACATGCCTAACTTGTCATGGTCGTACGGCATAGGAGCGTGATCACGACAAACAAGGCCCTTCCAGGAGCAAGAGGCCCGTTGACGTGAACGGGATCAAACTGAGCCCTGCTTTGATCATTGGATAGCCTATGTGTTGGCTGTGGGGGGCTGTCACCTCTGTCTCCTGGGTCATGCAAATTGTCACTATTCATCACAACCGTACCCTGAACATGATTACCCCTTGATCCAATCTTCTCCGGTTGCCATTACAAAGTTTAAACTTGGTCAGACCGTGGCACACCATAGTATTGAATTAATCAGCACTAACGTCTTAGTGCTAAATGAAAACAGATCAATGATCTCTTTAGGGTGTTTGGCTGAGGAAAAATACAGCACTGTGTTGGAATGTGGTTTAAATAGACTGACTGCGGGGGTGCTCATGTTCCTAAATGAAGACCACATGAGAGGACCACACCTACTCTTCATCCCATAGACGATTCCCACTCCTCCTTCCAGCGTTGCACGACTCAGGGCTGAAGTTTAAGACTTTCACATCCCAGAGCCGAGCAATCAGCGTGCTTTGCCCCTATTACAGTGACCTCAAGGCTGCCCCTTCATCCCACTTGGGACCCGAATCAAGCTGAGTGCGGCGACCTTTGTCTTGGAACTAAATACATCTCATGAGATCTCAGATATGGTGCTTATAAGGGAAAAACCATCCGATAGGAAAATAAAGGAAATACAAGTTTGAAGACTTGAGTCAGCCCCTCACGTTGCTTTCACTCAGAGTTTTCACAACCTTTAAACATGTATTTGAATTCATCGAAAAGAAAGTGAGTCAAGCACAGTTGTTTCTGTTTATAATCAAACGTTTTCTTATTCTTATGATCCCTGTAAAAATGCATTACATTAGCAAACAAACACTGAACTATGCTGTCATTAACTGGGCATCCCCTTTTTAGAAAACAGAACAATGTCAAGATAACTCCAGAACAGGCAATAGCAATAAGAGTTTCACAATACAGAGTGGTGTAAATTAAAACAGATTACTGTGAAATTCTCTACAAATATCTCCTCTATCCTTGCTTATTGTTTGCTGCAAGTATTCAGTTTACACCTCAAGATCATAATCATCTATGAGTGCCCACAATTATAAACGTTATTTGTAGATATTTCTCACCCCATCATCTCATCCCAAGTATGCATTTATATTCTTGATCAACCTAATAGATGGCTATAAATTATGCAGTGTTTGTGCACTCTATAAAACAACATTAACAGAACAGGTTTAATACAATTAACATAAACATAAGACTTTTCTACAAAATGTATGAAAACAATACAAACATTGTAGGTGTGAATACTGAGAAGAAAAATGCCATGACGGAGGCTTAAAAGAAACCTTTAGCTTTACCAAATTTCTGTGAGGTCATATAGATTCAACACATTTCTCATTCTCACTTACGAATGAACAGTGAACACTTGTACATCGCAACACAAACAACTCTAATGTTAAAAAGATGGGCAGCATCTTCAGGCCGGATTAATAGACATGATAGGATGTTGTTAAAAGTGCTTGGCGGTATAGGATGGAGTGGATGGGCCATTGGAAGAGTATGGGCAAAGTTTATTTCTGTTCATTCGTGACAATAATCACATCCCAACAATGTTTAACTGAGAAGCAGTACAGTATGCTTTGTACACTACAAAGTGTCCTGATAAGCACTGACAGTGGTACGCCGGTATAGGCAATTCTGAAATGTTTCCTGTTGAATCCATATGACTGCTGCAGGACTGTCAAAGGCTGAACGTCTCTCTCCTCTCTCTGATCGTGGCTACCTTGCTGGTTTGGTTGGCCGTAGCTTTCCCGGAGCGCAGACTAGCTGCGCTCACTGGTCAACAAAATGCACTTGATATGTGACCTGATGCCCATTGTCCCAGGCATACAGCACCTTTTCTTTGGGGTTGTAGTCAATCTGGGTGGTGAAGGCAAACGCGTTGGTGAAAGGCAGGCGTGGGATGGCGTCCGAGTTGGTGTGCGTGTCGTAGGCGTAGTTCACCTCGCCGTCCTTCTGGTTGTACACGTCCACGGCGTACAGCACGCCGCAGATAATGAAACAGTTGCCGTAGGAGTTCCTCTTCAGGCCCGTCCGCCACGTGGTCTCTTTCTTCATCGATAAATCTCCAGGATCCAGCTTGCTGATGACAATCATCTCCTGTTGGGAGTAGTGGTAGTCCGTGGCAGGGTAGATGACCCACAGCCCACTCTCGTCCACGGCAAAGTCAATGTCCGAGTGGCCCCTCCACTTCCAAGGGGTGGTGTCCTCGTACACCACGTCGTGCAGGAGAGACCACGCGGCCACGTAGCGCATCCTCAGGTCATATTTGATGATGTTCTTGGTAAACGCTCTGTTGTAGTAGAAAGCGCCATTGTAGACCACATGGCCTGTACCTATCCAGTTGTACGGCAGCTTGAAGAGGTTGCTCCAACGACCTGAGAGAAGAAAACAAGTTAATTTAGCTAGGGTAGCATATTATAGTTTTTAAGTTATGTTGGTAGGATGAAAACAAAGATATTTAAAATAATACATTCTTTTTCAATACATTTTTATAATACATTGTAGTTATGATTATTATTTTGACTAATAAAGATCATCAGAAAAATAATAAGAATTTATTTTAAAATTAACACAATGAAAAACATTTTGCAGCTTTTACGACAGGCAGTCAATATCCCATGCATTAGGCCAGTCCCAATGTTTGGATAAGTCCAGGCAACATACACACTGGCTTCCTCTGATAGAGGGTGGTGTCTTTAGAAGCCCCCACTGTACATTCATCTGTAAAGTTAGTGTCTCACTTGTAACACGTTACATCTGCTATATTGGATTTCCACCTCAGGAAGTGTGATTTAGATTATGAAAGAAAGCCCAATGGAGGACAAATATATCGTGGCACAGCATTTCTCCCCCCTGAGGCCAACCCACATTGCTAATTCCTGTCCATTCTGCCTGGTTCACAAAACAGGCCAGAGCACATGTTAGCCACAGCAGGCATCACCGCCACTCACTTACATAGCTAGTCATCCGCACAGGCCCGTCAACCTACCGCCCTGCTGGATATGAAAGGAGAGACGCTGGGTGCTCCAGAGATTCAAGTGCATTTAAAAAGCTCATTGTCCAAACGCATCTATATCAACCAGGCTGGTCCTATGGGGGAGATCTTCTTAACTCTCTTACAAGAGACTAAGCCCATTATTCTGTCAAATTACACAAGGAATGGGCTGATTTTGCCACCGTTATGCACAATCCAATAACTGAGACCTACATTCCTTGAGTTCATGGGCCCTTTGGAGCTCAACAAGTAATCCTACTGCATCAATTTCAATGTCTGGAACAGGTGTGCATCATCTACATTTGTGAACTACATGAGCGAGGTCCACCTTGTTTGAAGTTGTCCAGGTTGCGGAACTCCACCAGATTGTTGCCGTAGTAGTAGTTGGTGACGTAGATCTTGGAGTCCTTGGCCAAGGGGTCCTTCATCCAGGCTCCCTCGTTACGCCCGTAGCTGTGCTTCTTCTCCGGCAACTCGATGGACGCCAGGGTTCCTTCGCAATCCATGATCTGCCCTGCCAAGAAGAAAAAAAAAACACACAGCGCAACTCAACACCACCAAATAAAAACTGTGGTAAAACGTGAGGAGACTGGTATCTATTAATCCTGCATGAGTTTTGAATCAAACAGCCTTACATAATGTTGGCAGGTTAAACGTGAGTGTTTCTCAGTCAATAAATTGAACAGACTCGTAACACTCAGAATGAGTGAACATTTAGGGTGCCTTCGACGCTTCACTGGTCCAGGACTGGAAATATTACCTGCTCTGTGGAGTGAGGGCCGACTGTTGTTATCCAAGTTGTCCAGTAGGAGCATGATGGTAGGGGCAGGTCTCTCTAGGTTTTCTTCCCTTCTGGTGGTTGTAGTAGTGGTTGGCTGGGGTGTAGTGGTGCTGGTGGTGGTGGTTGTAGTTGCAGCAGTAGTGGTAGTGGTAGTGGTGGTGGTGGTGGATGTGGCAGCCTTAGTGCTGGTTGTGGCCTGAGCTGTGGTAACCTCTTTGGCCTCCAAGACTTCAGCTCCCCCCTCCTCAGAGTGGGCCCCTCTGACGTGGGTGTCTCTGATGTGGTAGGAAGTGTGAGTTTTGGCAGCGGTGTCTGAGAAAAAATAACAAAAAATCAGCCGACAATCAGGATTCAATAAGAGCAAATCTAAAACGGCAAAGCCTTGTGTACACTGGTTTTCATTTAAAAATAATCTGTTGGTCAGATTGAGTGTTACTAGACTGAGTAAAGGCTTTTGTTAATCTGTTCCAGTGGAGCAGAAAGGTTTGCTAGAGCCGTTCTAACTCAAAATAGTATACATTTAAATTATACAATATTTTAATAATAATAATCTGAGTAAGAGGCTGTTTTTAATAAAATAGTAATTTTTGCCTGCATAAGATAACTCTAATAGGTTTCACTCAGCCACTAATACTGTCTTTGTTCTATTTGAGAACAGGCATGGCAAGGGCAAGCCCTTCTGTAGTCAAACCTGTTGATAAACAAATAACACTTTTTGAACCCAATATAAAGTGTCTCTTGGTGTAAAATGGACATTGTAAAAGAGTATTCTTCAGTTGGAGACCTACTGAATTTGACTGTCCCGGGGAGCCACATCAAAGGGCTGTCCATTAGCTATGCAGCTCACAGCTCATGCCAACTTCCTCTCTCTCACTGTTACCAAGTCTGTCCTTCTGCCTCCCTGTTTCTATTTTGAATTCCACTATCCCCTCTGTTCTTATCCCTGGCCACGGAGAGAGACAGACCGTGTCAACAGCCAACCTTTCCCCCGTCCTCTCTTTGGTCTCATCCTTTCACTTCCTGTCCTGCAGGACAGATGTGGGAGATTAAACGCTCGGGCTGTGTAAGCAGTGCATCTGCCCGACATGCTACACTGCTTAGCTGTGAACATTATCTGACCACATGTATCTGCTGAGGGCTAAGGCACGACACCAGTAGGGGCATTTGGAGGCCTTGAGGCAAATATTTGAAATATCATTTTAGAAGGGGCCTTAATGCTAGGTGTTCTCTGTAGCAGCTCTCTATCCTAGATGCCACGGACTACTTCGGGAGAACAATAATAGTTGAATAACAGCAACCTATGCTCTGTGTTAGTGATTATGGAAATGCAGTGGCTGTGCTTCGCTGGTCTGACAAGGGAGGCGGGAGGCTGAACTTGCTGTAGTTTGTCTAAGGACTGGCATGGCAGGACACACGGTCTGACAGCATATGAACGTGTGCCTTTTTGCAAACGCAGCATGCCAATTCACTGAACTAGACTCAAAGAGGATTGGAAGGAAGTCAAGAAATGTTTTGTCAGCCATTATCTCCACAATGATGAGGGTCCCCACACATTGTACGTGAGAAGGGATGCCAGGGCATGTCATGGACATGGCTGGGCTCCACAGAGGCAGGCAACATTCCATTAGCGCCATGTATTTAGTCCGTAAAAGATTTCCTACTTGATAATCGTACACCAGCCATTCAATCATGTTTAAGCAGCTTTGTTCAAAACAAGCGCCATATAAATATTGTTTTAATTTGTACAGCAATGAAGATATGTTTTATTAATTTGCCTCCAATTGCTAAGAGGAAAGGTGATCACCAGTCAAACTAAATATTTATTGGGTGTAACAGTCCATTATTAGAAAAACGCAAGGGAAAATAAATGTTTTCAACCATTTATTTGGGATCTGCAAGTCACATTCTTTCATTTAGTGCTGATCCAGCACCATGTCGAAGATAATATCTGATCTTTTAAGGAACTGATTTGTTTTAACTCGAACAACAACAGTGGAGCATAAGCTTGTAAGGACAGCATACAGATAAACTCAGGCAGGCGGTGCTTGAGCGAGTTCAGCTAAAGGCAGAGCAGAATGTTTTGTTTGAAGGGGGTTGAGGGGGCTTCCCATGGACACACCAGACTGGGAGAGGAAGAGGATACAGAAACGTGCCGCGTTTTGCTGACCTCCTGCTTTCTTACCTTTACTGCTAGTGCCATGTTCCTCTCCGTTTGCCTTGGTAGCTTTGTAGTAGGTGATGCCCCGTATGACACCGGGCTGGTGGCCTGCCACCTTGGCCTTGGCTGTGGGATCCGGCTTGGCCGGCTTGCCTGGCTTTAGGCTCTCCTTCTTGGGCTTGACGATTTTTTCTTTGGGCGATTTGGAAGCGAGTTTAGATGCAGGGATCTTTTTGTTGGCCGGTTTTATGGGCTCCTTGGTTTTGTCATCAGCGGTGTCCTGTAAACATTGACATTTGGGTCAGTGGGAATTGATACAATGGCCTGCTGGTATGTTCTATGAGTTAGAGTCATAGCTTTCACACACACACACGCATGCACGCACGCACGCACGCACGCACGCACGCACGCACGCACGCACACACACACACGCACACACGCACACACAGTTTTCAATCTTACAGTACCTGAGCTTTGTTCTCTGTGGAGTCCTTCTGGAGCAGCTGCAGGCCCAGACTGGATATCTCTTTCTTGATGCTCATCATGATGTTGGAGTAGTTCTCATATCTCTTGAACTGGTTGGTCAGAGTGACCATGCTGTCCCGAACAAACTCATTATCCCGAGTCAGGTTGGTCTTGATTGTCTGTAAAGTAATAAGTACAGTACTTTCATAGAATCAAAATAACCTTGGTTTGATATTTATTTTACAACCAAATACAAAAGGGTTATTAAGGGAGCATTTGGTAAACTTTGCAATAAACATTGCTTCGCTTGCAATCGCAAACATTTCTTTGATCTTATCAACCTTTGTAATTTTGTAACGTCTGCTGTCAAAGGGTTAAAGAGAAGCTTTGGACACAGTAGCCATGAAATGTGAAGGGGAATCACCTGTATTCACTCCCAAACCATTTAATCACCTCGCTGCTTTTGAACAGATGAGATGGAATGCTTACCAAATCGCTTTAACGTTCCTTAGACAAGGGGGCGATTCAGCAAGACACTGCAAGGCTTTGACCGTGTGCTGTGGGGATACTAAGGGAGGCACCAAAGGGATTTTTCCTACCTCCTCCAGGTTGCTCATCTGGGCCACCACCTTGTTGATGTAGGAGTGGACCTTCATCAGATCCATACTGTACAGGGTTCCCTCCAGAAGGTCCACCATGGAATGCAGCTGCACCATCACAGCAACAAAGAATTTTCAAGCACAAAGACCAGCGGTCAATTAAAACAAGGCTTGTTGACAGGTTGATTAATTTCTATTGACGAAGCACTAGAAAACCAACTGCACGCAAAAAGCCCAAAACACTTCTGATAATTAGCCCCATTGACTTGGGGTCAATATGCAAAGTGGTGCTGCATTTCCTTTCATGAGCGGCGTGCTTGCCTTTTGCACATACCATGTGTTATGTAAAAAAAAACATCCATTCAAACCAAACCCTCTTTAGGCTTTTTATTTGCAAAATAATCCTTTTGATTGGGATTTATTGTCAATAAGAAAAAAAGAGTTGGAGAGTGTGGCATATAGCATACTCTCTTCAAGTCAGATCACACATCTGGTTGTGCTCTGTCTCTCCTCATATGGTGCATAGCGTGTCTCCATTGCTAGTGAAAAAGTACCGTCTGCTTTATGTCCATGAAAGGGCTGTTTTTAGATCTGATCAATATCAGACGCACGTTTAGTCAGGTCATCAAATACATATTCTGTGAGGAGGAAAATGGAGGCCTCAGTGTGGTTCCTGATTTCCTATTCATGCTATTTGTGGCTCATGACTACACGGCCATATCATAGGGAGGTCACCGCCCCTATCAGCAGCAAAATGTTACCCCCCCCGTTAACATTATAGGGGTAATATGCTGCTCTTCTATTGGCTTTAGATGGGGGCCCCTTCCTTACCTTCAGCAGCTCAGGGGCCTGTTTCTTCAGCTTCTCCATCTTCCACTCGTTCTCGCACGGGTTGAGGGAGGAGGGCGGGGCGGTGCACGAGCACTTGCAGTCGGAGCCCGAGCTGACGGTCTCCACGGTGTAGAAGTCCTCCACGCGCAAGCTGCCGCTCCGCAGGTGCGCACACGCGTCCCTGCTCAGGGGTCGCATGATGCACTTGCAGCGGCAGTCGGAGCCCTCCGATGTCATCCGCACCGGCTCTGTCTCCCCGAAGATCTGGTGTGGCACACAAAATACAAAAAGACATGAGTGGACATGGCTCTGTGGTACGACTCCTTAACTACAGGGAGTATTTTTGGGGTCACAACACGTCCCCGCATGTGAGGAGAGAAGTCCGAGTTCTCGGTCGATTTCTTATCGTTTATCCAGAGGCATTCTGACAACGTAACTCTATCCTATCGAGTGATCAATGGCCAGGGTCAGGGTCTTTTCCTTTTTGTGTAATCCATGCCCGTGACCTGTCAGAGTCATGGTGACATTTACAGAGCTGGGGCTCCTCGCCTCCCAGCGGTGAGCCGGACTCTGCTGAGAGCGGATCCAGTGTTCTGCATTACTCTCGCCCCTGGTAGGCATCTATGAATAATAAATCAGTTTTCTTAAGAGGGAAACAAAAGCAGGGGGATGAAAATGATCCCGAACAACAGCCACAGGCTTTTCTTCTTTTTTTTAAATTATTTTGGCCCTCATGACTCAAATGGAAGTTGTTGGGACATAAGACAACTAATATAGCAGTTTTCACAGGCCATGTTTATGATGGGAGAACTTTAGCTGCTCGCATTTGTTCGCTCTGTGAAATCGTAAAAAATTATATAAGGATACCATAGAAGCCTGGGCAGTAAAACGACACCCCATTCACACTAGAAAATAATGTGGCAACGTACTTATACATATTTTTTGTGTGTGAAAGCAGCCCACTTTGACAATGATTGATTGCATTATGATTCAAATGTGGGGTATTGATGGTGAGTTATCTGTGACCTCATTTCCTTGAAAGCTCTGTGGCACAGTATTTTAGCAGCATCGGGCCTCCCTTTCTGCCAGACTGTCATCCCATAAAGCGGTGTCTGCGTCTGGTGTAGTACTCTGGCCATCTCCTCAACGTCCAGGTCACGGGGTCACTCCACTTTACTCAAAGTGAGCTCATCATAAAGCACCTCCGGGGCCTGGCTGCCAGGGCTGCTGTCCAAAGGAGGGCTTTAGACTGTCATATTTCTCCGGTGAGATTTATTGTCCTCTATAAACCCGGGGGCAGGTCCACATGTGGTACCTCTTACAGCATCAGAAGAATGCAGCATTACAGAGATTCTTCATTAAAGAATGTCTCCGTCCTATCTCCCTGAGACGTGGCACTGCTCGGGCCTTGCCACGTTAGATCGTCAGACAGGACAACTGCTCCACTGGATGTCGACGCAGCATCTGTTTGGAAAGACTGCGTCTGCCCTTCTACTCGACACTAGAATCATCAAACGGCTAAGCGCGGTAAGAGCAACCACCATAACCGAGAGCAAATATTTCAAGTGGCCGCTCTGAGAGTGAGGAGGGGAGGGTTCCAGCAGGCTGAGGTGGGGTGGTGGTGGTGGTGGTGGGAGGCTCATTAGTGAAGGAATGCAGTCTGAGTGACAGGGCTGGGGCAGGGGGCAAAACCCCTCTGTTACAGCAGGCGCACACTGTGAAGGCCCTGTGTCGCCGGGCAGGGCCAATCCTTACCCATGTCCAGCAGAGAGGCGTCACGTCAACAAACGCTACAACCACACGAAAACAGGCTGGCTTAAGCAGGTGTCACTTCCAGTGGAGGGACTGTGTCCGCAGCCCTGCTGAGCCGTATTGTTCAATCACCGGCACAGGCAGCCGACCCCTAACTACACCGTAGCAACATAAGTTTGAAGGCGATTTAGGAGAGAGAACCAAGAGAGATTCTTGCTAGATTTAACTGTGTTGTCTTTTTGAGAGAAATGCTTGGTGTTGTTCAGTCAGCAAGGACTCGGTAATTACCGCTGTGCAAAGATTGGCAGCCTCTGTCCCAATTATGAAAAAGCTTAATCAATTTGGCAATGAGAACAATTACTGTCCTTTCTCTAATCATAGAACCTTCCGTTGCAGCTGAACTTGCAGCATGATAGCGGGCAACAACGTTGAAAGTGGCCATAATTAAGATGTTGTGATGCTTTGAGTTTGGATGGCTTTGACCTCTTGAGTGTGGTCAGGTTTCAGGTCAGACTGATAGGACCCAAACATAAACGATTGTCTACACAATAGGAGCAATAGACCGAATGGTCAACCCTCCCATTCACACACTCCAGAGAACACTATCAGATCACCAGCTGTAAGCTGCACTCACTAAAACACGCTGACATTGATAAAGTGAAAAAGCCAAACATACTTAGAATGGCTAACCAAAAGAATGACTACACAATAGCAGCCACATACTTGTGCCCTTGCAGGTCTTATTTTTGGACCGTGTGAGCAAATGTTATTCTATAATCATGGTTTTAAGTGGCTTGGTAGCACCAACCTGTATGTAGCTTTAGCTCATTTAAACAAGGATATCCTCTCTTTTTCTCTGCATGTTTTGTCAACTGGTAATCACTGAGTGGAGCTTGCTGAAAAAACAATCAATGTAGCTTTTTAAAATTTAGTTATTACTTTAAACAAAGTGTGCTGACTGTGTTCCAAGTTTCTTCAATGTTTCTGATCTGATTACATCAGTACGGCATGAAATCAAAATATATACATCCTATAGCAGATTTTCAAAAAATTTGATGAATGTAGCATTGAGTAAAAATCAAACAACAATAAAATACAATTAATCTAAGAACTGTATTTTGTATAATACATTATTTTTTTAGGTTTAATGCAAAGGCAACAGATCTCCTCTGATCTCTAGTCTAAACACTACAGAAAACTTCAGAAGAATACATTTGAGTTAAAAATTCCGCTCCAGAGAGTTTTTTGGCCTCAATAAAAATGCACTTGTAGTACTAAGGGAAATATAAGCCTGCGCCCTGGAGGTGAACCGTGACATGGGTGCCTCGATCCTGAGCCAAAACACTTGCATTAGCAGTGTGATGTTAATTGACTGGAAACAAGCTTACAGAGCACTTGCTGCTTTTGGGGGTACACATCTACATTCCACCTGGGCCTGTTTATGTGTCCAGACAGCCAGACAGACAGCCAACACTCACATTTCAGTTGGCCTAACATGGAGACAGAGAATGGTCAAAAGAGAGAGAGAGAGAGAGAGAGAGAGAGAGAGAGAGATAAAGAAAGAAAGAAAGAAAGAAAGAAAGAAAGAAAGAAAGAAAGAAAGAGAGAGGGGGAGAGAGAGAGACCCTCCACGAAAAGTAGGTTTGGATCAAAAAAGGAGTACAGGTACATAAATATTGTATTAAGTCTTTTTTTATTATTTTGTTCTCAGTCCCATCACTCATGAGGTCATGAGGTTTCAAGCCAGAAAAATTAAGTTGACGTGGAATATGGATTTTTAAGTGATTTTGACAGAACAAAACAGGCAAACTTGAATCTTGCTGCAGGTATGCAATATAAAAGCTTCCAAATTCGACTTTTGGATAAGAGATGAAGAATTTTCTCTTGTTTTGGCCAATGTGATAAGGATATTTTCTCTAAGTCCCTGATACAACATTGCCCTGGCACATGGGGTTAAGGACAAGAGATGGAGGTTCCTGTCTGAAGCAAGCGGTGTCTCTTCTATGTTTCCTGCCATACAGAGAGAGAGAGAGAGGGAGAGAGGGAGAGAGAGAGAGAGGCCCCAACGGTTCAAACGGCACAGTAGCCCCCAGAATGACATACAGTCAAGTGTATGTACACTTGCTCATTTCAACAGTCTCTCTCCCTTTAACGGTGACATGGCATTATTGGCTTTTCGTTTCCGCCCTCTAAGTAACCCCTCAGAGTTATTTCAGAGCTTGTTTACAACCGAAAACACAAGGCAGGTGCACATGCCTTTTCCCACGCCACCATGATATGCCCTCTGTGCTCTCCTCTAAGTGGACTTTGTCCCCTAATCATGTTAGAGCTACCAGTCCAGCAAGAAACACTGGGCCAGGATGTCTCTGATAGGAAGGCATCAGCACCAAAACAACACAGTGCCACTGGCAACCACTGTATCCATCTGATAATCGGTTAAGTACCCCTCTTTGCTTAAGCTAACACAACAGAACCGGCTTGGTCATCATTGGCCCTGTTGCCTCTACTGCCCGTGTTTTCTTTCCTAGCGGAGGGGATGTAGTCGTCCACCACGGCCCATGTGAAGAGCGGGGATTAGACTTTCCTCAGGGGAATGCTGCTCTATGAGAAGGTGGGTTTATTGAAGACCGACAGCTGTACAAACAGCACCATACAGATATTACTGTTACCCCACTGGGTGCCATCTCTTCCCACATTTCATCTGGCGTCACGCCTTCCCTCTACACTTGAGGTGTCCTTTGGTACACCCATCAATGTTCCCTCTAAAGTGTTCCAACTGTCTGTGTGGTCTCTTTGGATAACATTCATTGTCTGCAAACATTAATACATTTGGCCTTTAGGAACTGTTTTATTTTGTTATGTTTAGTCTAATGAACAGTAGCATAAACTTCAGCATTCTATTTTCATCTTCAAAGGCACTAGGTTCATACTTGCATACAGTGAAAAGATGTGCATTTCAGAGCAAAATGTATCTTAATAGGCAAGAATGCAACAAACAAACCTAAATAATGTACTCAATTACACTAAGAAGAAAGAAACAACAAGTGATAGATTTCACAATATTTCACAGACTATATTTAGGGCCATATTTTTTATGTGACCATGATAAAAGAGCACTGACCGATAGAAACGACCTTTGAGGCAAATGCATACGTCAATACAGTTTGATTGACTTACCTTGCTCTGTGCAGTGACATCTTTGTACAAAATTAGAACACAGGCTAACAAGCTCGTGTATGTCCACATTTTACTCCGGAAGGTTTTGAAACAAATAAAGAAATCCTTAGCCAATAAGGAGCACGGCAATAAATGTTTTTAGAATGTTGTATCCATAAGTTAGGAGAGTCGCTTTGAATGCTAGGCCTATAACTACATTGCCACTGGTCCAAGCATTATATGTAGCTATTGATGTAAAACGTGCGTGGAACTTATTCAAATGCCCTCTGCTGTGCGCGCTATTCCTCAACTCTGCATGAACGCATCATCTGTCCTCGCTGTTTCCTCCGAAGAGGGGAGGGGCACTTTTTTTTGTTACAATTACGTAAACATCTGTGTAAGACTGGTGTATTTATTCATAATTTATTTTACAAAGGGTGAATTTGTTTTTTATGTATAAAACATATAGGGTGAGCTAATCTTCTTGAACATTGCATCAAAATACGAAATGTTAGAATAAGCAATAAGCCACGTTTGAGGCAAGTTATCCTACGTATTAAACCTACACATGCGTTTGTTTTGAAGTTACTTGCTAGTCTGAAAGGCCAAAAGATTGCAAACGGAAAAATTGCAAAGAAAAGGAAAATCGTCTTTGTTGCTTACTGCAATGAAGCCGTGTTTGACACTTGAGTGGAATTATAAAAGGGCTGCAGCGTCATCCTCTGGACCTGTGCTATACTGCACTGACTTTCGATATGTCACCCTGTAATTCGTTTGTCACGTATGGGAGTTTTACTGACTCTCTTTGCATTTATCTTATAGCGTGTCTGAGATTTTTTTATTGTAACGTTAAGTTATTTCCTCGGTTATCAATCTATAGCTGCAGTCCAACAAAGGTAGCCTATCGGGTAAGGTTATAAGTACTTTTTCCGAGTCAGTTAGGCTATGTGATACAATGACCTCCGTTTACTTCCCTTTAAGTCTTAAGCTTATTGCAATCTTTTTTCTCTCCATTTGATGTAGCCTATCTCTTAATTTAGTTGTAGCATTTACACTTCAACTTCCAACTACAAATTGCGCGAACTCAAACTTAGCTTGGACCCCATTACCCAGAATGCATGCGTAATCACGTGCATCATTGCGTAACTTGTGTGATGTTTTGTGCAGGGGGTGTGGATCAAGTGCTAACACCAGTAGGTTGCATGGGACCGTGGTCCGTCCAGTGTGGCAGTAGTGAATGAGGACAAACGAAAGTGCTACGTAAGATTCAAATACCATAAGCGTGTTACTGTTTTCGGTAAGACTCAGCATCTTTTTGCTGGAACACGCAGCTCATGAAGAAGAATGGAAATAGAGAAGAGGACAAATGGGTTCGAATACCCTGAGAGAAACAATGCAAAGTCCGTTAATGGTAAGCAACACTAAATCACTGGCATTATTCATTTGGGAAGCTTTAGGATGTAAACATCAGACAACACTTGCTTTAGTTTGACACATATGTTTTTTCTTTCTTATTATTTTAAGATGTTATTTTATGTATTACTGCTGAGCTATAAGTGTAGCGTGCGATTAATTAGTTTGTCTGGTCGAAACATCACTAAATGTCTAACTTTGAGTACGGAGGCTCTATTGTAGCCTATGCACTGCCTGTATACAGAAGAGTGGACAATAGCCTGTGGGTTTCCTCAAGCTCTCTGGGATATTTTATTTTGAAGGTATTTATTTTAGGCAACCATAAATAAAAGTTGATAAATATAAAAAAATAAATAAACAACTAGTCTCTAATAAAGTTGGATTACATCATAAATCATAGCTTAGGCCTACTACAGTCTATTAGATTTAGTTTTATATGGCATGAAGAGGCCCAGCATTTTCTACATGTTTTGTTTCTTAAAAATTTCGCACTATGACGGGCTTTAGTTGTGTTTGCTGGGAACAGAGGTAGGAATGTTTTTATTTGGACGTGGGTAATCAGCGCTCTTTTGGAGATCGTAAAAGGTGAACTTTTGAACTTGGAGAACGCCCTAAAGCTATTAGGTTTAGTCACAAAATCCGGTGTTGGCCAAGGCACAAGAAAATATGATGGGAAAATTAAAAGGTGGTAGAATGGAGTATTGAGCAAGAGAAGTGTTTTGTGGATTTCTGCCTCCAATTTTGTTTTTAAACCTGCTGTAGGCTACCAGGCCTTTTCAAGGATATACTCTATAAGCTTAACCAATCTGCTAGCCGAACGTCTTTAAAAAAGCTCAATATCTTCTACCTGTAAAATATGGGATGCACTGATCACTTCCCTTCCTCTTTAATCTAATTTACTCCAGTGCATCATGCATGCATGATCCAAATGCACATGAAGGTATGTTGTGTATACTCCCACATGAGTTGGTTCTTAAGGACATTATAGTCGGCTGTCTCTCATAGGCGCCAGTGCCACATTGTGCCTTCATGTGGTTGTGAAGATGTATTGACATTTCCCTGATAACGTTCCTCAAACCATAAAAACCCAATGTTTTTAACAAAAGAGGATCGTCTTTTGGTAAAATTTATGACATTGCAATAGCCACTAAAATACATTGATAACAGTTTATCTCATTAAGTAAAACACATTTTTGGGAGTTTGCAAATTTGGCTTTTAACAATTTTCTCTTTCTAAAGTATACATATTTGAAATATCTTTTGTGGCCGTATTTCGATCTGTGTTATTTACAAAATGCCCATAAAATATATTTATAATTATACATTTTGGTATAGCAATGCTGTTATAGTAAACCTCTTACGGTTTAGAGCTCTTTTCCCTAACACTAATAATTAAATTTCTTAGTGAATTAAATAAAAAAATTAATATATTGAATAATTCTATATGAATATAACGGAAAGCTACTTATTTGTGCATACAGGATACTTTTTATCATTCTTAATAAAATTAGTCAGGAATTTGTCAGAAAACCCCCCCAAAACAAACATATGTTTCTTCTGAAGCAGAGTTCCGATGTCATAAACTGTTAATTTGTTACTATCTTCTGCGGTAAATATTTAATTGTCAAACATTTAATTCAAACGTTTTGTTGAATATATGTTTTTAACAATTCAAATAATGAAACAATATTTGTATTACTTTCATCATATCACCATTTATTAATGATAACGTGGACTTAATGTGGATTAAATATTATATAATTACTATTATTAGAATTAGAATTATAGATTATTAAACTTAAAGAACAGACAGTGTAACTTAAAAAGGAGAGTAGTTAAAAATCACACATTTTATTTAGGTATTTTTCCTGATATAGATTTAAAAACAAACCATATTTTCATTGATTTATTATTGATCAAATGTCAGATATTAAAATCTAGCTTCTGATCAATGAAACCAGTCTGTGTTAATGTAATTATAGGCAGATTGAGTAAAATTAGAAAAAAATATGTTCGTGAGAATCTTGTAGCCAGAGGGGTTGAAGCCAGCATTTGCAGATAAAGTGAAAGAAAATGCTTTGTCAGCCTTGCATTCTGAAGGGGGTGGTGGGCAAAGGACCACGGGGCTTTCCTGTCCCTGGAGGAACAGCAGTGATGTGGGTGGAGATGAAGGCAGGACAGGATGGGCCCACTGTGGAGATGTTGAATGATGATTGAGGATTACAGTATAGAAGGTGGGCTTGCAGAGAGGGGGAGACAGACACAACAGGCAGATGTGATCCATCATGTCTTCTCAGCTCAACCCCCTCTCTTATGTCCCTCTCCCTTATCTCTTTATCTCTGTCAACATCACAATAAAAACAACTTCAGGGCTTGTAGACTTCCAATGCAGTAAATATGTTGAATTAATTTATTTGTCCTAGAACAGTACATTTCGGCAAATTAGAATGTTTCCAAGTGTGTGGTTTGATAGTTTTAGCATCCCTAGGCAAAACATAGGCACTGCAACAAAGATGGCTTAGCCTAAACCTGATCCCAATGCAAGGACCAGGCACACAATAATGACAGGTTATGCAATGTTAACCAATGCTAAATCTTTTCAAGAATAAACATTTTCTTTACATTTATTGATAATGTGGAATTATAAGCCTGCCCCTCTACCTCTTGCCCATATGTTAGTTGCTGGCTAGTGTAACGCCGACGTCTCCGGTGGAGCTGGTTGCTATTCTCTCCATGTGGTGAGAGTCTAGCTGTGTGACGATGGAGATAGTGACATGGTGTGCCAATGTCCACATCCTGCTCTTTTGGCCTGACAGTGCAGTTACCAGGCAACAGGCATTCCTCTGGCCATCCCTGCCATGATTAAGAGAGAAATGGATAATCTGACCAAGGACTGCTGTAAGCACAGCAACCAGCCCCTGCTGCCTAAACCAGTTGGCTACTAAGAATAAAAGCATTAAAACACTATTTAAATCATTAATGTATTATTCTGTCCGTCACTTTCAATGCAGAACACCACAGTATGGTGTGGGTGACTATGATTGGTTGTGTCTTATTTGTGGTCCAAACACAAGGGAGAAAGGGTCATATGGGCAATAATGAGCAACTCTCTGTTGACCCCTGTGTAACCTAGGAAAGTATTTACAACCTCCACTTGATCCAGGAGCTAGAGAGGAAAGTCATGAGGAAAGCAGGGTTTGTGGCAGAAATGTTTTGTCTTGCATACAGGAAAACAGAAGGCTGGGGCCAGCTGGTATTGAGGAGGAAGGGGCCGGGGGTGTTGTAAAGCGTCTTTTGGGGGGTGCCGGTACAGTAGGTACACGGAGACAGTTGGTACAGTTGGGGACAATTGGCACCGCTAATCTGTGAGGCCAGGGACAGGCTTTTGTCAGGGTTCTGTGATATTCAACACATAGGCCAGCCAGGAGCCATAAATGTCTTCCATTTGAGTTTGAATTTGGGTTGAGGATGACTTTACAGGAAGCTGTAAACTACTGAACTTGGTATGTAGAGTGGAGACATCTTTCATGGGTGCAAGAGGATAAGGGTTATAAAAGATGTTTCTACTCTGCTGCTAGATCTAAATA
Organism: Galaxias olidus; assembly: GCA_026901105.3. Taxonomy (NCBI): domain Eukaryota; kingdom Metazoa; phylum Chordata; class Actinopteri; order Galaxiiformes; family Galaxiidae; genus Galaxias; species Galaxias olidus. The sequence continues at coordinate 125,035 of JAPMUY010004297.1, forward strand.
TATTATTGTTCTTCACTCCAACTTCAAAGAGAACACTGCTGATTTAGAAGAAACAGAAAGTGCCAATGCTTCTCTTCAGAGGTGCTTAGATTGTCGCTAGATGATGAAATGGGGAGCTTGTCAACAGATCATTGTTTTTTTTAAGGCACATACAGCTCTCGGGCATGGATTCATAGCAAAGTAAATTCTAACACAGACACCATGGTAATTTCACAGTCAACAGCAAAGACGCAGTTCCCTCCCCAATGACTCTATTAACAGGAATATGTGAAACACTCAGAAATCCTAAACCTTCCTTTCTCTGCTCCCACGACTCCACCTTGCCAAATGACATGTTTGAACCAACCTTATCTAACCAATCCCTTTTAACACAGGCCTGGATGGAGCCCGGAATCAAAGTTGCTATAAGACAGACTCGGGGTGCACGGAGATAACGTCGTCATCAGGGATGGCTGCTACAGCTCGTCTCACTGTTATTCTGTCCCGTGCTATAAGATGATTATTATCAGATGGGCCTTTTAGCCCTGAGAGAGCACGGTGCAGTACGCTATCCAGCTCAGAGGTAGTAAAACTCTGACCCCTGGCATGATGAAAGGGAAGTTGATCCTTTGAGCATGTCAAGCAGCGGGGACGGAGCCCCCACCTCCCTCTGCCTCTGACCTAGGCTTGACCCTGGGCCAGCGAGCAGCTAGGATTAGGGCTGGATAAAGAGCTGCTACGCTCATTAGCTTCTCTCAGATGCTACATCTTCAGGGTCAAGGATGCTTGAAAAGATTTAGTTATCTTCCGTGGTAGGTTAGAAACAGTTTCGGAATAGCAAGTCTAGCAGCTGTGTCTGGGCATATGTAAAAGTGAAGCTTTTTAGTGCATAGGCTCATGAAAGAGGCTGTTGATACTTTTAGCGTTGGCTGCATACCTGGGCCAAGAAATAGATTTTGCCCCGTGTTCTCTGAACAATAGTTTTAGGCTTTCTGGTATTTGGCTTACGGCAGCGTGCAGGTAAAACCTATTAGACCAACGGATTGTGTTCTGAACTTGAGTGCCTTTCTAAGGGAGCACACAGCGCCGCATGCTTTGTTAGCCCGGAGCAAAGGGGAGGACAGAGTGGACATTGTCCTGCGTGGTGTTACACACTAGGGTCAAGGGTCAGGTGTAGAGGTCAAAGGGATGACCACAGTGCAGCCTGTGGAGCCAACACTCGAGTTCCTCCACAATCTGTCATATGTGATATCCCCCATGGAGTGATGAGGTAGTTGGAGCCTTTAGTCTGTAGCAATGATCAGGCGAGGGAGGATGGTTTTGTTCTTAATTTCCCAAAAATATCAAGCAATAATATCTCTTTAATCTTTTGCACAAATCAGTAGGTATCCGTAATAAGTCAGACGTCAGACCCAATCTATTCTCCAATCAAAAACATTTGGACCAAACCTTGCATCTCTGTAATAACCTGACAATGCAATCGCCAAAGGGGTTTTGCCATAATTCCAGCAAACAACTCTTTTTGCATGAATGCAACAATTGCACACACCAATAGCAAGCAGATTTGACTGCTATGTCTGAATAACATTTTCATGATGATTTTATTTTCTCTACTGCTTTTTTGTGCTTGGCATTTTGCAAGTTTTTAATGAAAAGATAAATAAAAAAGATCAACCCTGGAAGGAATGGATTAGTCTTGTTTTGTAATTTAGTGTTTTATTTTGAATTGCTGGAAATCGATAAAACCAGTTTAGAGAGAGGAAGTTCTAAAGGTTTAGGAATTGTTTGAAACTTCTAAACCGAGGTAAAGGTGAGAACTTGTTTAGGGACTGGATGTTAGTTGATATTACTCTCAAATAAAGACTTCATCACCTTTCAGTCAGGCAACATTGACTCTCTAAGCCAGGGAACAACGGCCCCTCTTCCAAGAGGCAACAAGCACCCTCCCGACAGAGCAGCACTGACCCTCGTAATGGCAGGTGATCATGTAACAGTGTGAAGATCCCACTCTTCTCCACTCCGACAAGCCCATCTGCTCCTTCAGGGCTGTCTAATGCAGGAAGGGTCAACTGGCACTCCTCCTTAAAGACATGCAGATTTGTCTGCGTAGGAGAGGCAGGAATTTAATTTTGCCCAAGGGCTATTCAACTGTGGCCGCACTGGCTTTTCATAGCAGGTGATTCATTTTGTTCTTTACTGCAGTGAAAACAATGATCTATCTGTGCCTGTTTCCTCCCATCAATCTTAAAGTGACTGGGGCTGGATAGGAAGACTGATGGATTGGAGATCTGACGCCACTCAACCTGCATCTGTATTGTTCAAGTGTAACTGTGAGAGTGTTGCAAGGTCCTCTCTATCAGCTCTCCAGTCCTGTGACTTTCCTCAGGGAAATGTTACGCTCACAACTCTCCACATTCTTCAGGAAATAAATGGAGCTTCTGATAATGCTTTCATCAGCGTCGAAAGCTTCTTCATGAAATGACTGGAGTACCTTACATTTCTTAAATTATACCTCTTTCAATACAAGGGTGCTTACTATATCTGATCATTTAGTTCTCCCAGATACCGTTAAATGACAGGTAAACCCTAAACTGTGTTCTTGCTCTTCCTTTCTTTTCCACTAACCACATCAAGTAAGAGCCTAATCCGACCAATAGGATCTTCTAACAACTATTAAGCAGTGAATCCTTTGATCACAGTCCATACAGCTAATCAAGGTTCCCCATGCATGCTTAGTACATGGACGTCTTCTTGACATAACCTCTTTCCCATTTTCATGAATAACCCGATTCTTTTATACTATTTCTCTGCCTGTAAGATTAGCCTTTTTCAACACACACGTGCCTTGATTCCGGGCCAGGCCCCTCAGTGTGTGGCACGTGAGCGATGTGCCTGGGCTTCGGTGCTGAGATCTGGCCAGGCTGACAGGTAGGGGCCACTCTACTCAGATGACAGGATGGCGTGCCCCTCTGCTGGCCAAGCGGAACCCCGGCCATCTGGGCCAGACACTCTGGGACAGTGATGGACTGGTATAGGGGCTCTGTGAATGTTCTTCTGGGCAGGCAGCAGGCATCTTAGAGGGGATGAACGGACAAGGAGGCCGTGCTGATGGGCTTGGGGTGCAGCCCGTGTACATTATCATCTGAACCCTACACCGTGAGCACACGCGCCATATGGCCTGCGTCAAGAGAAGGAATGTGAGTGTCGTTTGGGGCGCAACAATTGTGTGCCCTGTGGCAAAGTATCAGGAGGATGCCTTGATTCGTAGCCGTGTCAAATATTATGACGGTAGATAACGTGCGTGCCTCGTGATACACGCTGCGCCACCACACACAGCGGATACGATTTGGACTTCAATACAACCCATTCACATTTTATGAAGACTTTGACCACTGTCCCGTGTCTGCGTTACTGGCCACAATCATCAACGGTCCCTCATATGTCCCTTTGCTTCATTACAGCGTGAAACTGGCAGTGAGGAGAGAGCACAACGGCCACTATGTTATTTTGATTGTGAGCTGATTGTGCCGGAGGTTGCAGAGGTTTGAGAGGTGAAAGGTTAAAGATGCAGCCCTTCTTTGTCAATAGACAATGGGGCCGAGTGGAGGAGGCTCCTGCTGCATGGGCTGCTGATGGAAGCCGCTCCGGCCCCAGGCTATAATGGTCAATCGGCTGTCAGGAGGATTAGCTGAAGAGACCACACACTGGACTGGAGCTCCATTCTTCTTCTCCCTACACCATGGCTGTGTCATGCTGCCTCTGTTAATCCTTCTTTTTAGACGATGTTTAGGCAAATCACTGCATTTGTGACATGTCTTTTATAAAAAAAATTTAGGGAGCTGATGTGAGAGTACTGTACACTTTAAATGTTTATAAAATAGTGGTACGTCAGTTTGGGGAAAAAGAATGTAAGCATTTGGTGTGCCAGAGTGTGAATAAGAAAGAGTGAGTGATTAGGGAATAAGAATGGAGCCTGTGTGTGTGTGTGTGTGTGTGTGTGTTTAAGAGCCTAAGTAGGCATGGCACGTGTGTGTGTGTGTGTGTTGGTGTATGCTCTAGGGAGAACATATGCCAGCGTTGAGTGCAGAAGGTGGGGGGGACAACTGGCGTGTGCCGGGTCAGGGGTCTACAGCAGCAGGGTGGTACGCCGGGGGTGGGGGTCTGATAGACCGACACTCTGCCACTTCTATGTCTGAATGATGGAGTTAGCAAGCCGGTGTGTAAGTGAGAAGTGGACCACCGTCTGATCATAGCGCGCAGCACAGATGGCCAGGCACTGAGGCTGTGCCTTTGATTGGGTATCCTTGCACAGTCTAGTCAATAGCAGACAGATTTGCGGCGGCGGCCTCCGAACCTATCAACTACTGTAAGTAATGTCTGTTGGTCCTGTTTCTGAAGTTTACTGCTGTTTTCCAGGCTTTTTCTCGGACCATCCTTTGGAGACCGAACAGAACGAAGGCATGGGTGAGTACAAAAGATTCTTTTTCATTACTCTAATTTTATACGTGCAACCAAAATGTACCTTTGTTGATTTCTACGTAGTATGTCGTTTTGGCAATTCTACGGTTGCGAAACTAGGACCATTTTCTATGGAAATCCGATGTTTTCTGGTAATTTTTAAAAGCCATCCAACAATGCGGTAGGATTCCAATGTAATTCTATCCTCTGATGTCACCTTTCAATCAATACACAAGTGACTGGCATAGGTTCTAAATAAGCCCTTGAGGAAATATTGCTCTCTAGTGGTGAAAAGAATAGAACATCCAGTAGATAAAATGAGGCTCTGTATTTCTTCCACCAGATGGGAGTGTTAACCTCAGTAACGGCAGTCAACTTGCCACTCTCGCTGTTCACCAGTTACAGTGGGTAGAGGAAGCACATTTAAACGTTTAAATACCCATAAATCTGGCAAATTAAATGAATATCTAACTGAATCCAATGTTTAGTTCCAACTAAATAACTCCTGCTAAATCATTTGTATTAATTTTATTGTTAAGACTATTTGATTTTGCTAGGAATCGAGCGTGCTAGACATAGCTCAGTTTTCGGAGATTCTATCAGGACAGTTGGTGCAGTATTTCAGTGTGTCAATGCTCAATCCCCTCACGTCACAAATAGCAACCAGGCTGTTGTTAAGGGTCAACGCGGTAGGATGTTCCAATGTTAAGGTCCAGGTTCAGGGGAAGTTCAGCCGGACTCCTCTTGCCCTGAGTGCCATGCCAGGTGGAACCACACAGAGGTCACAGGTCACCCTCAGTTCAGAAACTTCCTGACCCACCGTGACCCCGCGGTGACCGCGCCGCCGTGACTCCCCACTGACCTCATTGTGTGTACAGCTCTCCTCTGGACTGGGCTTACCGGGCATCCTGGGTCCAAGCCTCCATAAACCTGTGGGAGTCAGTGTTAACTGTAAGGGAGCTTAGGCCTGCGTGCGCACGGAGAATGCCCCACATTGTTCCCTGCTATAGGAGGAGGCTTGGGTTTATGAGCCAGAGCCTGATTGGGTTGTAAACTTGAGGAGGCGGGCTCAGCGCCATGGCGTTCTCCGTTGGCCTATTCTCCTCCCGGGGAGCCTGGGTGCACGGAGTGGCCAGGGGTGACATGGGGGTCAAGGGGCTGACGAGGTAGAAGGGAGCAGAGGCAGGGCACCCCCTAGCTTGTAAAATCTCTGACAGGGCTGGGAATTTGGAGACCCCCCATTCAATGACCAAAACCACAGGTCAGGGGGCAAATAGCTGAGTTAGCAACAGCTGTTTTCAACACTACGGAGTAGATGAAGTCTTGCCACTCGTAATGGCTCCCTTAAAAAAAGATTGAAGTGGAAGGAAGGGTGATCCTAGTAAAAGCTCTTCCTGAAAAGGGAGATATAACCCCCATTTAGACTTGTGGGAGGTTCATTTAATGTAGGATTAAGATTGGTTTCTGTATACACAAATCCATTTTTTGAAAGATTACAGAACCGTCAACCAGGAACCTGTTAATACTTCTTGCGTTTTATTGCCTACCTAGGAGGGGGTTTGGTCTTGAGGAGGTCAGACCAAGGTGGTGCATCCATGTCTTTTGTTAATCGGAGCGGCGTGCTAAATGGGTCTCTCCCTCTCCGGTCATCTTTGAGCTGACCTAGCTCTGTTCTAAAGTCCAAGCCTGCCCTCCTTGCCCTCCGCTCTGCCTTGTGGAAACAGAGGGGTTATCAGAGGGCTTCAGTGGGCGCCGGTGTCCTGTGGTCAATCATTACCGACCGACTGTTCACGTGCATTGAAGGGAGAGAGGACCTTCCCTGTCAACTTTAGCCTTAGTGCATGTCTCTCAGCTCAGTGTGCTGTATTTCGAACTCGTTGTACTGGATTATGGAAGTTCCTAATACATGTTCTCCAAAGAAAGAAGCTGCGTTTTAAAATTTTTAACAAGTACAGAAATTTACCATGTTTGCCTTACAACATTACGAGGCTTAAGCTTATGTCTTATATTACAGCACCTGCCTACAGTCCTTCTTTAAAGCAGGCTTACCTAAAGCTTGACTACATCAAAGACAAATGAGATATTAGTCAATCTGAGCAATTATTTAAATGGTTATTATCTGCAGGCAGAGGCATGGTCTCTGCTGATTACTGAATCATAGTAACCTGTCGAGCTGACTTGCAGTGACGTCTGTGCAAGACAGCACTTAGAGTTGCTCCAGTAAGTCATTGTTGAAAAAAAGGACATCAGTGCTAAGCTAATCAAGTGAACAAAAAGGGGAAGTGTTTCAGGGACTCAGCCATTCAGTGATAATGTGCAGGACGTCCACAAGGGGGCAGAAGACACAAACCTTAGCTCTGTAGGATAAATGGCTCCCACATGCATCCTGGACTCTGTGAACTCAGGAGTCATATGGAACTACTTGGCTGCTTCCCAGCGCATGCTTTTCCATTGTCCTCACATAACTGGGCTAGCTTTATATGCCTGTGTCCAAAAGTCATTTAGGTACATCAGCTTTTAATTTAATGTTATCTTGACGCTGCTCAACAGCGCGGTATGTCATCTGCTTCACATGCAGTTCTTTATAGCTTGTTTAGTTCCTTTCCAGTGAATTTACTTGTTTTGTATTGAGAAGTGTATTGCACAGCACTGGTAATTTTATGTGAGTATATATACAGTATATATATATATATATATACAGTACTGTGCATAAGTTTTAGGCACGGGATGCTGTTTTGAAGGCGAAGGGTGGTCACACCAAATGTTGATTTGATACAGATTTGCTTTGCCCTCACTTTGTATTTTATGAATTGATCAAAAATAAACAATTAACATTTATATTTTATATATATATGTATTTTCCTAACTTTTAAGACTTCACACCTGCCTAAAACTTTTGCACAGTACTGTACATATATATATATATATATATATATATATTTTTTTTTTTTTTGTTAATTATTATTATTTTTTAAATATATATATATTTATATATATATATTTAAATATATATATTTTTAAATCATAACGGAACCAATCCCGGTTTTGCTGTTTTTCCGTGTAATTCTAGAGCTCGTTATTGGTAAATCCGCAACACACTATGTTCTTTGTCCCATGGGTGCCTACCATTTTTGCTCAGTAATCTTGTGTCTGCATGAAAGCATTGCAGGCTCTGACCTATGTGCTTTCCTTTCAGTTTAGCCCCTTAATAATGTATGATCAGCCTAGCTTTGTTTTGCCATTTCTTCCCTTGTTTGATGCGACTTGCGTTGGCGTTAGACCTTAGGTCAAGCCTGCAGAGTGTTTCCAGGTCACGAGGAAGTGGGTCACTCTGTTCCCAGTGTCAGTGCCTATAACTTCACTATGTGTTGACAAAGCCCAACTCCAGTGGAATAACCAGCCAGGCTTTAAGCGGTAGCCAAGACACAAACAGCCTTAGTTCCTGAAATGGCCATATAAAAATCATCGACTAAGCTCAGAGAATTACTATTTTGAAAAATGTTAAAGACAGAAACATGACAGATAATAATGTAATGAACAATGTTTATTTAATTTGGTTGATTTTCATAGAAAAAAAAGAATCTTGCATGCATGAGATTCCTTGAAAAATTGCAATTAATCTGTGGGCTCTTTTTTAAGATACAAGTTCAAGACAACGGAGACACAGGCTGGTTTTCATTGTCCCTTCAGACACTTTCCACTGTAAATAAAGGATAAAACATGCATAGGGTCTAGCCTGGCTGGAAAATGTCAATGTGTTTGAAACTTCCCAGCATGTTAACATAACCTTACAGGGCAATTACTGTGAAATTATTTCCATATGTCTGTATCTCCTCCAATTACACACTGAAAGCGGGAAATTAACGTTCCCAAAGAACAACCACACTGATTGTATTCTTTTTTTTTTTATTTAAGATTCGACTTGAACCAAAACAAAAATTGGTGTGAAAATGCGTTTCTCTGTTACACCCAGTTTCTTGCCACAGTGAATTTGCTGAGTTTGAACTCTTATTTCAGGCTCTATTGTTTTGGCACGGTGAAAGGCTGAACGCTCCCAGCTGTTCTGGTGAGCTTTGTGGTCTGGGCTTGTAACTGCCCTCGTAGGCCAAGTTTATGCATAAAATAAAGTCATTTTTGGGACTTCCTTATTTAGAGTTAAGTTGAAAGCTAAGCCCAAACCCCTGTGCGGCTTGCAAGGCTAGTCATGAGACCAGTGTCCCCATGGCACCAGCCTAATGAACACTCCACAGAATGAATGAATCATTTCAATCACCGTGCCAAACACAAGTGGTGCTGGGACCGGATTTTCAGTTGGGCATACAATTTACGCACAATTTAATTTGATGTTGCTGCTTTTTCCACCTTGGCATGGCGTTGAAGCCCCCTCTCCTGCGGAGCGACACAGTATACTTTGGACGCCGTACCCCTCTCCTAGGGATCGGTCAGGGCTGATACGGCTGGGGGCCCTGAGGTGTTTGCACCGCAGTCTGCATTCATTGATCAGTGAGTTGTTCTCATGTAAACCCACCGACAGCAATGAATGTTTATTGCAGCCTTAAGAGTCGGGCCTCTGTGTTGGAGTGGGTCCAGCATGATGATGGGCGCAGCCTGAGAAGGAGAAGGAGTCGCGGCACGTTCAGGGGGTCCGGCGTTTTGGAGGTTCGCGGGCTGCCGTCTGCAGTGGTGTCCCTCAGGGTACATTTAACGGTCGATGGTTTTGGACAGTGGCTCAAACTCACCGACAGCGTTGAATGTTCACCAAGAGCACCGGGAGGAGCGATGAGCGTGCCTGGCGTGTGTTCACCCACCACCGTACAACATAACGTAGGCTTTCCAACCCAGCGGCTACATAGATTATATTAGCTTGGCCTAGACAGAGAGTCTTAGTGCCAAGGTTGGTTACCACCCATGTCGGTGTTGACTTTCTAATAATGAGGACTAGAAGCTAACGGGGGCAGAGTAGGGGGAGGCAGAGAGGGTGTTGGGTGTCTGACACTGGGATCTCTCTGCAGCAGCGGCGACGGCAATCACAACGCTCTTCCTTCTTCCCGTCCTCCGCGAAGAATCTCCGCCAACCAACCTCTCACCTCACCGAACCCGGAGGGCTGCTGCAGGAACTCACAGCGGCTTACGATCACACACAGACACTCACACTCACACACTCACACACACACACACACACACACACACCCGTCGTTGAGCTACGGGGACAGACAGAAAAGAGACGAGAAAGCTCATGAATACAAGTCGGAACAAAATGTCTGGGGTACCAACCAAAGACGACTAGCGGATCCTAGGCGGGAGGCTGTGCCCGACAGATGCGGCTGGGAGGCTGCAGTGCTGAAGCTAGTTAGACTACTGGTCCTTTTACCCTTCACTGAACCCAGGCTCCCATACTGGGAATGCATCTTCCTGTGTTAGCTTCTTTGAGGTTGGAAAATCAGGCAGCCATGTTTTATTAATGCCCGCTCTCCTTTCACTGTTCCTCCAAACTGGAACATGAAGTGGGAAACACTTTATTTTGTTCGGTTTGACTTCTTGGTACTCGCATGCGGTGTTTAAGATGGGTTGGGGAATACAACAGCATGGTTAGAATCTTATACAATGAAATAATAATGCAGCTAAGTATAGAGGGATTTTTGTGTCTCGATACAGAGAATTGGATTTCAAATGGACTACTTCTGCTAGTGCGATCCGGGAGAATTTAATAGGCAATCAAAGAGAATGGATTTGTTCTTTGTTGTTTCTTTTTACCACTACATGACGTGGGCTTAGGCCATATGGAGAGTACAGGAGCACTGTCCCCTTGTTGCCTTAGACTTAACGAGTGACCTTTTGAGTGAATTTTTTATTACTACCACATTAGTATTATTTTTATTATTATTATTTATTTTTTACAAAATAGAAACGACAAGTTAAACCATGACAGTTATTGGCCAGACCAGTGACAGTTTGCCCTTTTATCCTTATCCTGGCAGTGGGTCCATCCGATCCCCTCCTTGGCCCCAAGTCCCAGTCACACTGGGGCATTTCATTCATATGCCACTCACTTGTGTCTATTTATTTGACCAACCCCTATCCGTCACACATTCATTCAGAGCACATGGAGAATGTGTGCCAATTTCACACCCAGACCTATTCTCAGTTTAATGATTACACCACTTCCCCTGAAGTTGTTGATCCTGCTATGGCGGAAATGATCCCAGGCCCATGAAAACCTTTGCATAACTGACATGCATACTTAAGTGAGTTAGTGCGAAGTGGGAGAGTGAGTGAAAGGGGGGGGGGGGGGGAGAGATAGAGAGAGACAGATAGATAGAGAGAGCGAGAGAAGGCCACAGAGCAGTACAGTGTGAATGAACCAGCGTGAACCCTGCACCGTCAGCGCATTCCTGAGGTCAGACAATGAGAAGGCACACAGTGTACTATCTGCCTGGTGACGTCAGGCTGCCGGCCTGCTTTCCTGCCTTTCTGCCTTTCTGCCTGCCTATCTGCCTGCCTTCCAGAGAACCTCAACAGCACCCCCATTCTGTGCCTGCCTCTGGTGAACAAGGCCAACAGGACTGGTGGGGTGGCATGCCCATCTTCAGCTTGGGAACTTAGGAATAGGTTGAGATGTTTGCGTTTTGGACTATGCCAGTGAATGTGTTACCCTATCTTCCCGACAGTTTAAATGTGCAGTCGAACTTTGTGGCGCACTGTATGCCCGCACTTAACCTGACACTTACAACATGGTCAAGATGCCAGTTATAAAAATAGCCTCCCTAGAGACTGGTAACACATGGACTCTATGTCTCTCTCTCTTTCTCTCTCTCTCTCTCTTTCTCTCTCTCTGCCTCTTGCTCACTCACCCACTCACTCACTCACTCACTCATACATTCTATTCATCTTCTTTACATTCACTACTACACGACGTGGTGGAACTGCCACACATATCAGCGTCTTAATGGCTCTACATGTAGCAATTAACTACCAGGGTAGTAAGTGATCCGCTTGGTGGGAATACGCCAGTAAAACGAACAAACGAATTGATTGCTGCGTCAATCAGTTAGTCCAATCCGACTGCAACGACATTTTTAATATCTGCCCGAATTCAGTGGTTTTTAATTAGATTTACTGGTGCAAAGGGGGGGGGGGGGGTCGTTTGACTATCCTACTTAACTGTCAGTTGGGTGTAATTCCAGCTGATGTGACGGACGGCCGTGCAGAGGGAGTTGTCGTGTGGACAGTTGTGGCTTCTAGAGTGCTCTGACATAAGATAGAATGTGACAATGAGATCACGCATCGTGCCAGAGGAGACGAAGTGGACCTCCCTCCCTTCAGTGCAGGGCTTTGTGTGCGGGGACTCCTTCAGAGTGAGATGCCCACCTACCGGGCAGAGTCTGGGCCAAGCCAGGTCTCCGGAAACACTCAGTCACCACGGGCCACTGGCGACTCTGCCAAGGACCCGGGTGTTTCACTTCCAAAACCCCATTGTGCCACCATCCCCTTTTTTTCCACTCCTAACGCTGGTTCCGCTCTCCAAGCTAACCCTTCTGCCACGCCAGATTAGTGCCCACTTATATTTAACCCACATCAGATGGAGTTATTATAGCATAGGGAGGTTTTTTTCGGATGGTGTTGCGTGCTCACTTAAGCTCTTATCACTTCTACGTTCACAGCAGATCGTACCCACTAACATCCTCACATGGTCGTGCATGTTGCGGTGTGAACGGCCTGGTTGTGTGTGTGTGTGTGTGTGTGTGTGTGTGTGTGTGTCTGCGCGGGACTTCATTCCTCACCTTCTCTCGCATTATTGCCTGCCTTTTTTTGCTCTTGTCTCTTTGTCTGCTCATAGCGCTTTGAAGCCGAGGGTGTGTGTCACCCCAGACGGGCTCTAGTCCGCTGCTCCAGTCACAGACCTCCCTGACATGTCACGCGCCTCTCCTCAACCGCCCTCAGCCTGCGTCTGGTTCAATCGGGACAGTGAAAAGCTGATGAATATGTATTCCGAGCGCTCCTTCTTTTTTTTGGGGGGGGGGGGGGGGGGGTGTGTGCACTTGGAGGATGGCTAACAAAGAAGGATGAGAGTCCTTTGTGGGTGTCTGCTGGATTTAGCCGTGACATTTCTCGGGAGGCTGCTGTCACCTCTGCCTTTTTAACGGGCTCCCTTTCAAAGGTGAACTTCCCTGGCCCTCACAACTTTGGCTTTGTTAAAGCCCACAATAACCTCTTGAACCGCGGCCGTGTGCCTCGTCGTTAGACACATGCGTTTTGAGGCAAGGCTGAAGACGTGGAGCCCCTAACGCAAGCACGGCATCGATAGTTATCTGTTTAATTACAAAACATTTTCCCCCCATCGAAACTCAAACAAAGGGTTACGCAACGCCCGTTTATGGCGCATAATCCCTTTTTATAATCTCTGGTGGAGACGCAGTGCGGCCGCAGCATCATCTCCAGCCATGTGGATTAGCAGATATCCTCTGGCCAGTGTTTGCACCCGCTGCAATCCAGAGCACAATAAATAAGGCATGGAGAGTAGACCGTTGTCGCTACAAGCCCCCCCCCCCCCTCCCTCCTCCCCCCACTCTCCTTTCCCCTTTCTCTCCTCCCCCACACCCCCCTGCTGAGTGCACTAAGGAGGCCAGTCTCACACGGAGAGATTTAGCCATGGTCTGGGCGGGGAAGATGAGGGAAAAATCACCAGCAGCAATGCTGATTTCATATTTCCGTTATCAGTGGGAGCCAGTGGGGTGAGCCAGCATGAGGATGACCTGAATATAGATCGCCCTTTACAGCTACGCTACTGTGCTGCCGTATGGCAGGCGGGCGAGCAGGCGAGACCTGGTCTCTCTGCACCGTCTCCGTGGACCGAGATAGGTTACAGCCAAACTGTGCGTGTGGAGGCTGCGTTGATTGTTTTAGGTATATATACATATCTTTCAGCATCACTGTCTCTTAGCATGGCCATGCCGTCAGTACACTTCACCACCAGGCACGCAGGACACTCGCTCCGTCCGCTGGGCTTGGCTTTGCACACACTCTCCTCATCCAAAGCTCCTCTCTCTGGGCCCTCTCCCCGAGCGGCACGCCGACACGGCGTTTGAAGTCGAGAAGCCCTAATACCAAAGCCGAGGGAATCTATAGGCGCCGGGCGAGATCATCCCACACAGAGCTATATGACCAGGTAAATCCCGTCAGCGCAGCAAAGTTGATGCCACCGAGTTAGTCAGGGACTTACGTAGCCCCTCTCCGAGCCCCTTCCTCCTCTCCGGCGCGGGAAATCTCTGCTGAATTCATGTCTCCTTTCACACTTCTAAGAGGCGTTTAAACCTTTCTGGATTAAAGAAGGTAATCTGACAGGCAGAAGATTGTATTAGCTGCAGTGTTGGCAGAGCTTTTAATTTCTCTCTTTCCCCCCTCCTTTCCATTTCGCCTCCCGGTCTGCCTCGCTCACTGACCTGCCTCACGGCATTATTGTGCTTTTCACTTTGAATTACAGCAAAAAACAAACAAACAGTTGTGTGTTTCTCTCTCTCTCCCCTTCTCCCGTTTTCATCCTCTACTGTGTCTCTCTAGCCCTTTTCTACAGCGTTCTCCATCGTACAGCACTGACAACATACGTATGTGAACCCATGATTTATCATCAGCTAATCCATGCTGATTATAAAGCTTTCTACACAACCCTTATCTGCTGCTGAGCCTGCTTTTCACTCCATGGCCGCCAATTATCTTCCACGCTCCAAACAGACCTGGGTCTGTGAGGCAGCTGCAGGACAGGCCTCCGAGAGGCCCCACACGTACACGCACGCACACACGCGCACACACACACACACACCCACGCACACACACACACACACACACACACACACACACACACACACAAGTACATACGCACACACGCCCAGTCCGACAGTCGATGACTCTTTCTCCGGCTGAACGTAGAGGACCGGAGAGGGAAGACCACAGGGAGAAATGGTGCAGAGTGACTCAGAGACGCCGCCACATGCCCGGGCAGCGCGGAATGAGATGCCAGGGCTCGCTGCGGCGTGTGACACTGTGAGGTCACGGAGGAGAAGGGGCCTAGCCCGTGGGGAGGGTATGCAGATCATGGCGTGCTCAGCTGACGGGGCGTCCGATTGTCAGCGTAATGGGAAGTGATGTGCACATCAGAGCAATGTGGGTCAGAGCAGCAGATGACCAGCCCGCGGCCTGTGTGTGTCGCTCCAGTCTAATCTGCTCCAGCACTGCCAGACGGGACTCTCTAATCGACCCTGATATTCACTGAGCACACATTACACTCTGCCTCACTGTGGAACCTCAACAGGAAGAGGGGAAAAAAAAATCCCCCACAGGAATATATACGTTCTCTTGCACTATGGTGCTCTAGTTAGACAAGCCACTGCCTTTACGGGAACAGAGATCCAACTGGGATTATTTTCAATTGACGGAGCTCTGTGCGGAAGCATTATTTCACAGATGAAAACAAAAAAAGAAAACTCCCTTGTTAAATCTCTGTAGTTGAGTTCAGCATCCTTTCTTTTTTTGGAATTTCAAAAAAAAGTAGTGCCCAAGTTTTGTTTTGTGTGTGTTACAAAGGGTTTCTTTTTAGAAACTAGGGAGAAACATTTTCATTGTACAAACCAGGCCATATTACCACTCATTGAAAGCATTAGAAATTCCAATTTCATACTTATATTAATCTCGCCATCTTTGCTCTCTTTACTTTGATGTAACAACTGTGCTGGCTGAACAATTTTCCATGGTCGCATGCTATTAAAATGTTTATGCAGTGCCTAAATTTGAACGTCAAGGTTTGCTGTTACCCTGCAGTGCAATTTTTACGGAGCCACTGCTCTCTGTGCATAAAAAAAGGGAACGGATGGACTTGGGACTTAACAGGATTCTCATGCTATGGCCGGGGACGGTGGCTGAGCTAGGCGCAGAGACACGCTAAAAGAAAGAGACTTTGCGAGTGTTTGCCCACCACCTGGCCTGGGTCCTAATAGCCCCATCACAGCCAGAGGGAGGTGACACACAGGGCCTTGAAGTGTTGTGACATTTTCTCCTTTTTACGGCTGTGGAGAGGGCCCGAGGAGACTCTGTGGCCCGTTTAGCCAGCGCGAATCTGCCACTGCTTCATCAAAGGCAGTCATTTCCTGTCCGTTTCCAACCCCATCCCCCTCTTCCGAGCTCTCGTCTGCTAATCCCACCCCCGCAAACCCCCTGGCCCCCCTGCTGGCGCTCTGCCTGCCTGCCTGCCTGCCTGCCTGCCTGCCTGCCTGCCTGCCTGCCTGCCTGCCTGCCTGCCTGCCTGCCTGCCTGCCTGCCTGCCTGCCTGCCTGCCTGCCTGCCTGCCTGCCTGCCCCGCTCCGCTCTGTGTGCTGGGGCTGGGGCAGGGAGTAGGGCAGGGCAGTGCGCCTATGTGCTTTGTGTCAGACTCGCGGCTGAGCGTTAACAAATCCTCATTGTCCAGCACGGGAGTGGTGACAGATAGGGTGGGGGGGTGTGTGAAGGGGTGGACGAGGACTCGCTGTCTGGTTTCTATTCAAATCCAGGTAGTGGGGCCTGGGAGGGTGGGAGAGAGGCCAGCGGGGCCCAGAGCTCTCACCCTGGAGCAAAGTCCAGCCCCGGCACGAGGTCAGGGGCCAGAGGGCTGCTTACCAGAGCTGTCGCTCTCCGCCGCGCTAGCCCAAAGCACAGAGCGTTCAGTACATGCACAGGACATCCACACGGCACAGGGTATTTCACAACACCCATCGACATAGTTATATTTATCTTCACGACATGTTAAGACTTTTGTTATTCTTGTCGCAGACTTTCATTGATTTGCCGTAATGATTTTCTTTTTTTGGCTTATTGAGTGCGTGGTTCATCTTGCCAGATGTCCCTGGTGGCTAGACTAAGATGTTTAGCGGAGGAACAAGACTCTACATGTAAAGGCATCTCGGAGGACGACGTGTCCGGGGCCTATCAACACGTCCCCCTCAGTCTGTCAGAGAGCCGGCGTCCTGGGGACGGCCCAGACGTCTCCTTGTCTTTATTTTTCGTCTTCTCCAGGGGCCCTGTCATTTTTTATTATTATTAATACCACTGGGACATTTGCTAATGCTGCTGGTTTTCCCTCCTATAAAGCAGCTCTGTTTTTTTTGTCAGTTATATTTGTCTTTCTCAGTCAACATTAGCATATTAGCATAATGACCGCCAAGTTTGATCCTTTTTTAATGTGTTTTAGTAGTCACTTATCTTCTGGCTTTGTATGGCTAGTGTGTGCTTTTCTGTGGGATTGTGCTGGTGGGTAAATCTGTGATCTGGATGATGTTTTTGGTGTCGCTAGTGCCTCTCTCAGACAGCTTTTGTAGTGGATTAAGGGCTTTGGACAAAAGCAGACACGACAAAAAAAAAAAAGATAGGGACCGCCACTTTTTCCTGTCACTCATTACATTCCAACCCTCCGACCCCCACTCAACTCGCCAGAGAGAGAGAGAGAGAGAGAGAGAGAGAGAGAGAGAGAGAGAGAGAGAGAGAGAGAGAGAGAGAGAGAGAGAGAGAGAGAGAGAGAGAGAGAGAGAGAGAGAGAGAGAGAGAGAGAGAGAGAGAGAGAGAGAGAGAGAGAGAGAGAGAGAGAGAGAGAGAGAGAGAGAGAGAGAGAGAGAGAGAGAGAGAGAGAGAGAACAACAAATGGAAGCCCTCGCCACTCTTTTCTCTCTTAGGGTTGTTAGTAAAAGCTACAGACTATATGTACACTTCCTTCGCAACATTTCGGAGTTGCGTGCGTATCCTATGACATTCTGACACAATGACTGTGTCCCGAACAAACATAGTCCGCTTAACTGGTTGAGTGAACGAAAGAAAGACAGACAGACAGACAGAGAGAGAGAGAGAGAGAGAGAGAGAGAGAGAGAGAGAGAGAGAGAGAGAGAGAGAGAGGGGGGGGGGGGTTGCTGTGTGTGCCCTTTGAGAGGCGACCATGAAGTGAAGTATTGGGGCCTCTAACCCCGGGGCCGGGCGTCCCCTCCTCTAGCGCCCTGAGCAGCAGCTGGCTGACCTGTCCTCTCCTTCAGCCTCTAATGGCTGACCTGCCCTGTCTGGATGCGACACTCACGCTTTTGTCAACTGTCTGGCCCGGTTCCTTCCACGTCAAACAGCGGTACTGCTCGCCGCCAGCCTTCCCGGAGACCAGTGTTAGAAAAACACGTTCACACTCTCGTGCAAGCATGAAGGCACACACGTACGCACACTCACTCACACACACACACGCACACACGCACTCACACACACACATTCACACTTAGCACACTTTGTCCAATGCACACCAACTATCTGTCTCCGTTTCTCACACATACATCCTCTTAAAAACCCACTCACACACAGACCCTCTGTCTAGAACACACGCACTCTCTTATGGACAAACTGTACCAAGCACGTATGCTCTCACACGCACATCCACTCGGAATGAACACACTCCGAAATGGCTTTGTGCACAGATTAAGAGTTCTAATAATCTACTGTCAAAAGTAATGATACTTGGAGTATTGATGGAATTCGTCTAATGACTAGGACAACAGTTCAACAGTTTTTGACATACATAATCACCAGATTGCAGTATATTCTGGAGCATGTAGGGGAGTGTAGCTCAGTCAGTCTCGCGGTTAGGTGCTACAAAACTTTGCTGATAAATGAACGGAAACACTCCTAGTAAACCATACTCACCTAACAAACAAACAAAGCAAAGCGGCTTCTCTGCTTCTTCCTTCTGTGTGGACGTGGTATGTGGAAAATCTTGTTGTCGGTATTGGGGAAAAAAAGGAAAGGAAGGTCTTCCATATTTGCAAAGTAACTTCCCGCAAGTGCACACGCTGAAAAGCTGCTGTGGAAATGAGGGGCACTGGTCTCTTTCTCTTTCTCTCTCACTCTCCTTCTCTCACAGCCTGACGCACACACGCAGTCTCACGGACAGTCCCACTTAACACTGTCTCTCTGTCTGATGTCCTGCCTGCTTCCAATGGGAACTCAGCCAGTAGTTTGCAAATGCAAGTGCCTTAGAAATCTCTCTCTCTTTCTCTCTCTCTCTCTCTCCCCCGCTCTCTCACTCGCTTACCCTTGCTTTCTCTGCCCCCTCTATCTCCCTCCTTCTGTCTCTCCCTCTTCCCTGCGCTCCCTCACTTTGTTTTTCTTGCACAGACATAACAAGCGCACACCTTCACACACGCAAAAGAGCCTGGCAAGAGCCTACGCAAGTTATTGAACTGCCCCACATTTTCTTGCATGAACTATATATGAACCAGTTGATGGACAGGGGCTCATTTAGTCATGTGTAAGAGAGGACTGCCAACCATTGGCTGAACCTCTGAGAACCACAGGCTAGAGCTTGCCGATTGGTCTAAACTCAGACCATTGAATGTAAAGCCCCCTCTCTATTGAATGGTTTCTTCTGTGGGTGGAGCCTGGGCTGAGGTGACAGACTGCTCCTAAAAAAACATTCAGAGAGTTGTGGTTCTTCGCGAGCCAGAGCAGACTGTGTTGGAAGCGGGGTGTTGGTGAGGGGGTCTAGCTTTATGAAAGGATTATTGCTACTCAGCGGCAGTAAACATAGAAGGTTATGGATATGTTTTTGGGGACCATTACCATCGAGTAGATGGCTGCCAATGTTTCCTGAATGAATGTTCAGGAACACTTTTCAATCCTAGTAATCAATTCGTTTCTATTTTAAATCAACAAGGTTTTTTTTTCTTCATTTAACATCTTGCGAACTGTGACCCAGACAAATACCGATCTTTCATGAACCCAGCGAGAGAGTGGCACCCCCACCATATCTCCTGTGACGCGCTATGCCCCCCCCCCCCCCCCGACTCCTCTCTTTGTGTCTTTCCCCTCCTCCTCCTCCTCCCTCTTCCTCGCAGTGATGACGACAGAGAGGGCCCAGGAGCGCTGCCAAGTGCTTTCATTCACACCTGATTAGATCCCTGTGACCTGGATAACATCACTGGGCTCCACGCACTGCGCCATACTGGGACACAAGCCTTTTGTGTGTGTGTGTGTGTGAGAGAGAGAGAGAGAGAGAGAGAGAGAGAGAGAGAGAGAGAGAGAGAGAGAGAGAGAGAGAGAGAGAGAGAGAGAGAGAGAGAGAGAGAGAGAGAGAGAGAGAGAGAGAGAGAGAGAGAGAGAGAGAGAGAGAGAGAGAGAGAGAGAGAGAGAGAGAGAGAGAGAGAGAGAGAGAGAGAGAGAGAGAGAGAGAGAGAATACGGTGTCTGCACAAATCGCCTCCCAATTAGATGGAGGTGATATTGGAACAGAAATATGTCCAGACTTCAGAGAGGCTGACAAAGAAGGAGACCAGAAGAATATAGAGGATAGGAGTTTTTGTTGGGAGGCGATTTGTGCAGGAGCTCAATGGGTTTCTTTTTTTTGAGAGAGAGCGAAGAAACCCTGAGAGAGTTCCATTTTCCTGTGGGATGAAATGGACTGAAGACTTACAGCTCCCTGCACATGGCGATCCCCGGATGCATGAAGACACACACACACACACACACACACACACACACACACACACACACACATTCTCTGTATTGCTCTCTTATTGACCTAGCTTGAGTTTTTATTTTCACTTAAACTTTTCGACCATTTGACACGGCGTCCACGTATGAACGGCTGACAGATTTCCGCCGTTGGCTGGGAATGACGTCGTCGATCCCTCGTTCTCAGGAAAGCGTCCACCAATTAGGCTCTCAGACCATTTCATTTCTCGGTCTCTAAAATGGCTTTCTTGTTTTGCGCTAGTGCACGTTCCCGTGATAGCATCTCCAGCGAAAACCTTCCCCACATGTTCAGAAAACCTCCATTGGCGAGCTGGTGGTGGTGGTGAGGTGGGGGGGGGGGGGGGCTTGCAACCACATCCTTCTGCTGCTGGTCCCACCATGACTGCCCCCCCCCCCCCCCCCCCCCACGCTGACTTAACACAGCCCTGTACCTGCAGGCCATCTTTGGACCCCGGGCCTGGCACTGTCTCGTGGTTCTGCTGCCCGGGCGCTGAACGCTCGTCTGCGTGCCTGTTCAATGGCTGCCGTCATTGGGCTCCGCGTTAAAGAGAAGACGCAGAGTCCCCGAGGCCAGGGGATTGCTGGGCATGCTCACTCACGACTGCTCATTGGCCCGTCTCAGTCTGCAGAGCCAGGTTTTGTGCCCACAGCAGATCTGGGGGAGTCATGCCTGCTCTTTCTGGGCAACACGGAAACTAGGTCACTGTGCTGTACTGTCAGTTTTGTGTGTGTGTGTGTGTGTGTGTGTGTGTGTGTGTGTGTGTGTGCGCGCGTGTGTGCGCGTGTCACTTTCTTTTGCTTGTTCTCTGTGTAAGGCTGTAAAATAGGGCTTTTACATAAGAGTAGGACGGGTTCCACAGATATGCGGCATTGCTGTTGCAGAGATTCTCTCAGACTGCAGCTCAAACCCAATGCCACAGAGAGAACGAAGGGGGGAGGGGGTGGGGGGGGATTCTCATCCTTGCTCCCGATCCCTAAGAACGCTAGAATGGCAGGATCTTATTATCATAGCAAATGTGCAATGTGCAGAGTGGAGGAGATTAGATGCTTCTGGTCTTTGAAGTATATTTTCCATTCATTGTGTGATGGCAAATTCCATCAAGTGTTAGCGAGAGCAGTGATAAGAGGCACTGGTTCCGAATGCGCTGGCATTAGCAGCCCTCGTGTGAGAGCATTAAGATGAAGCCCGCTCTCCATCTCCCTCTGTTTGCCTCATTTCCATGGTGTCATTCATGAGTGTATTATAATAAAGCCATAGACACCAAAGTAACAATGAACACACAGCAAAGAGGAAGAAAAAATTGAATGGATATCAAAATGTGGCATATTTTGTGAAAACTCGAGCCTTTCGCTTATTGAGTGCCTCTTTTTGCGGGGAAACGCTCAATGTTTAGGCACAGGGGAAATGTTTTATTAACAACAAAGGAAGTGCATTTTGTCCTAATGGAGGTCTTTGTCAAATAGCCATCCCCTCACCGTCTTATTTAAAAAATAAATACAAAAATGTGATAATTGCGTCATTGTTGCTCTTGTGTTATGAGCCAACCTTTTAGGGAGCTGGAGCGGAAAAAAAACAGAAGGACACCTGAGGTTTTTAGATGATTTTTTTTTTTCGCAGAGCCATAAGTACAGCCGGTTCTCAGGTTCCCGCGGTGGATCTAGAGGTGGCCCTTTGATCTCCTCGGCTGCCGTGTCCTCCTCGGCTCTTTGAACTTCACTTTGGGAGCTCCGGGCTTGGGTGTCAGAAGGAGGGCAGTGGGGGCTGCTGGGGCTGGACCCGGGGCAGTGTAGTGTGGCGACCAGGGGCATCATGAGGAAGAGGCCTCCCCTTTGGGGATGTCGCGGGGTCAGGGCGGCCGACCGTTCCCCTGGGGCTCCTGGGGGCACAGCCTGACAGGATGTCCCTGGGGGCCGCTGAGGAGTGACAGCCCCGTTCGGGCCCCCTCACGTCCCTGTTGTGGCTCCAGACCCAACACACAACACGGCCGACCTGCCGGGGGTGTCTGGACACGCCGATGCCTGTGACACCGCCATCTCTCAACGTCATGTTTACCCTCTTACTCATCTCCAGCTGGGATTCTTCTCTACTCCCAACTCTATTCAAAACAACAGTCATAGGAATGGTAACCTGAGGGAACATATTATATCGCTTAGCCTGAGCGAATACGTTTTTAGGGTCAACTTTGGTTTGGTTCTGAGACAAATATAAACAAATGCTCTCAAATGAATGGGTCTTTTGAGTTGATTCATCAAGTAAAGTGTAGGAGCGAAGGCGACTGACCAAAAATGAACACGTCTATTGTCCTCAGTAACGAACTGGTTGGCTTTTGTGGCACCGTCTCGCTGTGTGACTGTGAGATCCTCCCCCATGTTGCTGTGAATTATTGAGCTGGTTTGGGGAAGCCGGCCTGCTGAGTGTGAGCGGGGTATTTTTAGCCTCCAGTCACGGAGTGGAGGCCTAGGAGAGAGAGAGAGAGAGAGGGAGAGAGAGAGGGAGAGAGAGAGAGAGAGAGAGAGAGAGAGAGAGAGAGAGAGAGAGAGAGAGAGAGAGAGAGAGAGAGAGAGAGAGAGAGAGAGAGAGAGAGAGAGAGAGAGAGAGAGAGAGAGAGAGAGAGAGAGAGAGAGAGAGATGGGGGACACTCCCTTTTCTTTCCCATACCACCAACCCCCACTCTATTCCTCTTTTTTTTGTCTTCAAAAGACTCCTTCTTCTCTCTATCCCAGTTTTCCCTGTTCTTATTTTGGTCTTTTCTGGTATTCCCACAAAGTATTTAAAAACTTTTTTTCCCTGCACCCTTCTTCCAACAGTACAACTTTGTGTAGACGTTGAAGGCACACATATTCAATAAGAGGCCTTCAGAATAATGCAAGGCTGATTTGATAAGTGATAATGACTGTACTCAGGTATAATTTATATTGTGTGCCATGTCTCTATTGTCGAGAGTCCCAGCATCTCCCTTAATACTTCCCCCCCCTCCACCCCTTCCTGCCACCGCTCTCTTAGGATGTAGAGGCCCCATTTATTATTTAACTCCTTTCATAATTCATCAATTCTCCTCAATACTCGCACCACGCATAATATTTCATCCTGCGCATATTAGCATTAAATCTGTGCCTCTGTTTAATAGGAGCTGAAACAAACCAAACAAGCATAAAGAGATCGGAGCAGGAAGTCTTGCTCAGTCCAGTGGAGATCGCGCATTGCTCATTTCCATAGTCCTTTCTGATGTGATGCTCTGTGACATATTGAGTCTAATTTCTAGCCTAAAGAGCTAAACAGCTGTGGCCTATTTTGTTGTGCCGTGTTCCGGTGATGTCACCGTTTCTGCCTTGTAAGGCCAACTAGTTCACAGTGGTCAGTGTGAGTGTCAGTAGTCTGCCTCTGTTCTGATTCAAAAAGGCCAAAGCGTGTCGGCCATCTTCTGGTAGTAACAGGGTGGTCAAACTGACCTAAAAGTGTTGTTTTTGAACGGATAATATTGTACACAATTGCAGCTGACTGGACTATTTGTTTTGTCTCACTCCTTGACATATACCCGGCAAGCCAAATGGTATATTTGGGCGTCCCACTGAAGCCTATTTTAGTTTGGAACATCAAGCTCTAAATATTATGCATCATGTTACAGTTTATTTTTCTTGAGAATTGTTTCTCAGATATAACTGTACATTTATGTGCGAAATAGTAAGCTATTAAGGTTGAGCCAATAACATACATCCGTCGTGCACTAAATTTCCATTAAAAAGTGTTTCATAGAACAAAAGACAAAGAGGCAAACTTTGAAAAAAAAACAAGACTTTTTTTTGGGATGGACAACGGCACTTCAAAAACAGTAATTTTTTTCGCCATAGCATTCAGGAGCAACATACATCTTTGGAATGACTGCGTTCGGTGTTTTTGGCTTAGCTTGTACTGTATGCTTACCGGCTATCTCATCCATACAGGCCCCAACTTGTTCATTTAAGTGGCGAGCCCAGCACACAGACCAAACATAAACAAAGAAATGGGGGACAGCTTGTATGTTTCCAAGTCTACTTATTGACGACCATTGGTGGTTAAATATTATTGTTTTGTTGATCGGCTGTATTCCCCTTTCTGTTTTGCAGATGGAATGAATGAAGGTAATCTAGGTAAGTGGCACATAAGTCTTGAATGTTAAAAATGTGATGTTATCTTCCAGTGTGACCCCTTTCCACAAAACATATTCCCAGAAAAATGTGACCTTTAGCTTGGAGAAGACTACACAGTAATAGTTCCGTAGTGTATTCCGATACAAACCGGTCAACCCAGACTATAAATGGCCTGTTTCTTATAAATGTACTTCATACCATGTATGCCATGTATGTTTTCTATTCACACTAAATATAATGTAGGCTCCCAGTCTACACTAAATATCTTTATAACAATCCTTCAAAAAAATGTCTTTAAAACCCCTCTTATTTTAATGTAAGACCTCGAAGTCTGTTTAATTCATAAATGATGACTATAAATGATGATCACTCTGACACACACTGCGGGATACCAGGCATGGAGTCTGTTTTCATTCCTGACTTCCACATGCGGCTGCGGTGTCGAATGTCTGTGGGACATCCACGTCAGCCTCGGAGCCCCACCAGGGGGCCCTGACGCCCCCGGCCTGGAGAGCGCTGCTGCCTCCGTCTTAGCAGCCTGTGTCGTCCCCCCCCCCCCCACCCCCCGGTCCCCCTGATTAGAGGTCTCCACACAGTGTAATGACAGAATGGTGTGGCTGTCGGTTCCTGCTGCTGGGAGTGGGCTAATAGTCACGTAAGGCTGTACAGGGTGTCATTAGCTCTCCACCCGTAGCCCAATGAGAGGCGCCTCTGTCATTTCCCGGCCAAATCACAGGGCTTCACGGAGATCACAGTCACACCGGTGCTCCGGAACACTCCGCCCACCCTCCCACTCTTACTATATGCACAGGTTCATCCACACCGCGCTGCATTAGTAAGGAGTAATATTACTCCGGGAGGTGAGCTGGAGTCAAAGGGAGACGCTTTGAAAAGGGGGGGGGGGGGGGGGGGGGGGGGCGACGCGCGGACTACTCCCTCTACATCAGCAACTCCAAACGTCTTGCTCATTTCCGAATATGATCGGACGATTCACGGTTATCACCCGGGCGATTAGCCGACCAGCGTGGCATCCATCAGCGCTGGTACTAATCCACGTGGATCATTATCCTAAGCCCATACTCCACCAGGCCCGAGCAGACTTTTGCCCTGATGAGAAACAAGGCCGCTCCACTCATATTTGTATCTATCTGGAATTGCTTGTCAAACGGATAATTACATTGCTAAGGGGTCTGGGTCCTCCCCATGGGGTGCATTTCAGAGTGTGGCCCTGCCCTCGCCTCTTTGTTTTTGTCAGACCGCTGTGTTCCTTATAGCGCGGTCATTCATTGTCGCACAATACCGACGGCTCCACATTTTACACCGTGCTGGTCACAGCGGCCCTTTAATTCTCACCAGCGTTTACCCTGGAGCAACAGTTTCATGGTTTTAACTTTACGGTTTCAGTATTACATTGAACGTCTTTTTTTTTATTATAAATAACCTAACCGCACATTTCTAAATTTGATCAGATAAAGATACATGTTTCATATCTATGAATCTAGTTGGATTAGGTCTAAGCATACATTAGGGTAAAAGGCGTTTTTTTCTGGCGTGCTACGAGTAAACCTCTCTCTAGAGGTCTGCTTAAACAATACAGGTTTGTTGTTAAGGCAATTGCAGGACACTGAGGATAGTGTTATATAATGCCTGCGCATCTTTGAATCAGCCCGTGTGACCTTTTCCTCTGAGATTTGTGCCTGCCTAACTCTGCCCTTTAGTGAGGCGTGTTGTGTAAGCGAGGGCCACAACATGAATAATGTTGGTATTTGTGCGACAGCCTGTGCTTCCGAGTGGAGAGCTAACTGGAGCAGGAGAATGGCGCTGTTCGGCGAGGTTCACGGCTGTTATTCCTACAGGCGATGAGCGTGAAAGGAACTAATGCCATCTGACAGTTCTGGAGCAAGAAGAGGAGGGCTGGACGGAAAAGGAGGAGAGCGGGAGAGGGGAAGAGGGGGTGTTAAAAGAGATAGGGGGGGATGGATGGAGAGCCGGATGGATGGAGAGAGAGGGGGGGTGGGGGGGGGGGTGGAGAGTTGGATGGATAGAGAGAGAGGGGGGTGGAAGTACAGAGAGGAGGTGTTGGGTGAGGCAGAACTAGGGGATGAGCTAGTTAGAGACAAAGCGGGGGATGAGCACGATGATGAGGGAGAGGAAGATGGCAACGAGGAAGATCATGCGGAGACCTCTGCTGCTCACGCTGATAGGGACTGTCAGCTTGCATCACAGGCTATCACACACAGCTTATCTAATACAATTCTTGATAGTAGGCTTGTTATAAGTGGTTGAGACGTGTTGACCGAAAAGAGGCAGACAGGCCGAGGCCTACGCCATCAAATTAAAGTTTCCCTCGGTGGCATTTAAAAAAAAGGTTTCTGACATGTATGGTTTTAAGAGGGCAGCAAATCCGCTGCAATATGTGTGATTGAGCTGAAAGCAGATTGACTTGGCTGCCATTTTAAAATTGTGCCTCTGAGGAAATTCCTTAGATGTGTGAAGCTGAGGCAAACCAGGAGTTTTTTTTTTGTGTGTGCGCCTGATGTTATACCACTAGATATATTACAGAGACTGATACAAATGGAAGGAGATAGGAAGGACCGAGGAACAGAACGGATAGATGGACGGCGTGTGTGAGAGAAAGAGAGCGAGAGACAGAGAGAGGGGCGAGGAAGTTAGGGAGGAGGATCACACTGTAATTTGGCAGACTCCGGTTTAGTCCTTTTGAAGGAGGCGTTGCAGACGGGGCTCTGCACCCTGCTGTCAGCCTAACCTGTCATTAGTACCATGGCTGAGACACACAGATAAACGTCTTGATGTCTCATCCATAAACACACCAAATGCACGCACGCACAAACACGTCAACACAAGCACTCATGCACACCCGCACAAAACACACACACACACACACACACACACACACACACAAACAAAACAGTTTCAGACATTTCATTTGTGTTTTAACTTGATTGTAAAATCTTTACCACTTCAGACACCTCATTGGGTCGGTAAATTCGTCTTATTAACATGTCCTTAAAGGGTCTTTACTGTCTGTCTATTTGATAACTAGGCATGCCTGTTTTCTGGGAGAAGGCAAGTTGGTTCATGTGGGAGTCTCGAGTCTGTTAAGAGCCTCAAATCCCAGCCGTGGGGGCAAAGCCCTTGGAGAGCTCCAGCTCCGGCTGCTGTCTCCATCTGGTGGTGACTCCTGGCCGTGGCATCAAGTCAGGTCATAAAAGTCAGGCATGTCGGATTAGAGCCATGCAGTTAAGGCACCCCAAACGTATCCGGTCAGGTATAAAAAAAAGTCTAAGAGGCTGAATGTTTTTTCTTTCTTCGCTGATTGAATGAAGAGAGTTTAGACTCTGAAAGTCAAAAATACACATCTTGAGGTAATTAGGAGTCGTTGACAAAGACCAGTCTCAGGAGCAGGCATTATATAGAGAATAAAGATGACTTCGTCTTAAAGTTTTGTGTTTTAAACCCTTAGTAACAACACCCGTGTCAGCTAGAATTACACTGATGAATAATTTGTAGGTTTCACCTCCCTGAACTCTGACAGCTGGTCACTGCACACGAGGTGTATAGTGAGTTTGGTGTTTTGTTATGGTGTGTGTGGGTGATTGAGCTTTTGTGTGAGCAAGTGTGTATGTGCACGTGCACTTAACATAAAAGATTTACTCCGTGTGTAATCCAAGGTTTGTTTTAAGAAGTGACAACAACATTGACAGCCTACCTATCCAACTCCCCAGCCCAACCTGGTTAAACAGATTATGAACGGATGACGGAGGCTGTTGTGAGTGATAGGTTTAGGGCTCGTCGTGAACCGTGACCAGGTCAGCTCAATCTTACCCTGTGGTGGTGCAGTGAGAGATCAGCTTCATTGATCTTTGGGTCGTCAGTGTCCCGAAAAAGGGAATGCATGTGGGGAATGCACGGCAGATCATTGTAAATCTAATCTCCCGGAGTGGACGTGACCCCGGCTCCTGCTGGACTCTGGAGGTCGGCTCCCATTTAACCAGGCCCAGAGTCACACACATTCCCCTCCCACTGTCCGTCTCCAAAGGTTATCGTAATGTTCCCGTACTGCTCGAGGACCTTTTCTCCACAAACGCTCTGAGATAGACATTTGCAGTTCAAAGAGGAATACTGTCCGTCAGAGGGTTGCGAAAGAACTGGATTGGTTCAGGGCTCCAGACTAACATGACAGTGCTGCCACTGAGTTTTTCAGTTAGTGGCAGTAGCTCAAAAACTGGTGGCAGCTTTTTTTAGGTATTTCATATGAAATCTGTCTCTCTAAACAATGACTATGATTTTAATAATAATAATAATAAAAAACACAGACAAAAATCAAGCGGTAGCACTGCCACCAATATTTTATTTTAGTGGCAGTGGACAGGGTTTTGGCGGCAGTCTGGAGCCCTGTGGTTGGCTCGTCCTGTTTTCCTGTGGTTCAATGTCTCAGACCTCAGTGGAGGAATGTGACAGTATAGGACTACGCAGCACACCAGAAATAAAGGTGGACCAGGGAGGGGGAGCAGAAACAAACAAAACTCTTCCCATTGTTACTCTTATGCCAAGCCCTATGCAAATACAAACTTACAAAAAGCTTATTCAATTGGAAATTGGATCACGTTAGTGATTTAGCTTGGAAATGTTAAGCATTTTGATTGCTTACTCATGTGTTGGGAAAGCTGAGGTCAAGAACAAAATGACGGGGAAACAACCGCATGTGTTTCCAAACCGGTTAGACAGCCGAAGCCTACCGTAGCATGTGGAAACTTACGGAACTTGTTATACCTTATTCCTCGAAGAGTAAACACCGTGCATAGTCGCATTACAGGTACCTCATCATATCACCAGACACACTGCATTCATCCTAGGCCGCCGACAACAGCTCTGCCGCCACCAAACCCTGATAACCAAAGGAGTAGTGTTCAGCCTCCGTTGACTTCAAGGTTAAAGGCAACATGGCTGATTATGCTGATCATTTTTGACGCAGCGGGGGCGGTCGGTGGGGGTGCTGCTAAGGTCAAGGGTGACATATGGCTGTTTTCCATGCTTCGCTCTCATCTAAATCCAAGTTGATCTCCAGATGACATCGTCAAGTTGACACCATTCAAACCAAAATATGGAAATGACCCCCACTCTGTTTTCTTGACCTACCGACAGAGTGCTCACCGTAAGGTTAGCTCCTTATACTTTAAAGTTAAGTACAATTATTCTGGAATTCTGGAATCTTATACAGTAGTCAACTCTGGTAGTTAACACTTTAGTAATGCCCTTCCAGTGATACCTTTGACACACTGACATGTGGCCTAACAATCTTAAGTGCAGCAGGGTATTAGTGTAATGTAATCTATGAGATGGCGAGACGGCCTTTGAACACACTAATGGATTACAGTCCTCATATTTCTACAACTCCTGGGCCGACGGTTTGAGAAGCTTTGACCGGTGTTCTTTGTGTCCGCCCCCTCGTGCCCATTGTAAAATCTTCATTTTCTCTGCCCCTTTCATTCAGGCCTATCTCTCCCATCTCTCGGCCTTTCCTACTGGCGTTTGAATGTGAAAAGCCTCTTAAATGTAACTCACTGGGCCGGGTCATTAGCATTCACATGGGGGGTGGGTGGGCCAGGGGCTGTGAGAGTGAACAAGTGGTATTAACAGGGTGGAGCTCTGGAGAGGCTAGCCTGGGGTCTGACTCGACTGGACGAGCGTGTCCACATAGGGTTACGCAAGCCAAGGCGTAGGGTCCTGGGACGGCAGGGCCGCAGGTTAGAGGGAAGGGTGTGTGCTAAGCGTTGAGTTTGATGGAGTGAGTTCCAGGCGGGCTGTCCCCAACACTTCCTCAACATGGCTCCATAGAAGGGACACTGGAGGGAATGAAGGAAGAAAACCCACTGGATGGTAATGTGTCATCATTGCTCAGGCAGGGGAAACTCGTAATAGCTGATTGGATTAGGTCCGTTCAAAGTAGTTTTTTTTCTACGCGCCCAACGTGGGTTAAGATAGGCTTTTTTTTTCTGTATTTATTGCTACGTCACTGTGAACGGTTTGTAACCAGGCAACCTCTAAAACAGTGGCCAGATACCTATCTATCCCCACCGAATAAATGGCTCAATTAGTTCATGTCAGGGTGTTTTGTCAGCTTGAACCTGTGTTTATGCTTGGACGTGCACTTTGGTCTCGTCTAAAAAAGTGCCAGAGGCAGCATGAGGGAGGGGCAGCTCATTTGGGCAGGGGGAGCATTGTTGAACAACAGAGAAAATAGGACTATCAGTTCCACTCAGATAACCCCTGTCTGTCATTGGACGTCAAGCCAAGCCATGACCCCAGGGTTTGAACTCTGTGGTCATGTGACCCGGCAGTAAATTGACCAGTGGGGCTGCTGGTTGTGTCAGTGGCCAGAGAGGGACAGGCTGTCGAGGGAGGAGGTTGTCGGAGGACGAAAAAAAAACGAGTGAAGGGGAGAAAGAGAAGGATCATGAGACCAAGGCTTCCATGCCCAGTGGCTTTCCTCATCAGAATCTAAGCTTGAATGGAGTGCAGGCAGACTGAGAGAAGCATGAAATGGATACATGGGAAGGTAAGGGAAAGGGCTTGGACTAGGTTCATTTATTGCCCCTTATTTGTAAAGGAGGGAGCACAGTATTTATTTATTTTTTTCTGAGCCAGAGAAAGTGCATGCAATTTAACAGCTGGCGATGTTATTCTCATTTACATTTAGTCAGATGGGCCATCGTTCAACATGGATGTTTTGGTTTCCTTTTCTTGTGTAACAGTAGCATGAATTAATAGGGAGGTTTCATTCATCACCAGGTTATGTTGATGCACCTTTAACATGAATGACATCAACTTGGTTATTTATCTTTTATTTAGTTGTTTTTTTAAAGTAGAAGGACTAAATATAAAATCCCAAATAGCTGTATTTGGAAAGTCTCACCCCCTGACTATTTTAAAGATGGGGGTTGAGTTTTTTTTTTTTAAAGACCTATTAGGTATTAAAGTTAATTGTCGCTTTTTTTTGAGCATATGAAATCATTCGTGTGTTTTTGATGGTTTGGTGTGGGGAGTGTGTTCCATTTGGGAACAGCGTTGTTTTGGGTCAGTCAGCGCAGCTCAGAGCTGTTGTGGCTTCCATAAGTATTGATCTCTGGTATGTAGCTCTGTGGCCCATCTGGAAAAGGGTTTGTACACAGTCAGCAATGTTTATTATGTTCAGAGAAGCAGTTAGTATTACCATGCTGCTGGGCTGTGTTAACCCCTCTGGGGCCATGGACCCAGGATCAACACTAGGCCAAATATAGGAATGTCCCCCCAAATGACTCCTAGTAAGAAAAGAAAATAAATACTGTTGTAAAACTCTGATGTTTAATTTTCCCCTTTTATTTTTGTGTTAAAAACACAAGGTTTGATAAAGCACACTGTGTAAATGAGGTTATGCTATGTTTAATGAAGGCCATAGCTTCATGTAAAATGTGGATTTTCTTCTGCATAACTTATTAGGGTGCGAGCCCTAATTGACTATGATCCTATCATTACATAGGGATCTTTAAAACAGCCAATCATCAAACCTTTGATTGTCTTACATCGTTTCACTCTAAGAAAACAAAACAAATTCTCAATAGTTTTTTTAAATTAAGCCAGGTGCAAAAATTTAGAGCATGAACTTAACAATACGGAAGTGGTTATGCGAGCTTTAGATTTTATTTCAGAATTTGAGCAAAAATTAGTCCAGTAGAATCAGTCCACCAATCTACTGTATGTTCTCCCTTCCCCCATGTTAAGCTTTAGTGAGCAGCCATGTTAGTTGCTGTGCTCTAGCTGTGATGAGGTTAATGTCACTCAGTCTCTGCAATGGGGAGCTACGCAGATGCTTCTCTCCATTGCTCGACATAGTATACCTCTCCTAAACTGTCCTTCAACCAGGAAGTCCTTTTTCTTTTTGCTTGCTTCTTGTAGATAGACATGCATGTTTCTGTGTTTGTGAGTATGTGTGTTTGAGTGTTCGTGTTGGAGCGGGGGTAGGGGATAGGAGCTATGTGAGGATCAATAAAGGTGGGGGAGGTCAGGGACTCTGTAACACAGCCTATAAATAGCTGACACCAAAGCCGCCTACATTCAAATTAAAATGATGGCAATGTAAGTCTTTGGTCTCTTCCTTCATTTCACTGAGAGATATTTCTGTAACTTTGCCCAACCAAACCATCGAGTCTAACATCTTGAGGACCTTTGTCTTTGAAGGGTGTGTTATTTCAACTGCCTATCCCCACCCATCCCCCTACACACACACACACACACACACACACACACACACACACAGACACATAGACACACTCACAACACTTTGAATCAAACACACACAACATATCATCTGATACTCTTTTTGACAAAGCACTGTAGTCTGATCTGATCACTGAAAATATGTGCAAACCTAGCCTCCCAAAACAGTGATATATGCAGGGGAGATATTTGTTCTGTGTTCTGAAAGACACATTAGCAAATCATACTGGATATCGATATGAGTGTAAGTTGGACACACACTTAGTCATTAATATAGTAAGGTTTTGAGATTATTTTGGATGTTAATGTTTCTTGCAATATGCTGTGGGATGATTGGATGTCCCCATTAGTAAAGGGAACAATTCCATTTTGTAATAACATACAACAAGGCTAATTAAGGAAACATTGGTCCAATTCATAGCTTTATTTGACAAGATTTGACTAGATGAAAATCTATGTATCATAGATCATTTTTACAAAGGCTGGATATTGCATTTAAATAGTCTTTTTCAGTTTTTTTATTTACCGGGTTGGTTTTATGTATTAGTGTTGTTAAATGCCTGCAGTCAATGCCATTACTTAAATTTCTAGGAAAACAGAACAACAGGCACTATGTTAATGCTAAAACGGGCTTTAGTTGGAGTGTAATTACCCCATGCTAATGATTTAGCCTGTAATCCGTGGCTAGCTCCCCACAGGCAGCAGAGGGGCGTATCTGATCCAGTCAACAATGTCAACAGGTTCCCATTGTCATGAGGAAGGACCAAATCTGCAATTGCATTAAGAAAAAAAAAGAGAAAAGATTAGCACAACAGTGGGGGGAATGATTCCAAAACAGGAAGATGACTCTGACTGGCCGTGGGAACGTTTTTAATGTGTTATCTCTTTACGTGGTTTGGATATCCGTACCTGTCTTGAGAGGCAGAAGATAATTAGTGAAAATGCGTAGGCAAGAGCGTTTCGAGGCGCAGTGGAGATAATCAGGACTTTTTTCTCCCCCTGTGCTTGCGGAGTGAGAAAGGAAGAAAAAGATGTGAAGGGTCGGTGGGAGGAGGGGAGGGAGTGGGGGAGCGGGGAGCGGAAAAGTACAGCAGATTCCGCCAACCCCCGCTCTCTCTCTCTCTCTCAGCTGGTCACGATTGTGATGGAAACACAAGACAAAACCCACTGAGTGAAAACCCTTCCACCAGGCCTGCTCTCTCTGTCAGCCCCTCAATGGACCTCTTTTACACTATACCTCGACCTTTGTCTTGACTGCTCGGTGGACAATAGGAAGATTTTGCCTCTGTATGTCTATGTGCTCAGCATGGTACCGCTTAAGCCTTCCCGAGAAAGACTTCATTCACAGGAAAGCTGACAGGAGCTAATTCAATCTTCCTGGCTCTAAAAGATCCAGACCCTTTGACCCCTCCGAACATCGTCACCCCAATGCTATCTTGATTTGGACGGATTTTATTCTTGAGTGAATGGTCAAAAATAACCTTCTCTCAATGATGAAATAAGTCACGGTTCCTTAGATTTCTTCCATGCACGGGGAATCCCACTATATCCCTGCTGCTAATCCTCAAACGAAAAATATATTTTTTGGGTATTTTCGGAGAGGTCGTCCTATTGACCAAGGTGTGACATGCGTGAGCTGCATTTCCTGGTATGTGTTAAAGTTTGGAATGGAACCCGGGCTGACCCCTGGGAAACAATGCATGCTTTATTGGTCCCGGAGAGAAGGCTGGGGGTAGGAGGGGGTGAGAAAGGGGGCTAGGGTCTCCGGACTCAGGCTGGAGAGAGAGGGTGGAGTTCAAGATGAAGCAAAGCCTGGCTTTACAACTCTCCCACATGTCCCTTCCCTGGGATTTATCACCCCTGGCTGTCAAGAGAGGGGAAGGAGGAGGAGGAGGAGGGTGGGGGTGGGTCGGAACCGGAGGGGAACCAGGAGAGGGAGAGACCATTGTGGACTGGACCTGGGCATGCCCTGTGGGCAGGAGCCAGGGTGACTCGACACACTGAGCTCAAGTGTGTGAAGGAAGGTGTGAAGCAGGTGGCCATGCACTTGAAAGAGAGAGTGATGAATTTGACAAATAAGCAGCAGTGGGTGTGAATGAAGGAAACTAAGGAAACTACAGTCATTGTGTTTTCTCATTGAAGGAAGTCAGGCGTTTCACATAGGCTGGTCAAAAAAATATATGGTTTCAAGCTTTCGCTGAATTACCTAATGTGCCAAGTAGGGCTGGCAAATGGCTTGTTTGGGAGAGGATCTACAGTATTATTGTTTTGATCTAAGACATGCTTTGTAAAGAGTGAAATCTTTCACATTGCTGCCCGTACCCCCATTGAAACCCTTTCCACACCACTGTTGAGCTACTACTATAGCTCAACATCTTCGCTTCATGGAAGGGAAACGGTACGTTAGCAAAGCGAGTGGTTAACGCTTTCCCTTTTCAGACGTTCAAACGAAGTTGAGTTCCTGCCAGACATAGTGCGAGAACTGTCATTCTGCTCAGCACAGAGGCTGCATGACTGCACATTTTGCTTTAGATCTCAAGCTGTACCTGCAACTATGATCCTCCCCTAAACTCAAAAATGACAGCACAGCTGAATGTGCTCCTGTCTCTTTTTTAATGCGATTCAGTGTTGTTAAAAGCCCCTGGAATGATGTGATTTTTAAATAGGCCCCATGCTTGTAACATTTTTATTTTTCACAATGGGTGAGCATACTGTTGTTTAGTATCATGTTTAAAACACTTTGCAGCAAAGCAAAGAAAGGCCAATGCAAATACTATATTTGTTTTTGAAACGTTTTAGAACTTAGCTGCCTTTTGTGTGGGTGGCAGAGGTGCTAATCACCGTTACGTTTTAATTGAACTGAATGGTAAGAGACTTATTTGATAGCACGTACGTACACCTCACCGGCTCCCTTTAAGACTGCAAGCCTAACCTCATTCCATTCAAACGGTAATCTTCCTGGGCGTCACAGGGCTTCCATTCCCTGTGCATTATATTTAGGAGAGGCTTTATCATATCCTATGCATTCCTTCTCGTCCAATTAGCTTTAGTTGCTGAACCCTGGATCTCGGAATCCCACTCCACTTTGCTCAGGGTTTACTAAGAGTCGAGAAGATGGCACCGCTCATCTCCGTCACAGGCTCCTAAGGAGCTGGCTGCTAAATTACAGACACAGAGGAGCTTAGCCCCGGTCATTAGAATATGAAAGAAGGCTACACACTTAAGAGTGCACTAGATTAATGGATTAGCCCCTGACTTGATTTGGAAGTTTGGTCATACAATCATTAATGGCTGCATAATGCACAGGATACCACTGGGCATTTTCACTATTGTTAGGCTCTTTCCAGACCATTTCCCCTACCCCCCCCACCGCCTCTATTTCCTGGTGAATGAGTCATTGCCCACCTACCATTGACAGATTTACTTTACTTGACTTACCCCAGTGAGGAGATTATGAAGCAGGAAAAGGTCTGGCCAGTGTGAAGTGCAGGTTGCTGTGTTGCATAAGAGGCTTATATTAATCAGATAATCAGGTTAATCGTTGAGCTCAGAGGCTAACATTAATCAGTCTGTATGCCTCCATGCCGCTCGCCTCTATCGATATACTCAAGGATTGGAATTTGCTGCCGGTGCACCTGAACCATAGTGTCAATACTAGTAAAGATTTTTAGTTTTTCTGTATCCAAGTCCTCAATGGAAAAATCTGACCTGGCGTGGGTGGCAGTAATACCTTTTCTGTTGGGATTAACAATTCTTCTGGAACTATTGATTAATTATACATTTTGTTGATTACTCTATGTTATAAGCAATAAACGTTCCTTTGAAGAATACCATAGGCCCTAAGATTTAATTTAATAGCTGTTCTGTGTCTCTTACCCTATGGCATAGGGTAAGAGACACAGAACAGCTATTAAATTAAACTTGACGAACAGAGAAACGTATGGCTAGCCGCTAACTGTCAGCTGATATAATAATTAGGGAAGCAAGTGAGTGTTGTTTGGCCTCACACGTTAAAGCCTGTGTGCTGCTGGGCAAACCTTGATACAGATCAGCGGCCGGCCACATTCCTACCGGAGCCAGGCTTTGCAGAGCAGGTCTATTTACTGTAACCATGGCGTCAACCCCATCTGTTCTCTACTTTTATGAAGGGGGATGGTGTGTGTGTGTGTGTGTGTGTGTGTGTGTGTGTGTGTGTGTGTGTGGCACACAGATACTATGGGCAGCACAGAATAGGGATAGGAAATATACCTGCATATTAAAAGCTTTATCGAGTGGTCCAAATGGATAAAATAATAATAATAATACTTTATTTTTATATAAGGATTTTCCAAACACAAAGCGCTTTTCATGAGAGGGGCACAAATGACAAAACACTGATAACAATGAAGATTAGGAACAGTTTTTAGGTACAGATTTTAATTTTTGCTGTTCTACGAATTTAGAGGCTGTTGTGGTGTTGATTTACAAAGTATGTCATCAAGAGAATGAAGTTGAAAGAAAATTGTTTTCTGTTAACATATCTATAGTGCAAACAAAGACCCGCACAGACACACCACTTTAGCTGGTTAATGTGTCGCTCTTGTGCCAATACAGCTGCTGTACGGGTTGCATCTTTGCCTTCTGTTGTGCCTTTATGTACATTGTACATCACACTCTCCCACATGGTGGCGGGCCAACCTTACACTACACTGTATAATTATTATTATATTATTATATCAGTTTTTTGACCACGCTTTGTTTGGGACATCCTGTTCTTTAATATTTCCCTTGCTGTGAGCCCCTCCCTACGCCCATGCCCCTAAATATCCCCTCACACGTGTTACACATTACTGCCCCCACTTGTCCTCGTCTTTACTGCTTTTCACATTTTGAAATACCCAGCAAAAAAGCTGCCCCGTAGCCACTTTGCTAATACGGGGTTAAAGTGGTTTCTTTTTTGACTACAGTGGACTTTTCATTCACATCTGTCTCATGGACACACACAGGACTTACTGTAGGATTTGCCACGGAAGCCAGGAGTTGATCTGATACTGTCACTTGACAGCAGGAAGGAAAGGAGAGCCAGTAAACAAATCACTTGTGTTACTTTATCCTGGCCCTTTCTCTCCTCAGACCTGCTGAATTAAACATACACGTTGCCGCCACTCTTTTGCACAAGGCCTACTCCTAGCATCTTGCTGGTTTCACTAAAAACTCACCGCTTTCCAAATAATGTATGCAGCTTACATCAGGTTCTTTGGATGTAGACTATTTGCAAGAGCTATTTAAATAAGGTTTAGCAAAATATAGATGAGTTAGGTCATAACGTGGGTCTTCAGCCGTCTCAGCATTCTGCGTCACTTATACACCGCTAAGTATTAGTATCACACACCATACATATTTACATAAATGTAAGTTAATGCACTTTTTGATCAATTTGTTGGCTACAGTGTCCCAACACCTTTTTGTTGTTGTTGCTTGCAGATGATCCAGCTGACCAGCGGACGTGCCTCATCTGTGGAGACCGTGCCACAGGCCTGCACTATGGCATCATCTCCTGCGAGGGCTGCAAGGGCTTCTTCAAGCGCAGCATCTGCAACAAACGCGTGTACCGCTGCAGCCGCGACAAGAACTGCGAGATGTCGCGCAAGCAGCGCAACCGCTGCCAATACTGCCGCCTGCTCAAGTGTTTGCAGATGGGAATGAACCGCAAAGGTAGAGAAACTGTGCAATGAAGGAATTCTGTGTAGTACTTATTTTTGATGTTTGCATACAGAAATACAAGATCCGTACATGTGTTCATCGCGACCCATTATTGTTGTTGTATAGTGCCCTCTGCTGGTCAGACAGTGTACGTTTAGTTTGATTATTAGTTCATAAATGGTTCTGAGTACGTTCTGCCACTAGAGGGAGCTATACACCTGCATAAACCATTGTCTACCAGCTACACACATATTCGTACTTGAAATGAACCAGACAAGAAGTTATTACACAAATGTTATGTACCTTCAACAAGTGTTTGATTTTAATGTTTGCAAAACATTAAATGCATTGTTTTACAGCAATCAGAGAAGATGGGATGCCAGGAGGGAGAAACAAAAGCATTGGGCCTGTACAGGTACACAGTATTTTGTTGCTATTTCAACTTTTCATATAAACGTAATTTTAATATTTATTTAAATAAGCACATACTTATTCACATTGAATTTGTCCTTGAGAATGTGTCTGTGCTCTGGTATGATGTGGGTCAGATTAATCTCCCATCACATTTTTGAAAATGGTTTCAGAAAAGTGGGTTGCTTAATGATATTGAATAGAGAATGATATTGAATCATGGAATGCTGATGTCTTTGAATGTGAAATATTTTCGACGACAAGTTAAATGTAATTATTCTTATCCCAGGATTCCACAGCTTTATTGATGAACCAAATACTTATATTATATTAATATCCTACAAATACAGCATGTGGACCAGCAAGTTGTTAGTGAAGAAATAATTAAAAACATTAAATATGCAAAATAATAAAAATAAAAATAGACTTCTCTAGACCAAGAGACCACAAATTTGTAAAAATGTGTGAGTGCAAGAACCTTTTAAACCACATTTTTTATTTATTTATAAATATAGAGAAATGCGAATGCAGTTTTTAATAGATATTTCTCAATGCTTTGATTGTTTCGTAGATCACCGATGAGGAGATTGAACGGATCATGTCGGGACAGGAATTTAAGGAAGATGCTGGACTTCCAGAGCACACATGGGGCAACAATGGCGACAGTGACCACAGCTCCCCTAGCAACGGGGCCTCGGAGGGCAACCAGCCGTCGCCCGCCTCCACTCTGTCGTCAAAGTGAGTCCCTCGCCTCATGTGCTGAGCCGACAGGCTCCATACACGGTGTAGTGAGTCAGACACGTCTGTCAAACACCTCATGCCATCTCATACCTCGTTAATCTTGAGGTATTCATCAGTAGAAGAATGCCCGACTGCACTAGGCACTTTAGTGATAGCAACGTAACGAGAACACCTCACTATCTACTGAGCAGGCTGTGGAGACGATCCCATTGTCTATCTATACTTACCAAGGTCAGATGTAGTCTTTGTATTGTCGCGGTATGCATTTGAGTTTCTCTCTCTTGTAAACAATGCCTTATCTCCACAGCCATGCAGACTGGTTATCATTCAAATGTTAATAAATAGTTGTTGATAAAATCAAGTCTCACTAACCAGGATCACATATTATGATGTGTGGAATCTATCTGCAATGCAGACAGGAACGAGTAGCATTTAAAAAGTATTTGTTTGGGACCACCGGAGGATTTGCACACCAGACCTGCATGTTTTCCTAAGACAGCCGTTGAAGTGACATGAATTTGACCTAAGCAATGTGTGTGCGTGTGAGAGTCTCACCCGCTGGCCTGTCTTTCCAGTCGTTCTGTGGAGATGAACGGCTACACGGCTGCCCTCAGGGACCAGTACATCAACACCTCCATGTCCACTCCCTACCAGCTCCTCCCTCACCTCTTCACCTACGCCGCTCAATCAGGCCTGCTGGCCCCGCAGCCGCGCAGCCTCTATCCCCAGTCCAACCCCCTGGTCCTGCAGCTGGTGGCGGCCGAGGACCTGGCCCCCCTGGCCACCC
Organism: Galaxias olidus; assembly: GCA_026901105.3. Classification (NCBI taxonomy): domain Eukaryota; kingdom Metazoa; phylum Chordata; class Actinopteri; order Galaxiiformes; family Galaxiidae; genus Galaxias; species Galaxias olidus. The sequence continues at coordinate 165,016 of JAPMUY010004297.1, forward strand.
CCATGCTGATAGAGGACGGGTGAGTTGGCCGACAAAGGAGCCTGTGGACCTAGTCCGCATCAACGCAAAATGGCACCATTATTATCCCAAATAATACAAAAATATTCTTTATATTGTTACATGACTTATAATGATTTGTTATGAATCATTATCATGTCCATTACATTGATCCACTCAGTTATTTCAGCACTTCAATGACCCCTCACAGAAAATATCTCCATGCCATCGACTGATCACAATATATAAGAAATGCAAATACAACAATTCAGATTAAAGCAATGATTGTTTGTTTACCCAAGATGCTTCCAGACACTCAATAAAAATGGAGCTATGGATACCTAGGGTGTGACCAAGGCTACACTAGTTTCTAATACCTTGATATGTTCATGTAATTGAAAGGTCAAGCTGCTGTGTGTGTGTTCGTGTGCTGCAGATACAAGGTGACCCAGGTGGAGCTGTTTGCCCTGCTGTGTCGCCTGGCTGACGAGCTGCTGTTCCGCCAGATCTCCTGGATCAAGAAGCTGCCCTTCTTCTGTGAGCTGTCCATCGAGGACTACACCTGCCTACTCAGCTCCACCTGGCAGGAGCTCATCCTGCTCTCCTGCCTCACCATCTACAACGCGCAGATCTTTGGCGACCTGGCCGACGTCACCGCCAAGTACACACCCTCGGACGATGAGCTACAAGGGTGAGTGGCGGAGACACGTGCACGCACACACATGCCTCTTTATTGAATGACCTTTAAGGCCTGTGTTCTGCAGTGTGGCTGGTACAGAGTCTCAGCAGTCTGCCGTCGCAGAGGTGTGTGTTAGACTTCACGAGCACTGGCGTGCGCAGCCAAATGAAAGCAATGTAGTCATGTCCACTAGGTTTGGTGTATTTGCTTAAAGTTACTCATATTATGTACAGGAGCTATTAAACACTGGCATGGATCTTCCAGCGGTGTTTGAACTACATGTTTCGCTAAAGAGAGAGGGAGGGTATTAGGGGTTGATTTGTGCTCCCCTTCTGCAACAACACTCTCCTAGCCGGAGCGGGACATCCTCGCGTGTTCAATATCTCCAAAGAGTTTGCCACTTCTGCTATCACACTGGGCTCTATTGTTTTTGAGCGGAGGCCAGTTATCTGGTGCATGAAAGGGAGGCGTTCTCAGGACTGTGGCTAGCACTGTCTGGGCCATCATGAAATACACGTCTGTCCCAGACGGGCTAGCACTGTCGGGAGGGATTAGTCTCTGAGTAAATCAGACAGGAATTATCTGACCTCATGCCACCTCTCCCCCTCTCATTTTCTCAGATTTACATCTATATGTGGTTCCAGTGGACATGTTGCCCTGTAGCGTAGCCATTCATGGAGCTGGCACCTGATTTACTGAGGCTCCACCACGGTGTGTTTGGCTTAAGCCCTTCAGACCCCAGAGTAGAAGAAAGACTAGAGAGATTTACGTGTTGGCGTGTTCCTCAGTCAGTATCTCTGCGTACCTCATTCTGAAAGCTACGTCAGGGAAGGATTGAGAGGAGGTGTATCTCAACTGATAGCATGTTTTCATTTCCTGCTCTCGGTGGATAACATGTAATCCACCACTCTCTTGCCCTTTTTAGTTTGTTTCTTAGGAATATCTCAACTCCGATAACACATCAAACCTTCTGCTGTCTACATAATCCTTAGTAGCAGTCGCGGAGTGTTTTTCTTTTTCGGGTTCCTTACATGTGTATGTTTTTTTCTTTTTGAAATGTAAAAACTGGCTGAACGTTTAATTCCTCAGGTTCAGTGAGGATGGCATGGAGGTGATGGAGAGGTTGATCTATCTGTTCCGTAAGTTCCACCAGTTGAAAGTCAGCAATGAGGAGTACGCCTGCATGAAAGCCATTAACTTCCTGAACCAAGGTACGCACCGGCAACAACAACAACAACGACGACGGCGGCACACAACCAATACACAGTCACATAGAATGTCCATATTTGCAACCAATCCCGTTGGAACGAACACATATATGCTTCCTCCCCACGCAGACATCCGAGGCCTCACCAACGTGTCGCAGCTCGAGCAGCTCAACAAGCGCTACTGGTACGTGTGCCAGGACTACACCGAGTACAAGTTCCCGCACCAGCCCAAACGTTTCCCGGAGATCATGATGTGTCTACCGGAGATTCGCTGCATTGCAGGTACGACATTCAAGGGGTGATTCGTGAGCATCTACCAAGTGAGCATAGTCAAATTGGATGCGTTATGTGAGCATGGATTTGAATTTGGCTTTTAACGTTGTAACTGTACAGCTGGTGTCCAGTTAAGCCACAAGGGAGTGGTACCCACCCATCCCCTCTGTGACCTGTGAAATGTGTCTGTGTTCCAGGGAAGCTGGTGAATGTTCCTCTGGAGCAGCTTCCCCTCCTGTTCAAAGCCGTCTTGCACTCCTGCAAATCCAGCCTCAACAGCTACAGGAACGGCCCCGCCCCCTGTGTGCCTGCGGGTACCTCCCCTGGAAACTAGCGCCCCCCCCCCCCCAGTCTCAGAACCAACCCTTACTCAGAGCTGGTCTGGCCAGGGGTTACAAGGGACTGGTCTCCCTTCCTGTGAATGTGACAAGCAGCTAGTTTTTTAAAGCTTTTTTTCTCTATATATTTATTACATGACAGAGCTGAATGTATGCTGATGTACACTGTGCACATGCTTCTGTACAAACACAAATGCACATTTGGATGCATTGGTCTTTGGAGTTTACAAGTGTGTATCCAATTTTCTGAACGTGTTGGTGCTGCCATTTTTAGAACTAGATTGTAAGAGATTTATTTTGTTCCGATGGGAGCTGATAGACACATGCTGTCGGGTGTTTTGAAACTACCTCAGGAAGATGTTGTTGCTATTTTCAGTTAGATTTTCTGTCTGCTGTTTAAAATGAAGAGTTGCCCAGTCTAAAATAAATCCCATCGGATGCTCTGAACACATCAATCAGACGCTGAATGTTTGCAGCACGGACATCAAACCTTTGCTGCTGTTTCAAACCAAAGATATTCTTGCAGTTTTCCCCTGCAATCACAAAATGAATGTTGCAGAATTTCACCGCTCTCTGCATGGGATCTTAAACATCTGGTGTAGAGGGTGGTTTAGTCATTCCAAACATTCGGATAGGTCGTACATTTTTTGGCGTCTTCTTTTGAAAGAAGCATACGGGTATTTTCTACAATCATAGACTGGGGCACAAGGAATTTATTGCAAGGGTAGGGGAGGATAGCTAGGTTTGTTGTAAGCTTTATTGTTGTTTTGTCTAAAGTGTTATGCAAAGCTTTTCCAAGTCTCCCATTTTGATGGGTAAGGAGCTAATAGCTCAACAAAAAAAATTCTAATCAATTAAGGACCAGGAAACAAAATGAATCAATCTGAGTTCCTGGATCTCATCCTAACGCTGAGATGGACATGCACATACAGCATGTGGCCAAGTCCCTAGCAGGCCCTCATTCTTCTCCGAGAGCTCTCAGTGGCTTTGAGCACCATGCCCTGGCATCCCCACACCCGGATCTGAGCTCCAGCACATGCTCAGTGGGTTCGTGGTTCTGCACAGTCAGGCTAGATTGGTTCATACTGGAACACATGTTGTGTCGTGAGGGGTGGATTCACTCTGCTCAAGTCAAAGTAATTTTTAGATACTGCCACGGCTGATAAGAGATCTCAAGCTTGTTTGTCTAATCCTATTGGGGAGGGTCTGCGATTCTGGACTGAGTTTTATGGATTTGAGACAATAACCAGCTTGCACATCAGCTGAGACATTTATGCACATAGTTTAGAGGAAGCCCCACATAGAAATTGGTCTTTATTTTTTTTAAGTATGAAATGATCATTTCAACCAATTAAAGTGTCTTTTTTAAACAATTCCCCAAGATTAAACGGCTTCACGCATTCATCGGTTTGAAATGCAGGAAAAAATGCATTCTTTTCAATGGCGGACTTTTCTTCTTTTTTTTTGCACACTGTGGTGCGTTTTCTTTTTGTCCATGACCTTGGAAAGGTGCCCACCAAGGGTGCTCCTCTCTCACAGGCCCCTGTGGACCTGAAACTGAACAGGGTAAAGTGAGTTATGTATTGCATTCAGGAGGTACACGGTGATAATGTGGCTGTACCTGTAGTATTTGTAGATGTAGACTTCTGGACATTGTAGGTCCTTTTTCTTTAGAAAGTGTTTTTTCTTTATATTTTGATTTTAGCATTTTTATTTTTTTTGCTCGTTGTCATTGGAATCAGTATGAAGGTCTTAGTTCAAGAGTGTGTGATGTGGGCTACTGCTCTGACGAGGCTTTTTTTGGTCTCCTTTCTATACTTGACCATTGCAGAATAACGTTAGGGTAGTATTATCTTCTATGCCCAGTGCGTCACTCTTAATACCTTCACTAATAAAGTCTTCTTTTCATTAGTTTCAGTTAACCTCTTTGTCACATTATGTTTTATACATTTTCATGTTATCCATTAGTAATTGTGGATGTTCCTTTTTTTGTATTCATACTAGTTTTGTTTTGGATTTGGAGTGAAAATATCCCTGTATCAATTTTTGCAATGGCTTTTTGGACCTTATTGGAGTCCCTAGACCATGAAAGTGCTTCACGATTGATAACCAAAAAACTGTCACTGAGTTGTTTTGCTGCCGTGAATTATTGAATTTGAATTAGAAGGTTTGGCTGGATATGGAAAGCCATTTCCACAATTGTTTGAATTTTATTTACTTTTATTTTCCAATTCTATCTTCCGATCACATTTAGGATAGAACCATACCTTCTCATAAGCGTCTGCCTCATTATGCAAAAATGATTATGGTGGTTCTGCTGGTGCAGGGGTCAAGGCTGTGCAAAGGAGATTATGATTGTTTTATCTTTCACCTGTGAGTATATCATGCAACTCAGAGGTGTGAAAATCTTGGGAAGCAGCTTCCGGACTGGGCTGAAAACACATAGCAACCCTAATCTCAGGGATCAGTACTTCTTAGGGGATATGTTGGACAGCCCAGTCCAAGCCCCATCCCGGTTTGAATGATCTACCGGACCATGTTGAATGAGATACCCTTAGCGGTGTTTCTGTTACTTTACATTCATCACACCACTACCTAATTGCCACCATTCAGGAGTTTTTAATATACTACACTATGTTTACGACGCTCATGTTTTGAAATACATTTGTTAAAGCATTGTTTTTTTTCATTTTTGAGAATGTGTTTCACAGACTATGGGTATGTCATTGCAATTTAATTACTGAAACTACCTCTTTTTATTTCATAATATTGCTTACTGTCATATAGGATTTTTTTTTCTAGATCTAATTTATTGGTTTCATGACGCCGCTGTTCGTTTTCGTGGTGTCTCTTGTTTCTATCAGTGACCTCTCATTGATTTTGTTGATTACATGCTGCCTCAATTTCCAAGCTACCTCAGGTCAAGCTGCTGTCTCCTCCTTTGAGAAGAATATTGGGACCACTTTGCCAGTTGACATGTACCTTTATTTTGACTGAGCTATTCACAATATTAGCAGTTGCATGACATCGTTTCAGTATTATTATGCTGTTGTGAATTTCAAGAACTCTCTTCTCTTGTACTCTGTCGAGTTATCGTGAATTGAACACCAAATAATTTAACTGGTCATTTAAATATATTAATTATGTACTTCAATGTCACAAAGGTTTAACCCTACAGTTTTCCTTAGCCAGTTGTTGTTGACTTACCTGTGTTGAAATTTCATATGGCAGATAAGGTTTCATTAATAATTAGTGTGTTTTGTGAGTCAGTGTTTGCAGTTTACACTTTAATCATCACATCATAATACACCAGTATATTGTCTTCGCTTAAAACTGTAGTTCATTGAACATCATATGAAAGTGTTATTGTGGAGTGTTAAGAGTGGTTTCAGTTACCAGTGTCAAATTTGTAAATGCTGCTTGTCATAGATTGTGGTTCTGGTCCAAATGGCCAATTCCTGTTGTTCACATGCATTGTCCTCACCTAAATTCCAACTGTAACACTGTACTTTTGATAGCTAAATAGGTGCAGTGTATGAGGCTTCTTTGAGCACAAGTAACATGCATGGCATATCTCAGGAAAAATAACATGCATATTACAGTTTCTTCATCTTCTGACCTGCTTTGCCCTCAACCCATCTCTTCTGTTCTTGTTACTTTAACTACCTGTGAAGAATGTGATCCATACGTGTTTAAAAGCATGTTTTTAATGTTTTAGGACTTGAAACCAAATAAATGTGAACGTTATGCAACTGTACGTTTAAAGTCATTGGGTTTGTTCTTTGATTTGACAGAGGAGCGGACCGTAAACAGGGACAGGACAACTTGTTTGATGGTTGTTGGATTGCACTGGGCTTATCAAAAGATGTAGATCTAGGGTCATTAGAGGGATTGCTGTTTTTGGAGACAGGCCACTCAGCAGATTTTTGGAAGTGTCTAATCTATCTGTCCCTGACCCAACTACGAGCCCCCTGCCTAATGTGTTTTGCAAACTGAAAAGCCCTATCATTCACGCACATGCAAAAACAAAGTGTCCCGGCCCATTAATTTAGAGTGATCTGTATCAAGATGACCTTATCTCTGATGTATACAGTATATTTATATATTCTTTTAAATCTGCATGGACAAATGAAACCCACGATTTTTAATGACAGTAAAACAAGATTAATAGTCGCAAATCCGAATATGTTGATGAATGATATGCGACAGTTTAACCTCTGTAGATTAGACCAAAACGTTTGCATAACAAAGTGTATTCAAAGTATTTTAGCTTGATGAATAATATCGATTAACCTTTATTATTTTTTTATGATTTTCATTATCGGGGATTACACTGATTGGAGACCAGATTCGCTTTTCATGTTGCAATCAGATAGATGCACTTATCTTACTTATATCTATGCCTTAAAAAGTGCTAAGTAAACATTCTGGCTACTCAGGGACATACAGTTCCAGTCAAATGTTTGGACACACTTTCCCATTCACTTGTACGTGAAAGTGCATCCAAACATTTGACTGGTACTGTAGGCTGTGGCTAACGTTTTATTAAAGTGACGAGGAAGCATGACAATATACTCAATACTCATACAAGGTAATGCTTGAAATCATCTTTGAGAAATATTCCCATTAATCGTGTGATACACACACACACACACACACACGCAGATAGAGGTTATCAGGAGGTTGGCTTGGGTCTGATGGTTGTCAGCAGGGCTGCTGCTTGCATCATGTTTGTTGACCTGCATGGTGACGATCAGACCACGGGTCTAGCGGGCACCCACTTATCTCTTCAAGGCTGATGGAGGGGCTTTTGACAGGCTGTTCTAACACCAAGCCGTGTGCCCTGAGAGGAACCTCCCCCTAAGTGACCTCCACGCCGGGCAACTCAAGGCTTTGGATCCCCCGAGGAGAAGCACACAAGCCTGGTATGGGGACAGCCAGTACTGTCACATAGATGAGAGGATAAACCATGGAGATCAAGCTCAGGTTTTCATCCAGCATTCCCAGCCCAGATTCCTGTCTTTAGGAGGAAAGAGATGTGGATTGCCAAGTGGGACGGCTTGTTTCTCAGCTGTGGATGCGGGGGTCTGAGTTGGCAGGCCGCGGCGGAAGCCTTCCTTTGGTGAAGCCCCCCTCAGAGGTTCAGAGAGGACCTTATCAAAGCCAAGAGTCAAAATTCCTCTCTTGTCGGTGATAAAAACTCACTTTGAATCAACAATGATAAAACGTAGACCCTCACACAAAGGAAGGACTGCTGCTTTGAGTGAGATCCCATGGCCAAAACCTAGTTTGATACATTTTTCAGTACACCTTGAAACAGAATTCATGTTACTTTAATGTTATTTCAAACATTAATCTATATTTCCCTATTGCAAATCTTTGCTCAAAATAGCAATAAAATTATAGCATAATTATCATAAATAATACTATAATGCGGCACTTTTATTGAATGTCTTGCTATCAATATGAAGTGAATTCGTACATTACAAAGCTGCCAAACCAGAATAACTGCCTACTGTATCTACGTCACCTAGAAAACATGTCAAGGATGGAGTTGACCCCAATCCAGAGCTTCCTGACGCAGTGCCACATCTGCGAGGGAAACGCAGGAAACGGGATTGTGGTGAGCAAAAATAACCGATGGATTTAGACCGACTGGGGAGTGGAAAATAAGAAATCCAGAAGGAGAGATGCAGCTTTAGGAGCACGGAGGAAATGGCAGAGGCATCAGAGAAATGCTGGGGAACAAGGTTAGCTCTCTGGAAGTGTCTCAGTTGGCAACGGGAGAGGAATGATGCGGCTGTTATCGCCGTTTAGTTTGGAGTGCGTTGGGGTCAAGGGGAACAAGATGAGAGGGCTAGTCGAAAGGAGGGGGAGACTGGAGAGGGAAGGAAGATGGGGAGGACCACACCTGGTGATGGCACGCTTTGGAAGCGTGGCAGAAAGGACACACTCCCCTCATGGGCCAAAAAGCCAAGATGATAGTGATATAGACTTGGACACTCAAGGCTGCTGTGCTTGTGAGCTCCTCTAGTGGTTCAAACTATTATAAGGAGCTCTATATTGGGGATTACGTTGTTCATCAAAATGTCGGAAAATCGTTATTTTACAGTAATTTTACGTAATCTTTCTACATACTGAAAAGAGTCATGTTGCTCCCCACTGTGTTTAAAACCAAGAGGGCACAGTCGTTGCGTCTGGATTCATATTTGTGGTTACACAGAATTCAACAGTAATGTTCTACCTGCTTTTTTATAATATACACCTAAGTACAGCTGCTAAACCTTGAAGAATAATGGGATTCTGGCAATAACCTTCCTTTAAGATTTGCTGGTGTCTAAATGATAAGACACATTTTTTAATACTGTGCTCATAAATGGCGGCAGCATTTTAAAAACAAATTCCTAGTGATATGCCCACCATTTTCAGGGTCAGGCAATGAAATGGAAAGAAAACATAAGGCAGTATGTTTCACATTTTCTCTTTGCCTTCATAAAAAATTGGCAAAATCGATTGAGGATTTTGAGATCCTGCCTACAAATTCTGGGAGGGGAGTATTGGTCAAGGACAATTTGAAGGAGGTCTGGCTGCTCGTACTGTAATATCTGAACTGTAAGTCATCGGACATTTTTTTTTTTCACGTGTCAGAATAGACAAGATCTGTTTAGAAGTAAATTATGCTTATGTAATTTAGTCGACGTACACTGCAACATTAGGTTATACTCCAGCTGTGCCTGCTGAGAATGTACTGAGGTCACCTTTGAGAAAAGCAGTTTGTGACGAGGTAAATTAAATGATTGTGTGACAACAGGGAACCTTCCAACCGTTTTTAAAATGTGTTTTTATTGGGTATAGTCTGTGCATTCAGGTCTTTGACCACACACCAGTCATACAATACTATATCATCTAATTACTTTGTAGGGTTTAATATTGCTGACAAAGGTGACCAAACGATTTTGACAGCAATGTGAAATCATGCCCATACGTGAAATGGCTTGTAAAAAATAGGGCAAAAAAGCCTGGAGTGATTAATTATTATTCCGGACAGGGTTATATTTGGATGCATGGTTGCAATTGAATTTAACCTTGTGTGAGTCTATTTATTTCTCTATTGTGGTTAAACACTCAAATGCAGGAACCAGTCAGGGGCAGACATTGTGGTGAATTGTCATCCCCCTCGGAGTCCAGTATAACCACAGCATAAATTAGGGATTTTGTGGTTCAAGTGAAAGTCCTTTTAATCCACTACTGTAGAAATGACATATTAAGTGTATACATATTGATAAAACAATAGATTTTTTTCTTGCTAGCTATATGGGATTGCAAAACTATGCCTCCTGAACATCACTATACCTCAGTGTGAGGTAAATCAGGAATGGCAACAGCTCATAAACTAAACCAGCAGAGGGCACAGATCTATCAGATCTACTGTTTCCCCCGTGTCACCTATGTCATTCAGTGTCAATGTTTTCCTATTCCTTTTGTCTCTGTCCCTGTAACCGTGCCCCTCTCATGTGATGTACTTTGTATTTTGAAAAGCACTATAAATGTAAGACATATTTCAGTTTTTATTTTCCCCGTTATTTGACCAAATTGTCCTCCTGTTGCATTCAATTTCTACTTCACTAAAAAGTACGACTCCACTTAGCATGAAGGTTTGGTTATCTTTGACCTTGTGGGATGACACAAAAGCGAAACCTCTGCCATTGCTTGGCCTTCTGTATTTCTATTGTAGTCTTGCTTTTTTAATTTCCCCTCTTTAAGTGGTTTGTGTTTATGCTGCCTTGCCCAGCCCAAGAACAGACTGATGACATGGACTACATCTAAAGCTATAGGAAATGTTTCCTGTCTTGTACTTTTATTATAAACCATATAGGCCTAACTGTGATTTAACATGCTTTCAGGGCCCTTCTTGGAATGGTATAATAACCACTTGCGTGTGTATAGGTTAGGGTAGGTTCACAGTCGTCGCCCCCCCCCCCCCCCCCCTAAAAAAACGCAACAGGGGCAAATACTAGTATTATTAATTTATCTCTGAAATTCTGCTGCTCTCGCACAAAATAGCGAAGGAGGGCACATTGAGCAAAATATAAAGAATGAAGTCAAAACAATGGTTAAGACTCGGTCCTGCTCTTTATTTACTCCACCGATATATCTAGAAGACGGAGACAGAGCTTGTCTGCCGCAGGGCTCCATTGACCCGTAGCCATAGCACACTTGCAAAACAAATGCACGGCGGAGACAAACAGGAGATAGGCCATCATTCTGTGCTGCCGTGACAGGAGTGTTGCCCTGGCGTTCGGAGGTCCTCCTCCTCCACTCTCTGCCTCAGTCTGACAGGGCTCGAGAGGCTGCTTGTTTGTTTTGTGCCCAATCGTCTCTAATAGACGGATGTGCAGATAATCTAATCAAAGACCTTGCAGAGCCTGAGGTAGGTCATGGGGTAAATAGATATGTACTGAAATATAAATATGTGCATATATATATCTTTTGAAAGTTTTGTTGCGCTAACACATACTTCTCATGTTCAGTATCTCTATAATACTAATACATTTTTTTTGCCATTTGAGCTGTATGCACTGCCAAGATGCAAATAGTCTTAGGGTATTTTCAGATAGACAAATGGAACCTAAAAAAACTTGTCCTGCTTGACTCCTGCACTCTCAAAAGATTAGAACGTCAAAGTGGAACAACGTTAGGTCATTTAATTATTCACATTACTAAATTTCTAAGAAACAAAAACAAAGAAATGTGAAATTAATGGGAAAGAAATGTGAAAGCTTTTTCATACAAAAAGTTAGAGTGATAAACTAAAAGAAACTAATTAGGCTGGTAAAACCAGGGGAGCTCCTTCAATTTGAACTCCTATTGTCCAACATGTCAGCAAAATGTATCTTCTTCCTCACACTTGTTCACATTTCATGTATAAAAAAGATATAAACAATTATTGGCAGTATCGTGATAGAAGTACAGTTGTTTTGTGAATTAATTGACATGTTAGGATGACACAAATAAGAATATCTAAACACAAACGAATATATCATCAATGTTTATATAGGCCTAACATTCAATCAACAATATACCTCAGAATAGGCCTCAAAGTTTTTGGTTCAATAAAAAAAAAACTGAAGTTGCAGTTCTAGTCAAATCTAGGTAGGTGTAGTCAAATGGGTATTTTAGGACATTAGATAGAAAATCGACCATGTGATTCAACCTTTAGAATGTTGTTTCAAAATACCAATGAATTCCATCTCTTTAATTTCTGCTGCATTTGGGATATGGAATGCAACCGTGCACATCATCTCTCCGTAATAATCACATGATTTGAACGACCAATGAAAACTTAAGCAGCATAACGTTTTGATAAGGGCAGGAGAGTAAAGAGGGAGGAAGATGAGGATCATTCCACTGTTCGCGGCGATCAACGACCCAAACCATTATACTTTAGTCCAGACTATAGGTCTAGCATTTAAATCGGGCCTAAGTGCCCTTTTGGATTTTTAAAGACCTTTTGTCAAATCGCAACCTTCAACAGGTTTTGGTGGACAAACGCATAGCTTCAGGTATCATTCATGCTGGGAGACAGGGCCAACGGTAAGTTTCTCCTGTAGTAATCACATTATTATGATATTGCTTGTGATATGTGTAAATTTGAGCCAATCTCAGTATGACAGAATATATATAATGGATAAATAAGACTAGGCCTATATGTTTGCAGAAATGCATGCATTCATTTGTTAAATATATAATGTTAAGATGAATTGTTTAATTCAAATAACTATACTTTTGTAGGATTTAGCTAACCAAAAAATAAATACATTAAACTTAAATTTTTGTATTGTTCAGAAATATAATGATAATCTAATTAAATTATTCCCCGAAATGTTTCTTGCACACACATTTCCAAAATTGCCTACTTGAAGAACGAAATTTCACAAAACGTGTAAATTTACCTTTGTTTATTCTGCTCCAATTGGTTTGCATAATACAGTTTTTTTCCTGATCGCTGAGGAATTCCGAACGTTTAAAAATAAATACTAGATTTTTTTCTTACTGAAACAAAGCCGGTTGACGTTTCACCTGGAATTTCACCCAGAGATTTTATTAGTTTGTTTTGAAAATCGAACAATTTAAAACCCCAAAATAATGTCTAACAAATTGTCTCAAAAGCCAATTTTATTATGAATGTAGAGTCATTGTCTTACAGCGATACATTTGTTTTTCACAACAAACCCACAGCAAAGGATTAAACGTTATTTAGCCTAATGAATAATGGTACTCATAAATGTAATAATAGCCTAGCAATAATGTCAATAAAAAAAAACATTTAATATCAAACTGTTACATTGTAATAAAAATAACACGATGCAAATACAATGCAGCTAATCCAATAAGAAGTCCTTATTTCCTGTAAACTATAACCCCATTAAGGCCTACTCTTACTGCAAAAAAAATATTAGGCTGCTGTGGTTAATATTAAGTTGCAAAATGCAATGACATTCTCTCTTAACCGCGCTATTTATCGTAATAGCAAGCATGCATCGTCCGGCCATGCAAATTCCCTTCACGAATGTAATGCTCTCGTCCGTCAAACGTGGTAAACTAAATAATGTGTTTGTGGACAGTGTAAACTGTCAAGATCTTACCGCACTGACGGTTGGGTCGTCGCTGATCGCTATTGGCTATCTCTCCAAATATGCTGTACACAGTCACAGGAGAGGGCACCTCATACCCGTTTGTTCGTTTCAAAGGGTGATGCGCCACATGGCATAGCTGTAGAAACTGTGCACACAACATGACCGTGTTGTAGACTATTAGGTTTTCTAAATAGTACACTTCTTCATCATTGACCACGGATTAGCCCTATGTCCTCAATTTAACGGCAGAGGAAAATTGCGATCTGAGGTAGGCTTTGAATTTAATTATAATGATGGGGTTTTCCAGGCCTTTAGTAGACACATAGACTCACTTCACTAAAAGACAATTAGCATATTTTGGTGTAATTCCTTTTGATAATTATCAGAGACAAATTAAATAAATGTAGGCCTACATGGCTAAAACATTTGAACCAGAGAAAATACTAACGTGTATATAATTTCTTGTAGGCTTGTAGCCATCCGTAAATAGAAGGACTACAGTATACACATCGAATTATGAAGGATATTACGCTAAAATACTATACTACGCTAAAATACCCAAAAAAGTAGGTAGTTTAGAAGATACATTATTGACCAATTTGATATAATATCAAATTGGTCATAAATTTTAATTATAATGAAATTAAATGGCATGAATTGTCAGGTTTATTATTATTTATTATTTATGTTTTTATCTGATAGCTCGCAAGTTATTATCATAAGGAACGCTACTTTAATATTTACACATCCATTACGTTTTGGTTTAGTCATTGTATGACAATTATGCTTTGTGCGCTTTTTTCGTTTTATTCGACATCCATCATACAACTTATTTGTGCTAGAATGAATGCTTGGTAAGCAGAATTAGTTATAACCGCTGAATGATTCGATAGGTATCCCTTTGAAGGTTATGGAATACACGTATGATGAAGATTTGGAAGAACAGTGCCCTGTTTGTGGAGACAAGGTCTCGGGCTATCATTACGGGCTTCTCACCTGCGAAAGTTGTAAGGTACGTTGTGTAAGGCACACATGCGGTTTTTCTGAAATATTGTTTTGTCAACCTAAATCCTGATAAATATTTCTAATGCAGGGCTTCTTCAAGAGGACCGTTCAGAATAACAAGAGATACACATGTGCAGAAAATCAAGAATGTAAAATAGACAAAACCCAACGGAAGAGATGTCCGTTTTGTCGATTTCAAAAATGCCTTAATGTGGGCATGAGATTAGAAGGTATGGCTCTCCTTAATATATCTTTTTATTTTTCCTATTATCCACCTCTCTGTATAAATGTAATAGGCTACAACAGCATTGACATGCGACATGTTATTTACCTAATCCATTAAAAAAGCACGACGGAAATAAATCGAGGGCAAAGGTTTGCCAGACAGCCATGGGAAAAAGCACCTGTTTCCGTAATGAAATGAAACATTCTTGACTTGATCTATACAAGAAAAAGTTCTATGATGTTCAGACATTTACCTTAAAAAAAGTCACCATTAGGACCAGAGGGATGCTTTCAAATTCAAAACAATGCCAATACATTCTAAGCAAATTTTCTACTGAAGTTGAATTTGTAATGCAATATGGTGGAAATATACTATTTATAACTGGGATTTGACCTTATATGTTGTTTTGGAAAATGCCTTTTTTTAGCAATTATTTTGTATTCCTTGTTGGTTCATCTAACTTATTTTTTTCTCTTGCTCTAACAGCAGTGCGTGCAGACCGCATGCGTGGGGGAAGGAATAAGTTTGGCCCCATGTACAAACGAGATAGAGCCATCAAGCAGCAGAAGAAGGCTTTGATACGTTCCAACAGTTTCAAGCTGGAATCAGCCCCTCCATCAGCTTCCCCCATCCAGGCTGACTATGGTTTCACTGGCTCGCTGCTCAGCCTCCCAACCATCTCTAAAGGTCTTCTACCTCCCACCCCAGCCTCCATAACCCCCACAGACTATGAGCCCAACATCTATGGACCCTCCTCACTTGGCATGACTATGCAGTCACAAACACAGTTGCCCCCCCAGTACCAGTACATTGCATTTCCCAACAGGGCCATCAAGTCTGAATGTCCTGACCACTACACCAGCTCCCCAGAGTCTCTGGTAGGCTATACTTACCCAGACGTGTACACCTCGGGCTCCCCTCAGCCTCTCAGCTTGCCCCCTCTGGTTCTGGAGCTGCTGCGCTGTGACCCAGACCAACAGGCCGTGCAGAATAAGATAGTAACCCACTTGCAGCAGGAGCAGAATGGCCGGGGACGAATGGAGAAGCTCAGTACTTTCAGTCTAATGTGTCGGATGGCAGACCAAACACTGTTCTCCATAGTGGAATGGGCCAGGAGCTGCATCTTCTTCAAAGAGCTAAGGGTAAGCCACATTCATATCTCAAATACAGTTCATCTGAACATAATCCCAAACCAGTCAATGACAAATATGGAAGAAAAAAAACGTAACTTGAAATGGATTTTTTCTTTGCTGACTGTGCCATAAATGAAATTATAATTATTGTAAAAGGGAATAATATTTTCCCAGTCATTCTTTTTTTAAATGTAAAATCGTAGCAAAAAATATCTACTTTAGAAATTCTAAGCTGCAGAAGATGTGTTCAGTGTTTTGTTCTATTCCCCTGCAATGTGACAGACAGCGTTCGTTATTCCAATGTGGTCGGTTGTTCCTTGATGAGAGCTTTAGAAAAGCTTCATTTAAGGTGCCAGAGAAGGCCAGTCTATCACCCTCGGGGTAACGATTACAGATGAATCAGTGTCTCAGCCCAAAAAGCACACATGATTCTCTGTATCAACAAAATGACGCAACAGAGTTCTGCCATTCAGTACGACGTGACGAATAGATCACACTCAAATCAATCAACATTCAATAGAAAGATCAATAGCGTCGTTGACACTGTTAGACACTGGACACATGTGGCTGTAGAAAAGACACATTATGATGAAGGCTGATCAGCCCTTTTTTATGTCTTCATCACCTCAAAGAGTCCATTTTCATTACAGTCTTTTGTTTTTTCTCTTATCTAGGAAACAATGGGTGTACTGTGAATATGATGAAATACTGGAATAAGACAAATCTCTAGCACCACTGGGTATAGTAGCAATCTGTACAAAGCAATGAAAAAGTAAACGTTCAAGATTTTTTTTGGTTCTAATTTCATTTACCACTACCCAATAATGAATATGCAAACAAACACACTTTGTGTGTGTTTTTGAGCTGACCCATAATGGGATTTGATGTCCACTTGCACTGCTGCTCTTGCTAAGGTGGGGCAGCAAGCCCTTTTTGCCTTGTCATAGGACGAGAGAGGAGGGCCTAAGTGGAGTTCCGAGAAATAACGAATGAGAGAAGAACACAACGATAGACTTTTCCTTTACTCAATAATTCCCCTATATGGTTTCTTACCTAACAAATGCATTTCAACTGCCTGAAGTATAGTTGTTTGATTTTTGATTTGACTGTGATTTTATAATAGTCCATTATAACATTACAGTGTAAGCATTCGACACATGTGAGCATCTCAAGTATTGTGCGTGACATGCAACAAATGTAGCAATACAGACCTGGTGAATTGCAACCAGCTTGGATTCATATCGTAACAATATCGCTGCACATGTAAACGGGAGAGGCTCTCACAGAAAAAGCTACAGTATTTCTCTCTGGGATTACATTCCATGTTGGTGATAACGGGAGAATGTCTGCTCTCCCAGTCCAGCATTGTGGTATACATTGTAATTAAGCGCAGAGCAAAACTCAAAACACTCGATGGGTGTTAAACAATACTTTGATGGGCAATATGCTTTTAACCAATATAGACTGAGGTGCTGCGTGTATAGCAACAGTTTTCACATGCCCAATATGGTAATTGGGTAAGGTAGGGGAAGCAGGGAAAACATTTACGGATAGTCTGTTCTTTCTGGATGTAATTTTCTAGGTATTGTATAGGGAAAAATGTTGAAATAATATGTAATATGATATAGTTGCTATAATGCAAATAAAATGGTTGAACCCAGCTTTCTTGACACAGTCCCATGAGTTCAGGATTTCAATGGACACTCAGTACTGTATGTCAGTGTGGTGTATAAAAATACACAACATACTGAATGTTACTAATGTGTGTGTGTGTGCCGATTCCTCTTGGAAAGGAAGTACCGTAGGTCACTGAGCCCTGGAGCTTCCTCCAGTTGTCCCCTTCCCCCCCTTCTGTACACTCCACCCCCCCCCCCACCCCCATTCCATCCCACCCCAATTCTCCAGATGAATCCAAACATGTATGGGGTTGTAGCACGTGGAGCTAGATTGGATCTCTCTGCTGAAAAGATATATCGTTTCATTCAAGGCCCAGTAATTCTGTCAGGCCCATGCCAGATGAATGTGTGTCCGGGCCAGAGACGACACTGTGAAGGGGGCTACCGCAACGCTCTCTGTGTCACCAGCTGTAGAATTACCGACTGAGTCGTCCTTCGGCTCCCAGAGTAATATGTGTCGGCAATCTGCCCCCCTACACACACACACACACACACACACACACACACACACACACACACACACACGCACACACACGCACGCACGCACGCACGCACACACACACACACACACACACACACACACACACACACACACACACACACACACACACACACACACACACACACACCCCTTCTCCCCATCCCCCAACTGATGAAATGGGAGTTGGCCTGGAGGGTGACAGAATACAAGGAGAGGTGAAGAGGTGGGAGAGGTCATCTGTGATGCTCGTAAAATATGGTGTGATGAGACGCGAAACACTGACACCAGCCCCAGACCCCTGTCGGGAAATATGGCACAAGGACCCTCATCTTCCTCTCGCCCTGTTTATAGTCTGTCTATTTATTTATCCGTCCGTGGGTGTGGGAGTTTCAAGTGGGACCACACTAACCCTCCGTCGCTAGGTTTTAGGTGCTTGACTTTTTGATGTTGATTGATGCCGACCTAAAATGGTATCGTTGGTGTATCGGATTTGATTTGACATTGAATTGGACAGAGACATTACATGGCTCCAGTAGTGCCTTCACGTCTGAAATTGGTTTGAGTTAATGTGTGTGTGTGTGTGTTCCCTCTCCAAGGTAGGGGACCAGATGAAGCTGCTTCATAACTCCTGGTCGGAACTGTTGGTTCTCGACCACGTCTTCAGACAGGTGCAGCATGGAAAAGAGAGCAGCATACTGCTCGTGACTGGACAGGAGGTAAAGAATTTCACTTGTCACACGTGATGCTGTTAATAATATCAAACATATCTTATCAACAATATCCTCTTTGGCCATAACTTGCGGTAACGTCTTATTGTGATTATTTTGCAAATGTTAAATGTCATAATCATTTAGTAAGCAATAAGCATGTGTTTAAGCATATGCTTTAATAGACATAGGACAATGGGGAAAGCTGTTTGTTTTACCCCTTCAGCTGGATGAGGACTTACCGCCCGTTCCTTGTTTTCCCACATTGTGGTCAAGTTTAGAGTTTGCTAAACATAACAGGAACAAACAACTACTATCAGCTAACTGGCCTCAGTGTACATGTAGCAGAGCTCAATATTCTGCTTCTCAAGAACAGTGGAGGGGTGGGGGCAGGGGAAGGGGATGTGTGTGTGTGTGTGTGTGTGTGTGTGTGTGTGTGTGTGTCTATGTGTGTGTTTGTATTTCTGTGTGTGAAGTGTGTGTGTGTGTGTGTGTGTGTGTGAGGGGGTGCGATCAGTGATGGCTGGTTTCAAACAAAGTAGGTAAGCGGAAAAATACTGTGGTGCATGGCGAATTTATATGATAAATTATAATAATTGGTTATTTAATGAAATTCTTGGCGACGATTCAGCACTACAATTGTAACGTGAACCCTTAGCATCCATAACAGTGACCCTGTACTCTACCTGTTTCCAGATTGAGACGTCGTCTGTTGTGTCCCAGGCAGAGGCGACTCTGTCAGGCCTGGTCCAGAGAGGCCAGGAGCTGGCTGGTAGGCTGCAAGCTCTGCAAGTGGACCGCCGGGAAATCGCCTGTCTCAAATTCCTGCTTCTCTTCAACCCAAGTGAGTGAACAGGAAACGTAAGATTACGTGTCTGCCTTTTAGCGTTTGAGGCTGTGCAGCTATACGCAATGCATGGTAGTTAGTGGTTATTAGTTTGCGCTTTCTTTTCACTCCAAAAGTTCAAATGGACATTTTACGTTCTAAATGAATAATATCCATAGTGCAATGTGTTGTTTGATGTTAATATACAAATTGGATTAATATGCAAATTAAGACCAGATACGCCTTTTGAGTTTTCAAGGAGGCACCTTCCCTCCTCGATTTGTGGAATAGAGCAATATCTCCAATAGTCTAAACAGTGAGCTCTAACGTGCGGTCCCTCTCCTCCATATCCGCTCTTTGCAGAGCCAGAGTACTTCATTTTTATTGTATTAAAAAATTATGGTTATATTCCTGGAGCTTTTGTTAGGTTTTGCCGTGACATTCTATTATGTCTGATAGCTGTAATAGCCCAGTGGGGATTTTCTTACCGATTTAATTTCTGCAGCCTTGTAACATTGTACTTTATATAAAAATTGTGATGGCAATCCAGTATGTCAAGGCAAACCTCTTAATGCATTTTGTATTTGGCTGATAAGTAGTTACCAGTTAGACTGTGTATCTTTAAACCGATATTGCTGTTCTACAGATCCCGATTTTTAATAGCAAATTGAAATCTTAAGAAAACTGTCCAATCTGCAGACAGATCTAGTTATTTATCCAGAAGGTTACTTTATTGTCCCAATCCGTCCTTTCAAATCCAACTCACTCAATACCATTTTAGGCGCCGTCATGAGGTAACATTAACAAAGACAACCTCTCCTATTGTCCCCTAATGGCACTCAATAGAAGCATAATGGGGGTCCGTCTTCATTCATGCTCAGGATTCTTTGCATATGGAGGTTGTATAGACATCACTTGGCAAGGTTCCCAGAAGTGATTGTTGTTTAGCACCCGAAAGCACAGAATAAGATCAGTTTGAATAAGAAGAGCCCTTGTCACATTGAAAATATTGGCCGTCTCTGCTGTTTGACTCCCTCGCTCTCCCTAACCTCTTCATCAATGTCAGGTTTGTTGGGAGTAATTAAGTTGCGCCAATGCAGTTTGAATAGGTTATTGGAAATATTTAATTACTGCTTCTAAAACCTTCCTGGTTTTTAAAGCTATTTCATAGACGGTGGCAGACAGACACACATACACACACACATACACGCACACGTTACGCAGACACCATTCAGCATTCAATTTTAAGAGTTCTAATGAAAATCATAATGTGCATTTGTACCAATGTGCACCCACTCCTCATTTTCTGTGTTTCTGTTTGTGTGCGCATGCGCAGATGTAAAGCTGCTAGAAAACCAGGCGTTTGTGGAGGGCGTTCAGGAGCAGGTGAACGGGGCTCTGCTGGAGTACACTTTGTCTACATACCCTCAGTTCATGGACAAGTTTGGCGAGCTGGTGCTGCGCCTGCCCGAGCTCCGAGCCCTCAGCACCCAGGCTGAGGACTACCTGTGCTACATGCACCTCAGCGGGGAAGTGCCCTGCAACAACCTGCTCATCGAGATGCTGCATGCCAAGAGAGCGTGTGTGTGAGAAAAACGTGTGTGCGTCTGAGAGAGAGAGAGAGAGAGAGAGAGAGAGAGAGAGAGAGAGAGAGAGAGAGAGAGAGAGAGAGAGAGAGAGAGAGAGAGAGAGAGAGAGAGAGAGAGAGAGAGAGAGAGAGAGATAGTCAGTGTGATCACATATTTCTAACAGATTAGGGTTTGTAATTCTGTGTGCCCGGTGTGTGAGTGCGAGTGCGTGAGGGAGATTCAAAAACTCTTACCCTGCGGTGAGCCACTTCACGACCTGTGTGTTTAGGGCAGACGTCAGACTCATGGCAAAAGGCCAGTTTGTAAAGTGAAGAGTTCTTCCTGATTCTCCACAGGGACCCTGTGACACACGGCCTATTTGAAAAGCCACGTCTCAACAGACACTACTTTAATTTCAGCATGCTCGTTTGTCAAGTCTCACCCACCCAAATGGAAGAAAAAAAAATCACATAACATATAAGAGTCATAATAAATTAGTTTGATCAATTTAGACATAATCATGTGTAGACATTTTAAAAACATACAAGAGGTAACACGAACAAGAACATTTGTGTGATCATAGTCATTGAATCTTTCCAGGAAGAGAGAGAGAGAGGCAGAGAGAGAGAGAGAGAGAGAGAGAGAGAGAGAGAGAGAGAGAGAGAGAAGGGAGACATACACCACGGCTGTGTGGGGGAGAGCGTGAGGAAGACGTCTCTGACAGCGGCCATCGCAGTGTAGTGATGGGGGGGGGGGGGGGGGGGGGTGGAGGAGGACGCGAGAAAGGAGACACAATCCCGTTTGTGAACGGAGGGGGGGAAAAGAAAAAAGAACAACAAAGAGCGGACAGCGTTTTCTCATCAGGACGACGTGCACGAGAAAAGCAGGCGGTTCGTCCTTCAGTTTTCATCGAGGAGCCATCCAACCCGGGCAAGAAAGGCAGGCCAAGGCCAGGTCAGGGGACAGACACTGAGGATGTATTCCAGGCTCTTTGTCCTGGCAACATGTGTAGCAAAACATGCATCTGGGAACATATGGACGCTCTTGTAACAAAATAAAAAATGGGAAAGTTCTTTTTATGGGTTGATGTTGTAAATAGTGGTGCATCGTCACTTGAATAACAATGGCTAAAAATGGTTGGCGTCTACAAGATAGTATTATTAAACAGCGTTTTGATATTGTGGAATTTGAACACATTGTTTGCACCATCAATGTCGTACCTAACGTTTGTATTTCAACGGCTGTTTTAACTTATTGCAGACAATCACCCCACCTGCCTTAACTTAAAGTTGGCCTGGGTCCACATTAGTTTTATTACCTAAACAAGAGTGCCATCGGTCACTCATCTCTGTACAGCATATTTATATTGTGAAGCTACGTGGATAAAACACTGTGAGCTAAAGATGATAACACAAATATGCTTCTCTGTTTTTCATTTAAAATGCTTTTGTTGTGAATTTGATTCTCTATAGCCTCTATTCCTCTTTGTCTTTTTTTTTAGTTAACATGTTGCTTTTTTAAAACTAAAATATTATATAATTCTTACAGTGGCATGAGCCAAGCCTTTTTCTTTTAAATATATTTTATTGTAACCATCAAACCAATAAATGAAACTAAGTAAAGCTCCCATTTATGTGTTGATAATTATTCATAAGCCCTTGGTTAATGTTTAATCATGGGTCTTTTTAATTCATTAATCTTATGTGATAGTTGTATTCTTTGACCTATGCACAATAACATTCACACAAATCTCAAATCCATTTGCAATATACAGTATCTCCAATTAGTGCGAAGACCAGACTAACAGACAGAACATGACTAGATATACTACTTCAAGAGAACAATTTCAACACACTGTATAAGAGCATCGGAGCGTCTACAATTGATACAAAACTCACAAGAAATGTTCTTAATAACATAACAAAGCACAAGATCCAGCATAATGTTCAGGTCTACAACTTCAAATAACTGCCCCTAAGGCTTACACTAAGTTCCCTCAGGTGAACAGTAATGAGTGTCGGTATACCTAGTGCATCTGTCTGTAGCACAGATAAAAAGAAGCCAGATGGGCTGATTCTACTACTATCGAGGGAAGGAAAGGTGCCCAGAGTCTGTAAATCCAGGCGTAGTCACTACAGCACAAAGAGGTAGGAGGGAGGGGGGGGGGGGGGCGACGACGACGACGACATGTTGACAACAGGGGACGGGTGGTGTGATCGACACTGTGTGTTAGCAGCTGAACATCTCTACTACTGTAATTGGTGATGAAAACATCTGTCGTACTAGCCAAGTTCTTTTAAAACTCTGACAACGTGATGTTGTCTGGTCATTTCTCATAACTATGCAGCCTTTCAACAGTGATGTAAAAGGCTCTTAGAATGTTTAAAATGATACTGCATAATAAAGTGAGAGACAAAACACAGACCCCCCCCCTCCTAAACTAAACTCTGTGTCTTTCCCTTTTCACGACCGTTAACAGTGGACCAGCCCCTTTCCAAAAAGCAGCTGAGTGACTGACTGGTGGAGCCATGGGAAAGGGACAGGGCTAGGAGGAGGAGTTCCTCCTGCAGCCGGCTTCCTGCTTCACACACTCAGTTCTGGAGAAGTATGTGTATTCCCTACACTAGGCAAAATGCGTGCGCACGAATACAAACATTTAGGAAAATGTCTTCATGTAGTGTAGTCCTGATGGGCTGTCATGCTCCAAACTCCAGCGGTGACATTCAGCCAGCATCTGTCAATCAGCAACCTGGGGGGAAAAAGAAACAGCTTTGATATTTGTCTCTGGTCATCATGCTTGTTAGTGTGTGTGTGTGTGTGTGTGTGTGTGTGTGTGTGTGTGTGTGTGTGTGCGTGCGTGTGTGTGTGTGTGTGTGTGTGTGTGTGTGTGTGTGTGTGTGTGTGTGTGTGTGTGTGTGTGTGTTTGGGGTAGCAGGTGTTCAAGTGGTTAATGGCCAGTCATCTAAATAACTATCCCTGTCTACTACTGATGTGAAAGTGTCTCTTGTCTCGATTGTCAACAATCCATAATAAAGTGCCCCTTACTGCACACCATTCATCAGGTGTTCCACACAAAAGGGAAAACATTTGGCAAATCCATTACACGCGGCTTTCTTACTCTGCCTGGCCAACACATAATGGTTTAGGTGACTTAACCTTCTTTCCCATCTGCCCCTACCTCTAGTCATCCAGATGGGAAAGAAACAAAATAACAAAGCCTTTTCCTGGGTTTTCCCTGCATCAATCTGCAACCTCCAAAAAGGGCTACCCTTATGTGCTTCCTGATTCAGACACTCGGTTCCCAGTTTTAAGTTTAACATTACGGGATAATAATATCCCACAATGCCATTGCCGAGAACACTGAAACAGCACTTTAGATTCCAATATTCAGAGGGGATTTGGGTTGAGAAGAGACATGCCATTGAGTTTATTACCTGACGGTTTGAAAGCAGTTAATTGGACAACCTGGAGGAGCACATAAGAATAAACGTGGATCAAACGTTTGATCAAATGTCAAACTGCAAAGAATTTATCAGTGATTTCATGTGTGCAACACATCTTTTTCATGATGACATAAAATGTAAGTAATCCATTGTCTTAGAGGTACACAGTAGAAATACCTGGTTTCCTGATGCTGGCTGCAAAGAGAAGGTCGCAAAACTATCTTTTCTGAAACTCTCTGAAACACAAAAAGACACTTAAACATCATATTCCATTTACTCGGGTAAGTTTCATTTATATGTCTCATCCAAGGCTAAGAACAAGACCAAATAACACTGACATACAATATGAAAAGCATCAAACAAAAGTGTAAAATACAGTACATAATTTTCTTTTTATACAAAGAATGAAAGCCAGTACTGAATAACAATAATAACTAGACGTTTTATTTTAAAGCGCTTATCTACAACCCAAAGAAGCTTCACATGGTAAACGAGAGTTTAGTTTAACAGCCCCGGAGTCCCCCCATCATTCTCCCTATGTTGTCAGGACCTTACTGTCTGTCTATCAACAGGACCAAGAGCATACGCATCCTCAGCCGACCACGCAAAGCCCGGCCTACCGTTCTTGATGACCAGGGAGGTGGAGGTGGAGCTCGGGGGGCCGGACGTCTCGCTGGTCTCGGGGCTGGAGGGAGGAACCAAGTTCTGAGCCCAGGAGGATGCTGGGGTCCTCTGGGAGGGCAGGAAACTGATTGGCTGGGAACAGTTCTGGAACACACAAAGACAACCCTGCTGGAATCTGCTAGCAAACGTCTCTGTAGAGTGCAAACTTTAGTTGAACAGCAATTCATTATTTTGGATATATTTATATATATATATATTTTGATGACCTGGAGTATTAGATAAGGTGTATGGGTTTAACTCACTGTGAAAGATAAGGCTTTTCTTTTCTCTTTGATCCTCTTTATAGCATTCCTCACCTTTGGGGAAATATTTTCACACATATTTTGAATGCTGAGTCGTTTGCATACATAAAATACCCACTCTAAATCGTATGTAATAGTATCTCATATATGTTATACTATATACTGTATGTAATAGTATATTCAGTAAAACAAATGGTTTCAATGACCCACCTCACTATTGTACACAGCATAGACCAAGAATATGTACAGGCCCTGCAAGGAGACAAAACAAAAGGCAGAACATGTTTGTCACTGTTTTTGGACATAATAGCTCATTGTTTGACCGCTAGCCATGAAGTGTGCGTGCTTGGTGTCGGTGTAGAAGAGATGCTACCCCTGGAGAACACAGGCTGGTCTGTGCCTGCTCTGGGGCCCTCCCTACGCGAGGAAGACTCCTACTGTAGGTTTATCTCCTTTCTGCTAGGCCCTAACAGTAAATCTAAATTAACTAGCAACTCTCTGGGGGTCAGTCGGGGGGCAGCTCCCTCTGATTAATTAAAGGCCGAGGAAGAGCCTAAAAACAAGGGGGAGAGGAGTGGATGGGGGTGGGGGGTGGGGGGGGGGGGTGAAAGAGAAGCAGAGGGAGGTAGAGAAGAAGAAAGAGAGGGAGAAAGTCACATCACGGGAAATGGAAAGTGAAGAAGAAAGCGAGCGAGTGAGAGCGAGGGAGAGGGAGAGAGGAAGTGAGCAGTCCGGCGGGGCTCTGATTTAGTAATGCGGCCGCGTGTTATCAGGGTGGGATGGGAGAGGAGCTGGAGGTAAGTCTGGCCAGGGGTCAGTCTGGAAGGACCTGGATTCCTGCCATGACCTGTCCTTCAAAGGCTCATCCGCACTCTCCCACACACACACACACACACACACACACACACACAGACGCACTTGTACACACGCAGGCACACACATACACACATACACACATTATGAAAACCCTTTCAATAATCCTGGTACACGCACATAACTTTGCGTGCAATGTTGAAGTCTTTCTCGCTAACGCGAGTTGTTACGAGTTGAGACAGACAAAGGGGGAATGCTCACCTGAAAGGCATTGAGGACTATGAAGATATAAGCCATGACAACGGACAGGTGCACCAGGACCCCACACAGCCAGGTCAGGCCCAGCACTGGCAGCAGAATCAGCACTGGCCGCGTCACAGCCCTGCAATGTGTAAAGTGTCAGTGTCGTGTGGTTAAAAACCCTGGGTGACGGACGGCTAGGAGAGGTGATAGGAATCCCCATTGGTAAAAGACAAGCAACAATACATGTGTTTAGAAATCCACAGTCTTCTCGTGAATTCTGCATCTGTTTTTGTTTGTATTGTATTTTTGAAAAATGCCAATAGGCCAGAAGAAAGCCCGATTAAGATATTTAAAGGTATATTGACGTTCCCTCAAAGAAAATCAAGATTTCACATCACGTTTTCCATCTCCACTTAGCAATGGATTTTTACAGATTTACACGGTGTTCCCTTTTCTATTACAACAAGCCTTTCAATACTCCTGGAACGTAGGCTGCCAAATAACATTTTGTGAGGAGAGAGGCAGAGAAGGTTGTCTTTGTTCAAACCTCTTTTGTTGTTGTCTTGCTGCACCTGGATGGAAAATTGAGTTTTCAGTCTGAACTATGTTGACAAGGACAAAGTGAGCAGTTGCTCTCCTTCATTTTCTTTTTACATTGTAGGTTGTTTTCTTTCTACTATTCTGACATTTCTGAGCATTCCTGAAGCCACCAAGGCAGCAATGACAGCGAAAATGGCGACTGAAGTTATGAACTCCAGATAGGGTCACAGTCAATAAAGACATTTGGTTCTGTTATTAACAATAAAAAAATATAATGTGGCATATATTTGTGCTCTCTGCCGTGTTTTCTGAAAAGCTGTGGGTCTGAAGTGCGTCTGGTCTGAACATTAGCGAAATACCAGTTAGATATACACTCAAACACACACACACGCACACGCGCACACGCGCACATGCACATGCGCACACGCACACACACACACACACACACACACACACACACACACACACACACACACACACACACACACACTCACACACACACACACACACACACACACACACACACACACACACACACACACACACACACTTTGTCTCTGTTCTTGGACCAGGTGTTAGACTGATAAGCCCATTCAACTCCCACAGCAGTCTCCCAAAACTAGACTCTCACACTGCCTGTCTGTGTGTCTGTCTGACCAGTTACTGTTTCTGTCTAACATTTCAAACAGAGAGAGACTTTCGGAAATCAAGAGAGCGAGCCAGCGATGTGAGGATGAACTTGTATAGGTCATAGGTTAAAGCTTTTAAATGGGTTCTATGGTTCAAAAGTACTTCTCTGTTTGGAATAGAGTGAGTCTAAGTGGCACATTTACTTAAGTGGAATATTTGAAAATTCTTCTTCTTTCTTAGCCTGACCCTTTTTACTCATGAACCATATGATGAACTTACATTTTACTTAAATTTTTACTTTATATGAACATATTGATGGGGAAGATGTATTTGTCTTTAGTTCTAGACTCACCAGGTTAGGTCAAAGGTATGCATCTTCGAGGCTGAACTTGGCGTGAGCATCTTTGCTCGACGACGAGCGCTGGAAACCGTAACCATGACAACCCGACAGAGTACAACTGCATTGACCTAGGTACACAGGATAAAGGAATACATATTGAGAGTCCATACTCACTTTCATAATAGATGTAACATAAATGTAATAAATGATGTCAAATAAATTTAGATAATTAAGCATTTCTGTCCATTTTTCTATTTTGCTATCTGTCCTTCAAATTCTGTCTCTCGCATAAATACACACACACACACACACACACACACACACACACACACACACACACACACACACACACACTCATTTCAAATATATTAAAGTGACGTACTGCCAAGACAAAGATAACAGGTCCAACAAAAGCCCAAATCATATCGTTCTCCACGTTTAACCAGCAGTGATTGACTGCCTTGTACTTGTCCAGGGAAATCGTCAAGGTTACACCAACAATGAGAAACGGTAAGCCTGAAAAAAGAATGAAGAAGAATGAAGGAAAGTGCGACAAAATAGTTATTTTTGGGGGGTTAGTTCAACAGCATTAATAGTCACAACAAAAGGTAGTTTGTGTTGCGGTGGATGGAGGTGCATGCACTATCCATTCACCACGCATTCTCTATTTAGTCTGAGCTGAATGGAAACAGCCAGCATAAAGACATCTGCCTGGTCTGAATGTGTTCTGAGTGTGGACTCCCTGCCGCTAAGTATGTGAATGAACACATTCTGCCAAAAATCTGGCTTCAGGTCACAACACAAAAGCCTTTGGGAACAACTACAGCAGCAGCGGCAGGAGGTGTGCGTAGGACGCAGACCTGAAAACGTT
The DNA here is from genome assembly GCA_026901105.3 of Galaxias olidus. Classification (NCBI taxonomy): domain Eukaryota; kingdom Metazoa; phylum Chordata; class Actinopteri; order Galaxiiformes; family Galaxiidae; genus Galaxias; species Galaxias olidus. Next base: position 193,576 of record JAPMUY010004297.1, read on the forward strand.
TGCAAAACTGTGAGCATGACTTACTTCATTGTGCCAACCTGTTTTCACTTGTTTGCACGTCGTACAGTACGCCCTGCCACAATGCACACCAAAATCCCAAACATCAAACAGAGGTGGCTCAGATTGCACGGTGTACAGTAACACGTTGTACTGTGTCGAAGCATTGTACTGGACCAATGCAGAATGGAGTTTAGAAATAAATTGTTTCTTTACCCCAGCCAATGACATAGTAGAGTTTCATCCTGCGGTCCTCACTGATGTTGACCGAGACCACTTTGCTCCAGAGCAGCAGGCCCTCCACCAGCATCCAGGAGAATGAGGCCATGAAGAAGAGGTGCAGCAGGGCTGTGACCACCAGACACGCCCCCTGGTGGTCACAACACGAACAGTCAGGACAGGGCCAGGGGAGAAGAACAGCATACACCATGGAGGTCAACCTCTGACCTGAGATAAGGTCAGACTTCTGTTCTACACGCTATCATCTATTATCAGGTAGGGCTATCCGGTTATAATAAGTGAACCCGTGCACCATGCTAGGAGACTCACCTCATTGGCAGAAGCAGAGTCACTGCACATGAGCAGCAGCTCAGCTATCCCCAGAGCCACAATCAGGTTCTTATGGACCGTGGTGCGGTCGGACTTGGGAACACTAATACACAAGAAAAACCCATCACAACATGAGCAGGAAGTACATCAGAGGGGGTGGTGGGTTTTTCAGTTTTAGGGGGGAAAGCTGTTTATGTTGCGGGTTTATGAGTGTCTCTCTTACCCCACGGCGACGAAGAGGATGAAAGTGAAGAGAAGGCCACACAGAGACACGCCACAGCCAATAAACGTCAGGACCTGGAGAAATCTCTCGTTCTCTGGGCTCCTCTGTCACGCACAGGCAGACCCACGCACACGCACACACACACACATGCACACACGCACTCACGCACGCACGCACGCACGCACGCCCGCACACACACACACGCACACACACACACACACACACACACACACACAAACACACACACGCGCGCGCACACACACACACACACACACACATGCACACACACACGTATCCACACACGCACACACACACACAAACACACGCACACACACACGCACACACACACACACACACACACACACACACACACACACACACACGCACACACACAATCACACACAAACAAGGTTTAGGTGTTTGTGGACCTACTGCAGTGCAATATTTTGGTGAAAGCTACTGTTCAGTGACTTTCAAGGTCAAATGTTCTCAAATACAATAACACAATGATGCGGATATTCGGAAGGATGTTCACAATAATAATAACACTATAGTAGTTGAACAGCCGAGAGCAGGGAAGACCATGTAGGACGTTAAATGTGCTGTCATACAAATAACTGAAATGCTTCAAGGCAAATACACAAATGCATTTTTTGATTGAGGCAGACTCTCGAGGTGTATGTCCAATTTCAAAAGGCAACATCAGAAAAACGTTCACAGAATTTCAAGGCCCGTGAAGGCCTTGTACCACGGCATCCAGCAACTCTCACTTGGACTTCGTACACCTGCAGCAGCAGGGCAAAGTTGGTGGTGTGGTTGCACGAGCATACGGTGGAGCCGTATTGTCTGGACACCACCTCACAGCCCTTCGTAGACCACCAGCCTCCTGTCTCTGGGCTAAAGAGGAACAGTACGTTACCTACAGCCCATAACAACGTCGGGGCCGCATTGAATGAACCAAAGGGGTTACAGATTGCCATTGAGGCGCAAAACATGCTTCCGCACATCATTCATACAAGAGTTTTCTATGGAAAAGTCATACAGTACAGTAGGCCCACTCACATGAGATTGAAATCCCAGAATGCACACACTGGGTCATACACGGTCCCTGCAGGGTTCTGTAGAAGGAACACGATCTCACGTCAGCATGCAGCACGAGGTAGACCGAGCCAAGTGGAAAAACGCAGAATAGAGATGGAAAGATAAAGATGTCTTCATCGTCTCGAGACATAATGGTGTGCTGAGTGTACTGAGAGAATGAAAGGTGTATCTGTCGTACTGAGAGAGTGAAAGGTGTATCTGTCGTACTGAGAGAGTGAAAGGTGTATCTGTCGTATTGAGAGAGTGAAAGGTGTATCTGTCGTACTGAGAGAGTGAAAGGTGTATCTGTCGTACTGAGAGAGTGAAAGGTGTATCTGTCGTACTGAGAGAGTGAAAGGTGTATCTGTCGTACTGAGAGAGTGAAAGGTGTATCTGTCGTATTGAGAGAGTGAAAGGTGTATCTGTCGTACTGAGAGAGTGAAAGGTGTATCTGTCGTACTGAGAGAGTGAAAGGTGTATCTGTCGTATTGAGAGAGTGAAAGGTGTATCTGTCGCATTGAGAGAGTGAAAGGTGTATCTGTCGCATTGAGAGAGTGAAAGGTGTATCTGTCGCATTGAGAGAGTGAAAGGTGCATTCGTCGTACTGAGAGAGTGAAAGGTGTATCTGTCGTATTGAGAGAGTGAAAGGTGTATCTGTCGTACTGAGAGAGTGAAAGGTGTATCTGTCGTACTGAGAGAATGAAAGGTGTATCTGTCGTACTGAGAGAATGAAAGGTGTATCTGTCGCATTGAGAGAATGAAAGGTGTATCTGTCGCATTGAGAGAGTGAAAGGTGTATCTGTCGCATTGAGAGAGTGAAAGGTGTATCTGTCGTACTGAGAGAGTGAAAGGTGCATTCGTCGCGTGTACTTTATGTGTGACATGGTGAGACCTGTGCTCTGTGCTGGAGCTGGAAGCGGACCGCCATGCTGACGGGTTGGTTGTCCCCCAGGATGGTGGTGGAGATGACCGAGGAGCCCAGCACGGTGCCCAGGTACCTGCAACCACCAGACAGTTCGTCCAGTAAAACACCCGATCGGGGACAAGGCACCAGGAGAGGGCGAACTGAACCAGGCACATGGTTTTCTAAAACCCAACACGCTTCTTGATTCGGTATGAGGTGAATGCTGCCTTCAAAAAAAGACACTTTTCCTAACACACCCAGGAAAAAAGGGATGGGTTAATGGGAAAGGTTAAGGGTGCCGACAGACGCTTCACTGTGCTCTCACCTTTGGCTGCCGTCGGTGACCGTGGGAAACGCGAGGGTGATGTTCTGCTCCGAGTTGAAGAGCGGACGGAGAGATCCATACCAAGTGTTTACCAGGGTGAGCTTGCGGAAGCCTGGGGCCAGACGAACAAAAACCTGAGTGGCTTTACTCCCAATGTGGGAACGTTGGAGAATGAAGCACTAAATGGAACACAATTCAATAGGAACGGCCCGTCTCCAACTCGCATGGAGCATGTATTGCATGTGGCGTACGCAAAACAAAATAACTGTATCTTCACCCTGACCTTGCGGTTGCACATAAGTGGTTAAATGCATTCCGCACATTTAAAGTGTCTTACTACAGTCCACATTCTGTGCCCACGTTGTGTCTTCACAAAGGAGCCGAACAGAACGGTCTGGTTAGAGTATCAACAAACAAGCCAGTCGCTAATGTAAATCCGCGGCGGAGCCGCGTTCCAACAATTCCCCTACCGTGGCTATGGAGGCTCTGTATGTTCTCAGAAGGCACGGTGATGCAATCTCGGTTGGTCTCGTTTTTGATCTCCGGGCCGCAGAACCAGGAACCGCTGGAGTCCTGCTCCAGCACCTGTTGCTTGACCTCCAACTCTGAACGACAGAACAAGAACACAGATCGCTTCACACTTCTCAGTGGTGACATGCAGCTTATGCAGCTCACTCAGAGAGGAACGTGATTATCTATCCCTGCATCTGATCCACATCCTATTCATAGTAGTCCAGCAGAGTTAATACACACATGTCCTTCAGACGGGGCACAGAAAAAGTCAACCACTTAATATCTTGCCGTGCGGCTGTCCACTTGCTAAGCCTTTCAGGAGCGAACGCGGGCTCTGAGAGAGGGTTCAGCGAGTGCGCGTGGTGGCGTCCTCTGGGACGATGGCGCGTGTGGACTCACTGATGTTGGAGCTGTGAACGAGGAGGTGGTCGGTCTCCGCCATCAGCCGGGAGCTCAGGCCGGTCACCATGCGGTCAATGCTCTTCACCACAGCCATGGGTCCACTCACCACCTGAAACAAAAGGACCCTCGTCTATGAAGCTTCTCATCATTGCAGTAAGTGTAACAGGCTTCTTCATTTTTTATCGTGGCACCGAATCCTTTTTAATTTACGAAAACGGTTCTACAGATTATATGGGAGAGGGGTTGTTATGACAGTGGCGTTTGCAAAGCAACACATTATGATTTTGTGACACTCCCTCCGGTCGTTTGCCGTCTATCAACAGACTTATAAGCACTGAAATCTCATCAGGCGCTGCTTTGAAAGCCCTGCTCCCATGCACGGCGGTCCATGGAGACAGCTAGGACTAGCAGCGCAGAGAGAAAGAGGCAGCGCTTTGTGGCTGACTGTAGCCAGTGTTTCAGCGTGCCACTCTTCCCCATTCAGACTGGGCTGAGGTGGCCTTGGAAGGTAGAGGCCTGTGGGAAGGGGGGCGACGGCGTTGAGAGAGACAGAACACTTAGCATAAGGCAACCTCCACACACACACACGCGCGCACACACACACACGCACGCACGCACGCACGCACGCACGCACGCACATACACACACACACACACACACACACACACACACACATATTCAAACACACACAGACACACACACGCACACATATGTATGCCAAACACACTGGTGATAGAAAGAAAACAGTTTTCAATATGGATCGGGTAAGTCATAGTCGTCCTTGCAGCAATGTTCTGCTGTAAGTGCCAAATGCACTCTGTCAAGCACAGAATGGGCATCTCCCATATCGAAACAATAGTTTGTATATATGTAGAGTATTTATTTGTTCCAGATTCATCAGGTTCACCCATAGAAAACCTATGCCATAAAATATTAAACTTAATTTATTAATCATAGCCAAGGCCTCAATCTAATGGTCCGTTCTCTTTGAAAGCATCTGCACGTGATCTGAGTGCCCTCTAGTGGAACAAAGAAAAACAGCAACGGGCCCATCCACAAAGTCCCTCTGCAGTACCTCTCTGATGGCCTGCCACTTGAGGGCGTTATCCTGGTTGATGACCCCATCTGCCACTGAGATGAAGTGTTGGCTGACTTTCTGCACGCTGGCCTCTCTCCTGTTGCTCTCAGCCAGGGGCTCCGAGTCTGCAGCCAGAGAGAGAAGCTGGACCAGGGACAGCATGTCCCCGGGCTGCAGCCCATCCCGGGTGTCCTCCAGGGCCTGTCTGGAAGCATCCAGGAAACTGGAGGCCTGAGCCCAGCTCAACTGGCCCCCTTGTTGCTCCCCCAGCACAACCTCCATCCCCTGGGGACAAAATAAAATAAAATAGAAAAAGAACACTAAGGCAGGCAGTGAGGGGCACGCGCACCCCCCCCCCCCCCCCCCAAGGTACATAGAAACAGAATAGAATGTCAAAAGGCCAAGAGGAAAAGTAGAAGTACGAGAGCGAGAGTGTTCATGAAAAGTACACAAAAGAAGGCCACACAATAGACAGAACGGAGTGAGTGAGACAGCCCAGAATCGGCGCCGAGTCTTTACCTGTGTCCCATTCGACAGCGTCTTGACGTGGTCCATGAAAGAACTCGGCTGAAAGCGCTGAGCTTCCCTCAGCTCTCTCATCTTCAAGTAGCGCTCTGTTACAAAGGAAACGGTCATCTCAAAACTTTATTGGGCAGAGTTCAATCGGCAACCCTACCGCGTGTGTGTGTGGGGGGGGGGTGCTGTGTAAACGTGCAGCGAGACCGTGCCTTACCCCGCCTGCTCCTGCAGATGGAGGGGAGTGGCTGGGAGCAGTCCGCCCAGCCGTACAGAGGAGCCTGCTGCTGGGACCAGCCCTCCAGAGTCCTGCAGCCCGGCGTCTCCTTTGATCCGTGGACTGCTGCTCGGACGACGACACAAACACCACACACGACCCACACTTCAAAATTGGGAACACGTGAGTTTTTTCATGGTGTGATGCAAACGTCACACCCAGTTCATTTGGAAGTTAGCCGACAAATTCCCTAAATATTTCCTGAATTTGTGTTAGATCTTTGTACATTTCTATGAACATCTTTCCATCCAAACATAAACAGTGGGATCATATAGCCATGCAGTTCACGACCAAAACACTTTCAAACCCCCTCAACCATGACCAGAGATATCTTTGCATGGTGACAAAGCCTGCTGGACGAGTCCTTCAAACCAATCATCATTACACAGCACATCCCACCAAACACTGTGAACTATAGCAGGAAGAATGCTCTCCCCGCTGCCCTCTGCATGGCCCTGCCGGGACCAGTCAACCACACTAATGGCTTTCCTTCTCTTCCCTGTATGGATTTGACTGGACGCATTGAAGCACACGGTGGCTGGGTTAACTGGCCTCTATAGAGGCCGCCCAGCCTTAATGATTCCACTGTCAACAGACGGAGACACCAGAAACAACCTCTACACAGGCTGGAAACAAACTCCTGTGTGTGTGTGCTGCAGATTAGTGATGGACAGCCACACAATGGTCTTTCACTTACAGGACATTCGTTGCGACAACTGGTGAAAAGAAAACAGGGCCGTGGAAGGAGGGACCAAACGTGCAGCCTGGACAAACGGGCATACTTTGTGACCGTACGTAGAATTCTGAAAGGTTCATGAGGGCCTGAAAACGTGTGAACTTAATTACACAGATTTGGTATGTCATTATTTAACCGATTAAATAACCTACCTTAACCTAGCTAGCCTACATACATAAAAGCTTTCCCAAACAAAACAATATTTAACAGGACAAAAATAACTAAACAGCATTATATCCATGGTGTATATGAGTATAGCATATATGGTAACTTGTATTAAGCAAACACTGTATTATGGTAATAGCAGTCGTACCTGGACAGAAGAGGATGGCTGTCACCTCTTTAACCACTGGGTGGCTACTCATCCTATCCATATCCCACGCAAAGAGCCTTTCCTGGGTCAGAGGTGAACAGGCGCTGAGTGCACGCAGCTGCCTGTGCTCCAAAGTCACGTTCCAAACATTCAGGTCAGTGATGTTCCCAACAAAAGGCTCCGTGAAGTTCCCCCCAAAAGAGTCCTGGTCTTGGCCTAAGACGAGTATCCCGTCTCCGTGGATGTCCCTGGACGTGTCCATTCCCGAGCCCATGTCCCCTCTCTCCCCGTCCACGTAGATGGCCCAGTGGCCGTCGGCCCGGCGCCAGGTCACACAGAGGTGGTGCCAGGCGCCGTCGTTGGGGAAGGAGGCCTTGTAGGGCCGGTGCTGTCCGTGGATGATGAGGGCCAGCAGGATGCGTCCGGTCCTGTCCACCTGGCCACGCAGCTGGAACTCATTGGTGAAGATGGGCGCAGCGTAGGAGAAGATGGTGGACACTTGCTCCCAGTCTGGGTCCCATTGCACGCGCATGCACACGCTCACCGTGGCCAGAGGCGGGAAGGTGGTGTTGACACGGGCAAAGCCCTCTTGAGATTCCCTTGGGAAGTTGAGAGCGGGAAACTGCACATCTAAATAGAGAAAATAAAGAAATCATTCAACCCGTCCTTTATTACTCAAAACGGCTGCTGGCTACGGATATGTTTTTAAACAAAAGAACAAAACAAATAGTTCAAAGGATTGTACTTACACTGCTTAGCAAGGGCCAGAGGTTTGAAGTCTTCTGGACTGGAGTCCCTGACCCAGATGGGTAAGTTGAAGGCAGTCACTCGGTGCAGCTCCAGGGTCCCGTCATGGTCCTCCGGCTGGCACATAGTGGTGAGGACACTGAACTGGCCCCTACAGAAGCTATCAGCCCTGGGGTAGGTTAGCGACTGGTTGACCAGCAGGAACACCCATTCTGTTGTGTAGTGGACCAGTTGCCCATTGAAATTCACTGGTAGTTAAACACAAAATAAATCTAGAGTAACACAATGATTGCACAATATAGTCTAAGGTCGTAAAGTTGGCATAAGAAAGCGACAAAGCTGTTACATTTTTAAGATTTGTATGTCTTGTGACAAACAGCGTATTAGATTAATTTGAAATCTGGTATCAGAAGCATTTTAAGCAATTAAGCACAGTTGATACCATGCTATATACTGAGAGGTGTGGTTAATTTAATTTACTGCATTGGCATAACACTGATTGATAGGTGAAACACTCACCCTCTGATATCTTGCCTCTGTCTGGCCCTGCATGAGTTGGTTCACCCCTACAGTGGACCTGCCACAGAAAAGTTTATTATCTAATATTGACCGACAGTAACATGAAAAGGAGACCCTTAGACTTTATGAACAAATTCTAAACAGGATAATAGTTGAGGACATTATTCTGCAAATTAAATAGTATTGGCTTTCTTGAGCAATGCTGCCGTTTAATCCCAAAATAGCCCACAGTGCATTAAACCAACTCCCCTCCAACCAACACTATTAAATAACACAACAATAATAGCCATGGTATGGTATTCTCCATTGATTACTGTAGACGAGTGTTCTAATCATACATTTAATTAATTTCATTGGCTACAATGGATAAATTTGAAATGTATTTTGTGCCAAACATTATGAAATCAGTTGATTCTGGCTTGAGTAAAGAGGAACAGAGAAATCACCAGAATGGAACAGAGCAAAAGTCCACTCAGCAGGGCTCCAGTCATCTCTATACGAGAGTGGCCTTCTGTTAAAACAAACATCAAGCGTTAACTTTATCCTACTGCCAAAATGTGCTCACTGCCCAAAATTTACCTCAACATTATTAAACATTTTAAAACCAAAGCAACGTAATAATGGGTGACAAATATTTTACTTTTCCCTCCATAAACATCTACTGTTAAACAAACCACATGCATACTGCATGACAATTCAGCAAGTGCCTTTTTTGTCGGACTTAGACAAACTGAGATGATGCTTACTGTATGTATGTTTCCTCTGTCTCCAGGTTTCTGGAGTTACCCTCAGAAAGCTACAGCTGTGTTAGTGTTTGGGCAGACCACAGCTTTGGCCGTTGTATATTCATGGAATGACCAGTCCAGTCCAGTCCCCTTGTCCAGTGTCCAGTCCCTGCGTCCAGCATGTCCAGTCCGCCAGGCTGCCCAGAGGGTCTGGCTGGGCTAGAGCAGCGCTGCAAGACAGGGGAGAGAGAAAGATCACGGTGTTTCTGCCCAAACGACCCTTCAGCCTCCCGCCTCCAGAGACCCCCTCCTCAGCACCCTGAATCACTAGCGTCCTTTGTCATGCAAATAAGGTCATTTTTTTAAAAGAACCTACTTACGCAAGCGGTGTCAGGCGTTTGGCAAGAGAGTCCATGAAGAGCAGCAGGGTGGCAGGCATTTTTACCACACGTTCTTATTTATGTGTTCTGTAGTTCGTTTTAAACATTTACTTTACTGCTGGACATATGGCCAATTAAAGTCTATTGCTACCCACAAAATAAGGATACAGTAGAACGACTAAATAAGGTTGTGATTAATCATCTAATGTGCGTGGACACCTGATAAGCAAGCAATACTTTCAAAAGGAAGAATTGCATTGTGTAAAATAAATATCAATAGGCGCTTCATACTACATGATTCAAATATTGCTTACACTATTGCTTGCTTTTGCACATGTTTTCTCTTCTGTAACCCCCTCCCTCAAAAGCCCTCCTCTGTACCCCTGAGCACACACACGTGCACTCGAGAGCAAGATCTCCTCACAAAAGCCATGACATCACTAATGCCCAGAGTACACTGATCATAGAGACAAAGTCAGCCATTAGCATTCCCAAAGGCTCCATCTCCAAGCCTGAAAGTCACACCCCAGCTCCAGATCAACAAAGCCTGCAGCGAGCTTGGGGTCTGGGCATCCCTCATTTCTGCCCTCCCAGAGCCCCCTTATCCTCTTTGAAAAGCGACATTCCCCCTTCAATGATTATTATATGTACATTGATGGGAACGTTTGTGCTTGGAAATGTTCATGCTTTTTGTATGCCTGTTGCTGTAGATATACGTCTGAGAATGCCTCTGCTGTCAAGAATACACTTCTGTCATTCTGCATTATGTGCTGTAAGAAAGCCTTCATTCCAGTTGCTCTGAAGAGTGACCGCCACACGTCTTTGTTGGCCGATTGTAAAGGCACAACACCAAATGCCATGGCGTTGTCCCCCCACTGTGAGACACATCAGAGGTTAATATATAAAACTTAACCGCCACGTTAAATCTACCACCCGGTCTTCGTACCATGGCCTGACAAGAAAGAGATTAGCAAGTACGATGGGTTACAATGTGTCCTGTGGAACAGGTCAAAACGCTGTGCATCAGTATGACATTTGTATCATGATGACCTTATTAGAAACTGATTTGCTCCTTGAGCAAAACAGGGGACAACCTTAGTTGGTGGTGAACGTGCATGTCTGAGCTGGGAAAGGTGTTGTGAGAGTGCAATCGCGGTGGAGGTCTGGTTTTGTCTTGGGAAGGTTCTCTGTCCAATTGAAATGAAAAGAAGCATTTTACAGTATTATAGACACCTATAAAAATACCTCATGCCTTAAAAAAGATGGATGATACAAAATATTTGAATATATCTGCTATCCCTTAAAATGCTGCTTGAAGGTCTACTGCGTGATGTATAGAGAGCAAAGTATGTGTCATACACGGTTTGGCATGCTAAAGTGTACAAAATGCATTTTTCTAGAACAGGTCTTCTAAAACCTTTTGACTGGGGCACAGCTACATTCAACCATGTTCTATTCCACAATGTACAGGATAATTGTTGTCATCGTAGAAATGGGTGATTTCACAAGTAAACATCTCTCCCTGTGTTGAGTGTTGTGGCGTGTCAAGCAGCAGTGCCTGGGGGGAGTTTTGATGCAGTGCAGCAGAAAAGCCTTACAGGGGAGAGCGGGACAGTTTAGTGGTGGTAGCATGACCAACTCAGTGCCAGGGGTTTTCCACCGCTAGGCAATGAATCAGAGTCATAAAAAGCAGAGGTGGTCAACAGCAATGTGTAGAAGGAGGAGGTAGCATTTCCCCGTGGAGCCCAGAGCAACAGACTCACCAGAGAGCAGAGCGAGCCGCCTCCCTGATAGCGGTGTGATGCTTCTAAAGCCCCTTTCTCTGGCCCAGACTGAGCAAGGTCCTGACCTTGCTGTTACTCATTTAAATCTCTGTCCACCTATGAGGTAATTCATACATTTAGAAATACTCTGAAAATAAGAGATGTTTTAAAGGATACCAATGTTTGGCCGATTAGTTGGAAACTGTAATAAGGTTCACATATTTCAATTAGTGCAATACAATACACTTTTTTAAAAATATTAAAATGTGTTATCTAATGGAATTAATTTAGGATTGCTTTGGCTTATTGCGTCGCTCTTTGGTATCCTCCAGTCAAACAGTTTATAATATAGATGTACGTTGTTTACCGTTTAAATGCGTCAATGCTCAAAAGAAAATTATCACCGAAATATAAGGCAAGCTTTAAAGGTAAGGCGATTATTTTCTTTAAGTATCAGAGAATGTAATTTGTAATCTTGTAAATATTGGATTTCACAACATTTCTTGGCTATGCATGAGTAAAATATTTGAGTAATTGGATTACAAACTCAAGATTACTTCAGTCAATGACTTAAATCTGTCACTAACCAATTCTTTGCTCCATATACATAAACGTTCATGCTGAAAGTAATAACAAATAGTCTTGTCCCCAATCAGCACACACAAAGACATACCAATTACACACACGGACACATACTTGCATGACCCCTTGAACACAATAATATCATTATTTTATAGAAATGCAAGTTTGAGAAAAAGTGCATTGGGTTGCATACTGAATGATGCCGAAGGCTTTGTAAACTCTTGGCTGTGACCTTACGCTGCATGCAGTTGGATGAGCACTCGCCTTGTGCCTTCATTGTTTAAGTTTCTGAGTCAACAACCCAATTCCCTTTCAAGACAGACCAGACGAGGACTGGTGAGAACTTTTAAGGTTATTCAGGATTTTGGTTTTAAGAGTCAACTCCATGAGCACAAATTTATTCTACATCGTGAATCAATTTATTCCCTGTGCATTAGAAAGTCATTTACAAGATCCCTTCCTAATAAATAACAACAATGCACCTCTTGACTGCGAAGGCCTTTGTCTTTAGTTTAAATTCAACAAACATCACTGCAAAAAGTGGACAACCGCTTCTTTTAATCAACACATTTGGCCACCATGAGCAGAACTGCACAAAAGGGTAGCGGGTTGTAGAACCCCCCCCCCCCCCCTCTTTTCCCTCCCCTTCCCTCCACTGTAACTTTGCTGCCATTGCCACCCAGTGTATTTCCATGACAACCGGGGGTTTCTAAGAAAGGCATGGAAACGTCAAACATTCGGCAGACTCATGTTGTTGAAGACAAAGAGCCAGTGACCAACATGGGGAGAGAAGATGAAGGTTTTTTCCCAGAAGCACCAGCCCCCAGTAGCATTGCCTCCTGGGATGCCAACACCTCCAAACTCTTTGTCTCATCCAACTTCTTAGACGTAAAACTGCAAAGTGATGAGGTTGACTGGTGCCAGCATATTGAACAATCTTAAATAATGAGCCGTTTTACCGGCAGGATTGTCATTTTTAGAGTGTCAGTGCTAAGCACCAAACAAAGGTCACAGAGCCATGCCCAAAGGGTCATATGACAAAAGAGCAAAAAACGGATTTGAAACTTTCACAACCGTTGGTAAAAAACAGCATGTTTGGAGGAAGCTATGCTGCAGGAGGAAGTTGTGATTACGTTGGCTCTGACAAACCAACCATGCCAAGCTTTTGAGGTCAAAAACAGTTCAACTTCAGAGACACCAGCAGTCCAAAACTCTTGAACTGTGAATACGATCTCTATTGATTTATGTAATTATTGAGGGTTCAGGAGGTACATGTCTGGAAATCTACAGGCAGAAAATGGTGGAATGTTCACTCGTAAACAAACATTCCTAGCTTTCTGGCCAATGGGGGCCATGTTTGTCTGGCCTAATCTGGTCACAGCAGATAGTCTTTATGACCGCCCTTTTAAGCATCAATCAAGGCTATGGCTAGAGACCAGATCAGTCATAGAAGGGGGTGGACCATCCCCATGGAGACCAGCTTTAAAAGCAGCCACATAAAGGTTGTGCGGGCATTAGGATGAAACAAAGAGAGAGGGAGAGAGAGGGGGGGGGGGCGGAGAGAGAGAGAGAGAGAGAGAGAGAGAGAGAGAGAGAGAGAGAGAGAGAGAGAGAGAGAGAGAGAGAGAGAGAGAGAGAGAGAGAGAGAGAGAGAGAGAGAGAGAGAGAGAGAGAGAGACAGAGACAGACAGACAGAGAGAGAGGTGGTGGGGTGGGGCACAGTAAAATAAACATGTATCTGCTGATTAAGCTGTAACCAAGTCTTGAATCGACCCAAGTCCCCCCACTTTCCAACATTCCCCGGAAAATTAACACTCTTTCAGTAACACAACATCCTTATTTTAAAACAGGTATTCTGTATGTGTCAGTTGAGTCAGTTTGACGTTTTGCATAGACCTTAAACATTAATAAATTCTTACCTTGTACGTTATACTTTTCTGCATACGGCACACATCACAGGTGATAAACAATCTTTAACAGTTTAAAAATCTGTCATAATCTGCTAAATCACATGAATGTATGATACCTATGCCCTTACACACTGCCTCACAAGGCCATTGCTCTGAAATGGTTTACTTGGTTCAGAGCTTGAAATAGGGAACAAGCTGATGCCGAATGATCTGAACAGAACAATTGAATCCAGTCATCTGTTCCTCATCACTTCGCTGAGCTTTTGTTGCAGTAGTGCACAGACAAAGGCATCTTTTCTTGACATTTCACTTTCTATACAAAGCAAGACGATGAACTACCGCATCTCTTAGTTTACAATGTGGATACAACCTTCAATTATCTCTCACTCCGAAAGAAATTCTAAAGAACATCTTTAACTTGACACCTGTTGAACAAATGTAGATACCTCCTAATAAGGAACAACTTATTAAATAACTTATAAGATTGGTAAGACATTATTTTCAGAAGCAATCCACTTTTACTGAACTACAGACACATGTAGCTTGTGCACACAAAATAGCACTGAAAACAAGCAGATAATAATTACTGAAGACATACTGACACCTAGTGGCAGAGTGTTGTACTCCTTATAATTTCCAACACCCCAAAAACAGTAGCCTGAATGTCATGGTGCGTTAGGCAGACAATGACAATTGTGTTGTTGTTCCTTTACTAATGTGAGTTTGTAACGCAATGTCTTCTCAATCTGGATTGAATGTAGGACGTGATAAAGTAACGGACACACAACCCTTTCATTATAACATAAGATGCTTAGCCAGCCTAGATCACGTAAGGGGAGAGCGGGATAAAGTTTTTACTTGAGGCGTTTTTAAAGTGGGGGCATGACAGTAATGTCTCCGATTCAACTATGTACAGATATTTCAGGATGTGGTGCATCCCTGAGAATAATCACTTTGGATCTAAAATCAACCGTTTTAACAATAAGACTTTCCAAAAAATAAGTGGTCTCCGATGAGGGGTCAGTTGAGCTTAGGTAGAGGATAAGTTCAGCTACATGGGGATACATTGTGCCATTGCTTATGTTGAACTAAAATGAACATTTTCACCACATATAGCCCTATACCAAAGCAAGACAAATTCAATAACAAATTGACTTCTTAAAGGTTTAATTTAAAAATAAAAGTTCACAAACAATATTGCCTGCAATTCTCATCACAGAACCGTGCTGCTTCTTGTTTTTTCTGTGTTTTGACCCTTTCAGAGTCATTTTATTCTATTTGTCAGTCTATTTCAAATATTGGCTCAAATTACCCCATCCCTGCCATTTATTAACAAACATGTATCGTCCAGCAGTTTAGAGCTAACATCACGCTAACAGTATAGTCTCATACTCTAACTTCCTAAAACACTAACACATGTGTGAGATTTCTTCAAACTTGTCTGTAATTGTTCAAAGACAAGAATCAGGACTCCTTGAACATAAAAACATCACTTTGAACGGAAAACTTCCAGTTTTTTTAACTTAGCTGTTTTTAACACTTATTCCATGGGCCTCTCTACATCACAGGGTGAGTAAAATAGATGACTCTTGTGCTCTTACGCTTGTGTTTGTTTGACAAATTTTTTTATAATAATAATGTATGGAGTAACGTTGGAGAGGTTATTTTACATGAAGTCTTTGTAAACACGTTTTAACTTGCCAGAATATACACATGGAACTACGTGAAATTCCATAATATTCAATGAAATGTTACATGAACACATACAATGTCTGTCCAAAATATCAAGCAAACATTTTTTACATGATAATAGAACATTGGAAACTACAAAGGCATTGTCATAAATATCTTTTGTATAGCCTATCTGTAATATTTTACAGGAAGGCCAGTTTCTGCTCGCCTTATGTAAAATATATTGAATCGCCTGTGTATGAAATGTGCTGTAGAAATTTGACTTGACTTTTATTATCATGATGTTTTTGATGCAAAATACACTAAAGGTTTGCCTTTCAGTGATGCCCCCTCATTTAATCTAACATCTCCTCTTTCTATTTTCTTTTAGCCACTGGGTGACGCTGTTGTGTAAGGATCGACAGATTGTGTGTATGCGTGTCCTTGCAAAAAAATGTGCTTATTGATGTGTCATTTCAAAAACACCCTGGTCCCAGTTGTTAGTTAGTCCCTGTGCTGAGGAGTAGGTTTCCCAGTCCCACTCTACCTGGGCACCCTCCATTAACTAAACATGTGTTCTATGGGGACAAGTCAGGTGAAGGCAATTACAGGAGCAAGTACTAACAAACAGCTGTGCAATTATGAGAACAGAGGTTTGCACTCTGCGTTCATTGCCCCAGCGCTGTTGCGTAGCATTATCTAGCAATCCACCTCAGCCAAATACACATCACGTAATTAAGCCCTCATCACACACACATGAATTCTGAGATGCGCCCCTTGTATAACAACCGCCCCCCCCCCCACCCCACCCCCCCACCCCTCACCCCCGCCAGTCATTAAGTTTGCCTGAGAAACCCAGACTCTTTGAATGACTTACCTGTGGAGCTGTTCTGGAGCATGGCCCTGGGTGTGTTGAAGTTGATCTGCCTGGTTACAAGAGTGGTAATGACGACAAAGAGAGGTGACGTGCACAAACAGCCTCAAGGAAGAAGTACACAATCCAATGCACTGTATGCCTGTATCAGTTATGAATGGTATAAGCACATAATAAAGACTTAAATAAAAGTTACTTAAGAAAATTTACTTAACATCTACAGGTATATTATTGATTATCATACAGGTAGAAAATCTCCATATGACACATTATCATATTTTTTGTTTTTATGCATTATACAATATCCTCAAGCCCTCCTTGTGCATACTCAATGCCATTTC